>SRMA01025921.1:28079-65648 GCA_007224835.1 Danionella cerebrum | reverse complement strand
ATATATACACACACACACACACACACACACACACACACACAAGTCAAAAATTCACAAAAAAAAACAGCTCAAATGTTCACTTTAGATGTTTTTCTTTTTGTTATTAACAGAATGACCAGTTTCCGCCCTTTTTGTTGCTTGCTGTCTGACCGAGGTTTGTTTTCTCAGTTGAGATAGACCCCCGTTGTCTATTGTCATGTTATTTTGACTCGACATGCAGGGTTTATCCACCCTCCTAAAACAACAATCCAGCTAAACTCTAGGCAAAGAGCAGTGTTTCATAAATGTATATTCATTATTAAAGTGAACATTTTACTGAATTATGTGCCTAACACCAGTTAATGCAGTGTTTTCAGCCATTTTCCCTTTCTGTTGTACGGAATGAAAACTTTTCTTAGACTAGGAAAGAAAAGTGGCAGATTCACGAGACCGGCTTCCTTTGGGAGCATGGAATTGTGGGAAATTGGGGGAAGGGGTCTTTCATTGTTCCTGCTGTTATTGAAGCAGGGGCTCTCGGAGTGGCTGAATTACTCCACAAACAGTCCCGCTCCCATGCTGACATCTGGTTTGCCACTTAAGCGCACCTGTAGGCTGAAAGATGCTAAACTCGGTGTATTCATCCTGGCGCGGGGCTAATTCAGAGGAACGGCCATTTGTTTGACGGCTGCTGCCACTCAGCGTCTAGCCAACTCCATTGTTATGCCAGCAACAGGCGATAGTGGTGGAGGCACCATATGGCTTGTGTGTGTCTCGGTGTTATCTAGTAATTTAGCTTATCAACACCATTATGTTGTATTTCGGTTCTTCCTTTTACATGGCTTTTTATGCAAAGAGGGAGATTGATTAAGCTAAAGGAGGGAGGGAGGGACTGTTTACTTAGCCAAAGTTCAAAAGATGTTGGCTTCAAGTTAACGTAGCTCAGTTTTGTGCTGCTTTCGCAGGACATAATGTGACTGATACGGAGTTAAGTTAAACAGTTTGATTTAAGTGACATTATGCCGTGTTTTTGAACGCAGAAGTGACTTCAGTCATTTGAAAACGCTCTAAGAAGATTTTATAGAACCCCTTGTGTTTGCTTGGCATAAATATATTTACAGTACAATTAGGAGGCCTTTTTTTTTTGTTTACAGTGTTGGCAACAGTTTTTTTCATCCCATTTAAATTTACATTATTAAGACTTTCACTAAGCCCTTGTGAAAACTGCTGTCAAAGGGATGTTTTATATTTTTAAATGTCAGATTGTTTTGGTGGTAGAGGTCGACCCGATGCCAATACCGGTACTTAGAGATGTATGTGGCTGGTGGTCAATTGTGTTTATGATTATTTTGATGCAATAAAATTTATAATATGATGGCTGTGATGCTTAATTTGATTTACATTTTCATGTTTCGTATTAGACAAATGTAGAAGTAGGGAGAGAGAGACGAGATCTCGTGGGAGGAGACTTGAACCATTGTCTTCAGATAGTTATGAATGCTTTTGAGGCTGAGTCAGTGTGGTGTTTATTCCCTGATTTACCTTCACTTCAGCTAAATTAACCTGCACATGAAGCTAGGAGAAGGTACAAAAGGATACTCAAATGATGGCTCACATTTTTTTTTTTGGAAATGCCGATTTTATATAAGTGTTAAACAACCTGTCTATATCAGCAAGTCTAAAGTTTGTCATATCACTAAACTAGAACTTTGATTGGCCCGGGGTTAAAAATGTACAGCCACATATTGCATTTGCATGCTCTTTCCAGAGCTTTATAGAGACTTTTGTGTTTCGTATTTTCCTAAACCATGCTTGTGTGGCAGCAAAAATATCAATGTCTTGCCTAAATTGCACAATCGAGGGCGTGGCCACTTGATTGACAGGTGTAATCCAGTATCGACTGAGGCAATTTTAGGTTTCGGTGTTTGGATGACTTAGCTGTGCTAAAGTTTTGATTATCTAAAAGGGATTTGTTGTGTGCATTGTGTCCACTTTAAGCTTTGAATACATCTAGTTTATTTGCTGCTTATTTCATCATTTGCACTTCCAGTGGCAGTTATGAATGTTGATTGGCCTGAGGTTGTTTTGTGGAATATGATTAAGTCTAAGAAATTAGCCACTGTGGAATAAATATGTAATCAACGAAGAAAAAGGCATAGATAGACTGTTATGTGAGAAATATTTAAATGGGTTATTGACTGAGAAATCAAAAAGAGTAGAATCAAGCTGAAGAAAGTGTTTAGTTTATTTCTAAAACATCTGCTACGAAGTGACGTTACTTTTTTTATCAGTTTTTTTTGGCTTGTTAGTGGCACCTTTATGCCAACGCTAATTGCAGGAGTTGCTAGCGTGATGATTATTGGGCATTGCCTATGTTTGAGTTTCGTCGTTTGATTTTATTCTGATTGGGGGTCAGACTCTAGCTTTAACTATGGCAACTGAGAATTGGAAGAAGCAAAATCAATCACCTTTATTTGGCACTGCACTGTTACATGCAGCGAAATGGGACCCCTCTGACCACAGACGTAGACATGGTGAGGACAGGCCAGAGTTGAGTGGTAGTATTTAAGAAAGAAACAGAGAAATGGATATACATTAGGTAGGGGTGTAACGGTTCACGGGATGTTTTGAACCATTTTAGTGCGGCCTGTTCAGTTCGGTACACTTGCGTACCGTTTCAGTATTTTTTTTAATGAAATAATATAAATTTATTATTAGCGCGATATTAAGCGCAGCGGACTGGAACAATGTTCCTAGGCGAGTTTACGCACGGACGCTATTGAGTGACGAGCACGAGTAAGAAAATGGTATCATGGTAACAGCGAAAGAGAAGCCAGAGCTTGAAGACCCTCCCACCTCACTACGGTCTCCTGTTTGGGAACACTTTGGCTTCTCTGTTAAAATACATAACGGGGATAGACGAGTGGATAAATTTAAAGTTGTATGCCGACATTGTTCCACGGAGATCGGGCAGGCAACACATCTAACATTTTCTACTGCTGGAGATATTGTCACTGCAACCAGATCTGTGCTCTCTTCAGAAAATGTGCATAGGTTAATCTTTTTAGCCAAAAACTTAAATAGTTAGTTTTGTTGATATATAAGCTGAAGCTGTTGCTCGTGTTAAAACTTTTCAGGTCCTAACTAGTTGCAGTATTTCATTTTTTATTTAAAAAAATGTGTATTACTTTATAGAGTGCAATTTATTTAAAATATCACCCAAATGTTTCACTTTTATGTATTTTATGCAAGAATTCTATTGTGTATTGGCAGCTTTTAAAAATAAAGATTTTGTAAGTTCTTATTGTTTTGTACCGAAAATTAACCGAACCGAGCTCTCCAAGACACTGTACCGCACCAAATACGATTTTAGCGTACCGTTACACCCCTAACATTAGGTAAGGTAGCTCAAAAAGAGCCTTTCCACACTGTCCTTCAAAGGGCAGTGTGGAGCTGTTGACAAAAAGCCATTGCAATCAAGCACATATAGACATAATACAGGAAGAAAACATTGCAGGATGGGGTAGAGTCCAGGGGAAGTGGTGGAACCGCTGCAGAAATGCTCTCTAAAAATGGTTTCTTAGGTCTAGTCTTCTTTTTAATTTTCTTCTGATTTGTGGTCAGACTCTTGGTTTAACTCTGATCACCGCATGTTCAATGCTGTCAGCCAATCAGAGCAGTGAAATATTCATGCTGAAGTTGTAGTTACTGAAACATAAAAAAGGCCTTAAAATAGACTCATTATGATGCTTTATTTGAAAAAAATGTGTGTTATTAAATGTGGACCTCATATGCATTTAAAGTGTTGTAGAGGTTTATTAGAAAAGGTTAAGTTTTGACAAAATATATACAAATTAAGGTCAAAATGCTTCCTCATTTGCATTTTTGCTTTTCTCTTTACATTACAATTTTCAAACCGGTAGATTACACATTTTTTATGATCGTATTCGTAAGGGATATTTTAATGTTGATTGTATTTAAGAGTAAAAAAAAAAACGCATATCTGGGCAATAACTTTTAAAATGGAATATATTTGAGGCAAGAATGCAAAGTATGCAAGCAACAGGTGTGAAATCTGAATTGTGTGAGTTTTTACTCTATAATTGGAGATCTTGGTACCTTTGATAAATAGTTGGTAATTAAAGCTTTTAAAAAAAATCCTTGTAGGATAGATAGTCTTGTCGTTTAAGTGAAATGTGTTCATTGCAGATTCATCCTTCTCTTTTGGCACACACAATCACAAGCCTTGTCTGATCGGTGAATGAAGGCAGGGTGGAATACGAAACCCGAAAAGATTTGTCAGAGCAAAACGCAAGAGGGGGGCCTGAAGGGGCGACAAAGGAAAATTCATATGTAATGAAATTTGGGTTGGGAGTTTGTCAGCGGAACAATAGCTCAGCGGGACTGCGTGTAGCAGGGGCACGGGTGGCCGGCTTTGTTCAGGGAACACAGGAACAATAGGGTGTCCTCTGTGGCCCGGGGCAGCAGGAGGCCCACGCCATGCCCTGAGGTAAACTCCGCCATCACAAAAGAAGAGCTTTCTCTACATTAGCCTGAAGGACACTAGACGGATTTGAGTGAAATCATAAAAATGAAGTCTATATCTGATTTGATATTAAGAAGAAAAAAATTACCCATGCAAAATAAAGTTTGGTTTTCAATAAACAAAATCCCTGTTCATGCACTTGCTGGTTGCTTTTGTTGAATTACAACAGTTGTATTTCAACAGTCATAGCAAACAATCGGTTCTGTTTCTTGAAACAACAATGTTCAACTTTGGAATAATGCAAATTTGGATATTTCCAAAATATATTGTGGCAGGTATATCCTATTGGTTCTTTTTGTCTAGTTTCTGTATTGGAAAATCCAAGATTTGGACCTAAGAATTGCAATAATTGGTAATTTTGTGTTTTGTAATTGCAAACCCGCTCCCCTTTGCATGACTCTCCATACATTAATGAGGATGCAACAACGGCTGACTGGACGACTGTGGCAGAAAGTGATGTTGACAAATAAAAATGAAGTTTCCAGGGGAAAGTTAAGTTATTAACTGAAAAGAAGTGGGATATACAGCAACAAATAGCTACAACAAATATTTGCCAGAACCTCAAATATTATAAACTACTGTTTATCCTTCATCTTAGTTATAATCTTTTATTTAAATATATTTAGCTACATTAAATATTTATATATTAGGATACATTTGTTTCTAGTGAAGAATATCATTAACTAAAAAAGCAAAGAAATGGAGGAGCTTTCCAATTGTTGAAGCAATCCGATTAACCAAAAAAAGCTCCAATTAAAACAAATAAAATAGGTGGATCTTGTTTGTAATTTTTACAAAACTGTATCAGCTTTTGAGCTAAAATGTAACATACTGAGACATTTTTTTTCAATTATCCATTTTTAATGTAATGCACTCATTTTAAAATCCAAGTTTCAATTTTGAATTACGAATGACCTTTACAAATAAAAGCTGTAAAAATGGCTCTTCTGCTAACGTTTCATGTTTGCTTTCTAACAAGAACCATTACATTTGATGTTTGGTGGTTTTAATGGAGAAAAGTTTTAGATAAACCAAATAACATATTTTTTTTTTGTAAATATTTGAGTAATGAGATTTTACAGTGTTGAGTCTTCTGGCTCTAAATGGAAATCTTTTATGTTCTCTGAGCTCAGGAAGTAAGTGTGCAATCACTGTCTGAATGAGTCAGTTCCCGATCCATGCAGACCACAGAGTTCCTGTGAAATGGATGATTTTACAGCCCAGGATTAATAAGAGGAGCTATTACCGTTCAATAAAATTACAGTATTCTTGATCTTACCGTTTGAGTTCAGGTTCTGCGCAAAACCATCGAAAACAAAACACAACTCCTTCCTTTTCCACATTAAAACTACACTGCTGTGTCCTAAATGGATTTCTGGAGATGCCAAGAAAGGCTAAGCAATGTTTTCAAACAATTTGATCCGATTTTTGAAAAGATTTTTCACAGCATCCGTGTTCTCTGTGCAGATCCCTGTCTGTGGTAAATCAGGAAGTGAGTGCGGTTCATGGCACCCTTCGGGGTAAATGTATTTGTCCCCTGCTGAACAGTCAGGAAAGGTTATGAGCAAACACAGTTCATGCGTCTCGGGAGCTCACACTTATTTGAACACGTCGTCTTTTCCATTTCCTGCAGAAGGCATTGTACGCCGGGATGGGGAGGGTGGCACCCCAGGAAGGCATCGGATAATAGTGGGGTCTGACTCAGCGAAAAATAGCCTTCCTTAGAAGAATAGAGCCTGTGGAGTGATCAGAGAGCAGGTCTCACCCGCACTGCCAGATAGAGGAAGCTAGCTGCTCATGAACTCTGCTGCCTCTTCGATCACTGGATTATCACTCTGGATACTATTGAAATTGAATATTTAATGAGTTTCAAAATGTCTCAAAGCCAGATAAAAAATTGTCACATTTCATGAAATGAGTGTAGCATTTTTTTTTCCTTAATTCGATATAATTTTCTAGTAGGGGTGTAACGGTACACTAAAATCGTATTCGGTTCGGTACAGTGTCTTGGAGAGCTCGGTTCGGTTAAATTTCGGTACAAAACAATAAGAACTTACAAAATCTTTATTTTTAAAAGCTGCCAATACACAATAGAATTCTTGCATAAAATAAATAAAAGTGACACATTTGGGTAATATTTTAAATAAATTGCACTCTTTATAAAGAAAAACACATTTTTTAAACAAAAAAATTAAATAACGCAACTAGTTAGGACCTGAAAACTTTTAACACAATTTAGTTTTGTTGATATACAAGCTGAAGCTGTTGCTATTCAAGTTTTAAGTTTTTGGCTAAAAAGATGAACCTATCCACATTTTCTGAAGAGAGCATAGATCTGGTTATAATATCTCCAGCAGTAGAAAATGTTAGATGTGTTGCCACATACCCGATCTCCGTGGAACAATGTCGGCATACAACTTTAAATTTATCCACTCGTCTATCCCCGTTATGTATTTTTAACAGAGAAGCCAACATGTTCTCAAACAGGAGAGTGTAGTGAGGTGAGAGGGTCTTCAAGCTCTGGCTTCCCTTTCGCTTTTGCCATGCCATTTTCCTACTCGCGCTCGTGCTCGTCACTCAATAGCGTCCGTGCGGAAACTCGCCTAGGAACATAGTTCCGCTGCGCTTAATATAGCGCTAATAATAGATTTATATCATTTAATAAAAATACCGAATACCGAAACGGTACGCAAGTGTCCCGAACCGAACAGGCCGTACCGAAACGGTTCAATACATACCGTGAACCGTTACATCCCAAATCAAAACCGATAATCAATCAAATTTCACCAGGTCAATTTTTCAAGTACAGGTTTACTTCCAAAAGCACTATTGCGTGGAGTTAGGTGACTTCAATTATTTAAAATCAAGTAATGGGCCATTCGTTCAAAATCTCTCACTCTTAACATACGAGGAAGACTTAGTTTACTGTACAAAATAGAAATTAAAAACAGTTCATAAATCGCAATCAAGTTAAAATGTTTAATTAATCAAGACTTTGATTTTATGGTGAATTGCTCAGCCCTAGTGAAAAGTGTTTGAGTGAAGCTATTTACCATTTTCTGGTAAAAATGGTTTTGGGTTTGATTCGTTGCAAGGTGATGGGTTTTGACGAAACCAGAGGAAGGCATGTTTTCAATGAAATGACTTCATAGCTAAGGTCTGTCTTGGTCTCTTGTATTTATTAAGAGCGGTTAATAAGAGCAGACACGTGGGTTGGTTTATTTTACTCCTAGATGGTTTACCATAGCGGCATATGAGATTGGGCGGCATATCTCAATCTCAATATTCATGATGGCACGAGCAACATTATATTATGTCAATGACTCCACCATAGCAACCAGACTGCTTACTATAACAACCAATTGGTCATATGAACTTACGAACAGCTTATGAAAATGTGGTGGTTTTAAACGGCGCTAGTATAAGCCAGCATCAAAGTTTGCATGTAGACTTTAGCCATCTAATCAATTCTAATATAGCTAACTTTTTTGGTTTAAGTTTCATTAATAGCCTTCTACTACTAGGCCATCCTTTGATGAGGATAGCCACACCACTACCCTAAGAAACACTTGACATTTCTTTAGAATTCACCTAGAGGAGTGGGACTTCAATGGACAGGGGTGGTTGTACACAAACCACATTTTCACATTTAGATGGCCACCTTGTCTAGAACTTGAAAATGTAAAGTATATCTATGTAATTTAAAAGAATATCTAATTGTTGGTTTAAAGACTCCAGCTCACTTTTCTCACTTTACAGTGATAAGTTTCCAGAAGTCGAGCCGGCCTGAGAGGATTACCTAGCCTTAGGGAAAGCAATAACTGCGGTTACAAGCCTGCAGTCCTGCAGGAATCCATGCCATACAATTCACAGAGAATTAATCTTGATATTAACAGGTCTGCATGACTTCGCAAATGCTATTGGATACTGAAAACAGTCATGACCTGGAGAAATGAGGGCTTTCTGTTCTGGTTACGAAGCCATTATCCACTTGATTAAGTTCTTGGCAGGTGTTACAGATGATCACGTTTATTTATGTTTGCATCTATTCAAGTGTTTAGGTTGAAAATAATTATAAACATAACCTGTGGTTATTCAAAAGGTAAAAAAATTTACATGTATCTGTTATTAGATGCTTCATTTAGTTTGCTCGTCAAAGCCAACATCTTGTTATTCGTCTTTCGATACGAACAAACGAAATTCAGGTTGACTCAGGTTGCTATATCTTTTCAGACTGGTGACATTAAAGGAATTCTGAGAAATTATTGAGAATACTGGGGAAATTGTGGAAAAACTGAATCTCATAGAAACTTCAAACAGAAAATTAAATTTAAGCGACAAAAGTCGTATAATGTATCTTCAGGATGAAACACTTTTCAGAAATTGGGGTTTGTTTATGCTAATCATAATTACAAATTATTGACTGCTCCCTAGCAACCCAATTTCAGCTTTGGCATATGACAGAGACATGGTGTTTGGTGTAGGGCACTCATAGTGATTTTTGTAGACACAGGGAACTCTAACTAATGATAATTAACAAAAAAAAAAACATTTCATTTAAATTCAAAGTATTTAAAAAATTGTTGAACTATGCTAAAAGTGCTGAGGGACACAAGGGTCCGGCATGGGTCATGTTGCCTGGAGATAAGAGAGTGACCTTGATATGGTTCCTCGACTCAATCTGTGCATTTGTATGTTTGTGTTTCTATGTGGGGACTGAAGGAGATAAAGTGGGATGTAAATGGAGAACAGTAAAGTCCAGTGGATTTCTGATCTGAGCTTAGCTCTTTGTGCTAAAAGAAAGACTAGAATATGAATAAACTGCAATGACATTTCAGAAAAATCAAACTGCAAGCGTTTTGAACCAATTTCAAGTTCCTTTTGGCTGCATTTTGAAAAAAAAAAGGGTTTTTATCTGGTTTTATAAATTTGTATGTATTATTATTTTATTTCTATGTGCTTTTCTTAAAGTGTCATGCAATTATAATTTAAAAGAAGTCCTAGTATATTTAGTGTCCAATGTCAGACTGTAGACTTTCTAAGACGCTAAAACTTTTTTTTTTTACTATGGAATTGGAGGATTAGCTTATATACATGAGAGTTGAGTGTTGTATTAAAAATAATTAAATTTAATTTAAAATGTGCAATATTTCAGAAATATTTCCACGTAATTACGGCGAATACACAAAGACTTTTTATCACTTTTTTTGTCATTTATTTCAGGACGATGATCCAAAGATGCTAATTCAAAGCTTTGTTTCGGAATTAAAAAGATTCAGATGACCTCAGAAATACCAGGTTCGGATGACCTCAGAAATGGCGGTCGCCATGAACACATACTTTATCTACGCCTCATTCATGTGTCTTCATACGTCTGAATTATTTGAAGAGGCACAAGCTTAAGTCATCACCATGACAAATTATTGTGAGGAACATGCTAGGTCACAGAGAAGAAGCCATTGGAAAATGTCTTACAAGGTTATGAACAACACATCTGATTAAAGATGTGTATATCAATCTTAATAGGATCCGCCGCTCTATTCTCAAAAGCCCTTCACAAGGCTCGCATCCTCAAGATGTTTTCCTCAGATAATGCCTCTTTTGGGAAGTCTTAGGCTCTGGGTCCTTTGAGGAAGGATTCTTTGCCGTGTTTCCTTCATGGAAATGAAAGGACACGTTTCATCTAAGCTAATACTAAACTGATAATCACAATACAAAACGTGCTGGCCATTGGAAACACATGCCTTTGTAATGCAAAGCCGCGCTCCAAGATAGAATGAAAGAAGGGATTTTAGGTCATCCTTAATTGAATTTCCTGGCTGATGACGAAGTAATATAGAGACTAATAGCATTGTGTGCGCATCTCATGTCAGCGGTAGAAATGCTCTGGAGGATGCTCATTGTGATCACTTACTGATAGTGGAGGGATGAAAAGCCCATGTTCATTAGGCCTTTGCTTAATAACTTAATAAGCTGTCTCGGAGATGTTGTGTTGCTCATTTGATGAAAGAGGAAAGGGTTATAGCAGTTGTTTTTATTACATTAATAAAGCTTGAGTTTTTCTTTTCACTCAAATCTATCAGGTTGTTTATTGGGTTCAGGTTGTAATTTATTATACTATATACATCACTGTCAAAATTAGCACGTTAACTTGTGCGATTAATTTGAAATATAAAAAATGTAGGCGTTAGCATTTTTGTTTGTGTGTGTGTGTGTGTGTTCGACATGCAAAGAAGTATGGATAAGTCCGATGAGTCTGCTATATTTTATATCATATATTCTCGCCTCTTTTCATCTGTTTCATTATTTTCCCTATGTATTTACTTCCACCATCGGAGTTCTGTCACACATACTTTTTCCCACTTGTCTCTCCCTTCACGTATGGCTTCCTATTTAGTTTCATTACTGCACAGGTGTTCTGTGTAATCCTGTGTATATATATTCCCACGCCTACATGAGCCTGGCATGGGACTGTGTGATTACAGTGAGTTCATAAACAAAGCCTGGTAATTTGTTCGTTTATTGTATTTTATTCCTCCTCCTTTGGAGAAGTCTTTTGTTATTCAGGGTTTCCCTATGATGGTGTTTTATGTTGCCTTTTGTGTTTGTTACTTGTTTTTGTGATCAATAAACTAGTAAAAATGGCTTTCAACAGCTAATTTGGAGGATATTGATAGTTTATTGCAGTTGTTTTGTTTAAATGAGAAAATATGTGTTAAACGTTAAACACAAATTTTAAGAAACAATCAGATCTTTAATTTGAATTGTTTCTTTGTCGAGTTTGCTTTAATTATTTACATTTACCTATACAAAAGTTTGTGTATTAATTATTTTTTTTATCACATTAGGGGTAAAATTTACAATTTTAAAATGTTCTGAGAAGAGGGTTTTTTTTTTTATTGGTACATGGAACATAACATCTAGCGTAAAGGGATGGTTTGCAAAACTAAAATCCTTCAGTGCAGTTTTAACACGTATTTTTTTATAAATCTTATTTTAGAATTTCAAATTCATTTGAATTATATATTGTATCACAGACATAATTTTGAGATGTACATTGTGAGCTGTGTGTATCGTAAGACCCAGTGCTTAATTTATCCACGAGGAGATCCAGGAGCACCATGAGGGTGCTGTTCCAGCAGTGTCAAAGGGAGAGAAAATTTTAAGCGTTAAAAAATTCTTAGAGCTTCCAGAGTTTTTTTTGTACATTTCATGGTTAATTTGCTTAATTTTAAGATTAAAATTTGACTTGTTGCCTCATGTTAATTTTCAACAAAAAATATTGATTCTGGATGAACTTTTGCAAGTTTTTAAGAAAAGTATAACCTTTTCAGGCTTCTGACCAGATGTTGAGCTTAACATTGTATGTGGTAATTTCCCCCTAAATTATCAAAATCCATCCAGGGTTTTTTTTTTTTAAATCACAAATCTAATGTTAAAATATGAAAAAAATAAGTTCTGAAATTTATTCAATTCAAACTCTAGTATTATAGGGTTAATAGAATAATATTTACAAAGGTTGTATTTTAAATTGCAGGACATTATTTACATGATGTATTTTAACTAATAAAACCCACCAAGTGGAGACAGATGTTCTATATTGGTTTCCAGTTGTCCTTCCTGCCAACTTTATCAATAGTGAGCTTCTAATGGGTTGACAGGGGGTCAGGTGATTCGATTACAGCTTCTTTTCCTGATTAAGTGTGCTTGAGCAGCACCCGTGAACCCTTTAAAAGCTCAGCATGTTGATTTTACATCAAATAAATCAGATTCTGTGATTTAGGCTCTGTGTTTGCTAGGACTGAGACACCAATAGAGGCCCACACAAATAGTGTGTGCACTCATATACATATCATTACATTTAATTACAACAAGCTGGCGCTAAAGCAGTGTTCTCGCCTGTGGAAATGGACACACACACACATACAGCAAGACATCCTCAGCCTTTGGCAGCAAGTGTACACCGGAGGGAAGGAGACAGCTGCCCAGGGTGGATGTGTACCTCCCGGTTAGTGCCGGATCGCACACATGCCTCTTGTTTGGCTGGCTGAAGCTGCCTGAAGGGTGAGCTGTTTTGTAAGTGTGACCACAGTACACTGTTGCATGACTAATCTCGGCCTTCCATCTGCCACCCCAGGCTCCGGCACAAGCACCACGCTCTCCAGCAGTAAGCGCTGCCATATTGCAGCAGTCACAACATCTTGGCACTGACTGGCACTCTGTAAGAGCAAATGTGCTTTCGTCGACCCGCTGCATGCCGTATAGCTGGCCGTATTGGTTGTTACATTTTTTAGGGATCTAGAGCTGATTCCTCAGTAGAATGGCTCGGTGCTACTTTAATCCATGAGGGTTTGTTGTGAGAAACCTCAAAATGTGTACGTGGTCCCATTAAAAACCCCCTGTTTGAGGTCTTAAATAATTTTTCACAGGTCGCCACATTTCAGATCGAGTGAGACCGAGTGTTTGAGACCGATTTCCCAACTTGCACTGCGTGAGCTGGCACATGGCTGGTCGTTTAACAAATATGGCTGCCATAACAACCAAAAGTAAATACGTTTTTGTAATTTATAAATGTTTGTAAATGATGAAAACAGTCGTTTTATGTTTTCATGTAACAAATACATATATACGTCTGAAAGTGTAATTGAAATAAATAAAAAATGACATGAAAAATGCGCCATTTTTAGCCATATAACAGTTACGTTTTAAAATGGCTTCTCTGAGACAACCCTCTTTATAAAACATAGTATCAAAATGAAATCCATCCAGTCTTTAATCTCCATGTTGCAGAAAATAGTTATTTATTTTATTTTTGTTTATGTATATACAGTTTCTCAAGCCCAGGTATTGTTTACATTTTTGATAGCTTGTATGCAATTCTTTTTTACTTTAATATAATTTTATAGTTAATATACCTAAGATTTGAACTAAACTTTAGCATTAATAGTTGGTAAAACTGGCAAAATATTTTGTTCTAATAGGTGAAACCAGTAACTGTTTCATTGCTATACATTTGTAAATTCCAAATGCCAAGTGGGTTTGATGCATAAAATATTATCGAAATGTTTTAAAAATAAAGTAAATTGAAAGTACTTTCAAATTTAACCTTGTTTTCCTAAATTAATGTACCATACAATATTAGGCAAGCCTGTGGTGTGGTTGGATCTTTGTTTACATATTCAACCCCGTCATCATGGACCCGGTTAGAAACCTGCATTCAACCTGGGATTGAACAGAGGATACAGCTCCATTGAAATTTTATTTGGATTATGATTAAAGTGGCATGTTGATTATTGTGTCCATATATAACCTTGTCTGGGTCTGAATATGGACTGGAGGTCTCCCATTGAGTACCCTGGCTCTAGAACATTTTTTTAAATTAACATTTATATTATATGTCTCGATGACCGTACCATGTATTCTATTTTTGGCAATAAAGGGGTTAATTCTTGCCACTTCCTGTTATATTTTACTTTTTTTCCAGTACCCCATGGTACCGGTTTGGTGCACGGGTGTCGCTAGTATGTTGCCCCAATAAACTCATTCTTGTCTCAGTAGTCTCATGGTTCGTTTTGAATTGGCTTTATCCCAGAAGTCAACATTATTGTATCGCTTAATCCAGTTATGAAAAAAAAAACTGAGTCATATAAAATAATAACAGGCTGGCACTACGTATGAGTTATATACACAAATATATAGGGCCTCTGTCCCGTAGCCCTTTAGATGTATTAACTCTTAATTAATATATTAAGTGTTATTTCTACTCACTCATCAGCAACGACAAGTGAATGACTGGGATTTCTGCATCAACATATAGTGTAATGCCCTTATTAATATCCCATTAGTTTACCTAATGAATCATTTTTTTAAAACTAGTGGGCATCAGAAACAAGAAGTTGTATCTTGTGTCATTGGGGTGGGGCTCTTAAATAAGAGGGAATCATAAATAATCTGATTATACACCAACTAGTAACCTAAAAGAAGTTTCCAAAATGGTAAGTTTGACTCCAAAAATATGAGTCAACGACAGTTTTCACAGTTTTAGAAAAGTTTTATTCATTGAGCATATTTTAAATAATGACTGAACCGGTGTGTTGGTTCGGTTTTTTTCATTCTGCATTTCTTTCTCTTTTGAAGTGTTACGTCTTGTAAATTAAAGGGAGGATGTCTGGTGTGTCGAGAGCTGGCTGTGTTCTCTCTCTCTTAGATTAATCCATCAAACTCGGGCCCTCTTTAATCTTCTGCCGTCCAAACCACCAGCCTGCTTTTGTTGATGCTAATTCAAAACTCATGTAGAATCTCACAGATATCTGAGACATTACCCTACCAGTAATTATAGCATTTACTTCTGCATCAGTTGGCTGTTTGTGCACTGGACCCGGTTGTATTTACATGAAAGACATCCCAATTTACATATGGCCTCTAATATCTGAAGTACTTTCTACATTTGGTTCATGTTTCGAAGTGGGAAAACTGTAGTTTGAAGAGTTAATGTGACTTAGCTAAAGTGCACATTTGATGGTTTTGGGATTACTTACCATTGAGGTTATTGTCAGGAAGTGGCCAAATATTCTGTTAATGGATGTCCGTGAGGAACTTTGGTTCAGTGTGTTCGGCAGGTCTGCCCTTCTTGTCGGCTGTTGTCAGGCTCGCTTCGGGAGAAGTTTGCCATTGAACATCTTGAATCGGCGTCAGGTTGTTGTGACCATTGGGAAAGAGAAGACATTGAATCAGAGCGTGTGTAGGACTTGAACGTGAAGTTATGTAACACGCAAACACTGTTCACACAATTCTTTTCTGAGCCGACCATGGCTCAAAGAAGCTACTAAAGGTGTGCCGACCATTTTGATTAAAGAGGTGCGTTTAGACAACGGTATGGGAAAACTCTATGCAGGATTCTGTTCTTGGAATGAAATATAGACTACTGCCATCTCCTGGACTGAACACAGAGTGTGGGTCCAGTTTGTTTACCTGCCAGATTGTTCATAAACACCAATGCCAAATTTTAGTGTAGAGTACTTTTGATCAGTGGCACTTGCATTACCATTCCCTTCTCCTCTGTATGCAAACCTAATAAATGTCAGGATTAACTGGTTATTGTTCGATTGAACCATTATCGAACCAATCTTTAAAAAAATGTCTCTCATCTCCATGTGATTTAACCAGCACCAAACTAAAATACTAAAGTGTTTGTTGTAAAATGTGTATTTTTCTCTATCTTTAAAAGATAGAGTTTTGTTGATTTTAACAAACTCAAGGTTAAACCTGTTTATTCTGATTAAAATCAGTTTTGTTTCAGTTTGTGATCAGATTCATGAAATCTGGATTGTTCAACAAAAGCAACTATTCTCAGTGCAACTATGTCCTCCCATTATGTTCATAATGAGTTTGTGATCAGCCGTGAGCATTTTTGCATGCTATTTGGGATAATCACTTTATCTACATCAACATTTTCTTTCAGCAATCTTCCAACACAAATTTTAAAGCTGGTTTGACATCTTTGCCAGCTTCTAAGTGTTCCCTTGTAAGACAGCAGCTGTTTTGGTTTAGCTTAAGTGCCTCTTCTAAATTAGTGAGGACATGTTTTCTCGGTTCCCCACAGGCTTTAAATCATTTGTTAGCTGTTGCTTGGATGTTTTTATGAATGGTGAAAGAATCTTTGCTGGTGATTCTTCTTCGTTTTAGATGCAAGAGCAGAAACCGTAATTGGTAGTGTAAAGTTACTTGGACCATTTTTTCAAGAATTTGATTAGATGAATGTTTTGAAACGATCATATTTTGACATTAAATTCTCTGTTGCATTCATTCTACATTATGACGTCTTAATGGAAAGCGAAATAATTACGGCCAGAGTGTCACTGTAGAAGATAAGTGCTGCAAACATTTTTGTAACTTTTATTTTACAACTGCTTATATGTCTTCCCCAGGTCAGAGCACCTTGAGTTGTCCTGGCTACGGCCTCCAGATCCCAGCCGTTGCCATGGATCCCAGCAGCTGGAGTGGCAGTGAAAGTGCCGGGGAGGATATTGAGAGGATGAGCGACTCAGCCGATAAGCCCATGGACAATGACGCGGAGGGTGTGTGGAGCCCTGACATTGAGCAGAGCTTCCAGGAGGCCCTGGCCATTTACCCACCGTGTGGCAGGAGAAAAATCATCCTTTCTGATGAGGGCAAAATGTATGGTGAGTTGAAAAGCACCAATATTTCACCGATCAAGTAACAATCTGGAGAGCCGATAACTAGACCACCCTTTGTAAGTTTTCAACCAACCAAATGAAAGTCACTTGTTAAGTACTGAAACAATATAGATTCCACATTTATAAAATCTTAGTATGTACCTATGGTTCTTCTATTTTTTACCATTTCAACCTTTTGGGGGCCATGGTACTTTTTTTTGGGGGGGGGGGTTGTTTTGATTCGATTCTATAAGCCAATGCCACTTTTCCACTGGATTTTAGGAACACCAACGCCTTGGTACTGGTTTGGTATCTACTAGCCACAGTTGACCTGTGTTTCTGCCACCGTTCAGTATTTGGTTTTTCAGAAGAATCAGACTCGGTTTAAAAGATGACTGTACTGTGTTTTTGTGATGTACACGGAATGGTGCATCCAGAGACTATTCTTTGCCCCTGTGACGTAGAATTTTGAGCGTTTACTTGGAGAGTGATACCAACTGTCAGACTGTAGACAAAATGCGGATTCACAAATCATCAGAAATCTAATCAATTAAGTTCATAACATAGGTGCAAGTAGAGCTGGGCTATTAGTCTGTAAAATCAAAAACTTCTTGCTTATCAATGTAAAAAAAAAAAAAAAGATTTTCTGATTTTACTTCCATACTGCCAACAATTACCAACATGACAGTTTTGTGGAAAGGATTGAATTGTGTTTTCAGGCATTAACAAGCCGCAAGAAGGCCTCTAGTGTGAATTTCAGTTGGAAGGATGAATAAATTGTCAAAATTTACCTTTCAAAAATATGAAAATACAGAAGTGTGCAGGATTGGTGAACAATAAAAAAAGTAGCATTCATGGAAAGATGTCTCCATTCTAACGATATCAGCCCATGCATATCATCAAATATGATGATTGCGAGTGGGTACAAGAACAATCATAAGGATTTGATTCAATTAATAGTTAATTAGGGTTTTCTTAGATTTTTTTTTGTCTCAAAGCTGTGTAAGAAAAGCTACTTCAGGACAGATGTTTTGGTTGAATGCCAAGATTTTCGTTCTCCTTTAATTAAATCTCTGAATGACCAATGTGTATGAAATGTCCTATACAATTTGTCAACATTATTTTTGTCCGTAAAGAAGAATAGAAACAAGGGAGAAGTCAATGATGTCCACAGGAGTGAATCATTTGAAATCTTCCAGGGTAAAAGTATTCTGAATATGTTGACGATTTAACGCATTCGTACAATATAACAAGCCTTTTTCTCAGTCTCATTATTATGACTAGCACTGTGACGTTTTGACTGCTGTTGAGGGTTGTTTTGACTTTTCGTGATCACCAGTTGTTTGTTGAAAAGATTCATCAGAAAGTTCTCATGGAAGTTGGGTGAGGCAATGAGCTCTGCTGGGCCTCTGAAATGGGAAAGCAGGACTCCAGTGGGCCAGGCAGTGCAGCAGGATGAGTGTCTTGGGTTCTGTTGTAAAGTCAGCATTAACCATTATTTAGGAGCAGATGGTCATGCGGCTGACACCAGCTGCGCTCCCAATCTCCCCCTGATTCCTCCCCTCCTCCACGCCTCCCTCAAACTCATGGCTGGATGATGTCATGGAAAGATGGTCATGCCTTTTTTCTTAGGGTAATGGCCATGCTCTTGACCTAGTCCACAATGGTTCCTACTCCTCTGACTTATTAACTGCTACAGACAGTTGTGAAATCTGGATGATGTGGAAATGGTGGATGTTTTTAAGCATAAGCAACTAAACTTTTTCTAATTTTCATCAGTGATTCCCAACTTTTTTCACACCATAGACCAGTTTAATGCTGGCATTTCTTTTCATTGACCAGTCTTCAGGAAAGGAACGTCTGTACCCTATCGTTTGCATTTTTTCTTTTTAAAAGCAGGATTAAATGACAATAGAATTGTTTGCTGTTTTTTTTATGAAGCTATGTGGTTTTACCACATTTTGGTCACACATGCTTCTGTTGAAGAATGTAGGAGCAGCTTTTTGTTGTCTCTTATTTTTTCAAATCACTTTGGCCCAAACGTGTTTTTAGGACACCCTTGAAATAGGCACGGAATGAAGTACTGCTGAAGGGTATAGAACGAAAAGGAAAAGACGCAAGAAGAATGTTGTGCTGAATAGTTAACAAAACACGTTGTAAATTAAGTTACAAGCAGCGATGTGTGACCCTAGTATGATAGCCTCATGTCTTGAGCATATTAATCTGTTCAGAATCACTGGCTCAAGAATGAAATTTGTGTGCATTTGCGAAGAGTGGCATTACACCAAGACCATGTCTCGAACGTCTGGCTTTTTGATACACTATTGTCCCCAATGCCTTACGGGTAATCAAGCTTTTCAGCTGGATAGAATAATCCCCCTAGTTCTGCAGACAAATGAATAATACCGTAAGAGAAGTCCCCGATGGACACCTTTTAGTTCCCATGGCCACCGTCATATTTCCTTGTGGTATTTTTCTTTGTAGCTAAATTGACAGATGCTTGTGGGGCGTTTCTTCGGTAACCGAGGCAAAACATTCACCTCCTACGCTCCTAGATGTAACATTCCTTCGTTATTCCATCACACAAAGCAACTGTTTGAGGTTTAATCTACCTGAGTGAACCCTTCACAGATCACATGAGTCAAGATACCAGTCCCCGTCCTGCCACTCTCCAGCTCTGCCAGTGCTGTGTGGTTAATTAGCAGCCATCCCTATAGCAACCCCCTTTCACTTATGGGGAGTTTTTTTTTTTTTTGTCGTGCTTATCTCCTTGTTTACCTGAGGGGACTCCTTACATCCTTCTGGATGCAATGCAACAGGAGTCTGAAGAGAATGAGATCTTGGAGTAGATGCCATTCTCCAAAAGTTGTATTTCACATCCCTCCCTTCGATTTTCATATGCAGTCAAGGGTTGTTGAACCTTTTGCCCCTCTTCTCAAAATGTACCCTTTCTCCTTTCTGTGACACTTTGCGCTTGCAAAACTTATTTTGGTTAAAGAAAGATTTGATGGTTTGATGACCGTTCTAAACACAGTTATTTTGTGGTATTTGCAGGGATCTCAGATGAAAATAAACTCTGTTCTGTAATTTATTATTTGAAGGAGCACCTCTCCCCCCATGTTTTAGCACATGGGTGGTGGGAGGGCCTTTGTACGTTTATGCCTCTTTATTAAAGACAATGCACTTTCACAATTAAAGCTCAAATTGAATGTTCCTCAAACGTAGCGCTATGGTACATACTGCACAAAGGGTACTTTACAAAAATCCAAAACAGGCGCTCTTTAATGTCAACCCCATTTTCCCAAATACTGCAGTTTGTTGACTTATTGCTAGAGGCTGACTCCAGAAATGAGCCGGTCGTCATGTGACAAGTGACAACCATTTGTGTTGTGGTCATAAGTTTGCCCATTATTTGCCTATTTTTCAAAAAAACCTCTCATTTTTGGGTGCTTGGGTGAAGCAGTTTATTGTCAAACAACTGTCTTTACTCTTTTAAAAGGATAAAGACAACAGAAACTTTGCAAATGACCCTGTGCAATTCTGGTCTGGTAACATGATTCAACATGAACGGAACACCATCCCCACTGTGGGGATGTGTGAGTTCCAAAGGCACAGCGAAATTAATGGGAAGATTAATGCTATCGAAGGATATTTGACTGGAAGCTGCACATGGGGCATTCCAACACGACAATGATCCAAAACAGAAGTCCACTTGTGATTGGTTACACCGGGAGTGTCCATCTCAGTGTTCTGACCTTAATATGTGGAGAAGTCAAATGTGAAGTTCATGCAATAATTTACAAGAGTTGGAGGCTTTTTGTCAAGAAGAACGTGCTGAAGAATCAAGAAACGTCAAGAATCAACACAGAAGATCAAGAACCTCATCAACAACTACCTCAAGAGACTTCAGGCGGTCATTGATGTCATAGGGGGAAGATGAAATATTAAGAGCTGGGATGTGTAAACTTTTGATCAGGGTCATTGGGAAAGTTTCACTATCATAAATATTTATATACGGTAATTTCCATTATATTAAAATCATAAAAAGAGTTATTAATAAATGGTAGTAAAAAAAATAAAAATCAATAGTTAATAAATGGCTTCACCCAACCATTAGCTATGAGTGGGGTAAAGGTTTTTGTCATCATTCAGAATTTATGAAAAATGACTAAGAAATCAGAAAAAAAAACTTCAGGATCCTCCTCCGCTCGAGGTATTGCCATGCCTCTGTGTATCCCTCATTGTTTTTCAATTAAGTTGCACATTTAAGTGCATAGTTTGGGGTGTAAAGACCCTTCATCAAAAACCTATTGCTCATATTTAATTAAATTTAATTTTAGATTTATTTTGTGTGCAGCACTGTTCATCTGAACAAAGCAAAATCATTCTTGTTTTTTTTTTCCTCCAGCACAATGCCTTTCTGTGCTTCATAATAGCAAACTGTGAGCATAAAATAAGGAATAGACAGGTGTTTTGAGGCAGTGATGGGCTTTGTGAAGATAATGTGTTCCTCTGAGGACCGGGAACCGTGTGATTTTGAGCTGTCTGTAGCAACGGTGGTTGGACTAGTTTTTTTGGCTGCAGTGGAAGCATTACCTTCCACGGGTGGTGGTTACTTGTTGGAATTAGTCATTCAGTTCTTGGTAACTAGGGTTTCGCTGAGTCTCAACCATCAGTAGAAAGTTGAGAACCAGTATTTGCAGGGTTGCATTTAATAATTACATTTTCATCTAATTGATGATGTTACTTAGTTTACGTTTGAAATGGCGCCATGTGTACAATGTTAAGTTGGACCCATTTTAAAATTTGTTTTTGTTGCTAGTTTTAGGCAAGGTTAAGTTAGTATTTATTTATTTTTATTATTTGTATTTCAATGCTGTTAACTAAATAGAAAAACTCATTTAAAATAACTAAACATCTGTTTGAAGTAGAAGTCCCGGGCCTTTTTTTCTGCATTTTTTGCTATTTTACAATTTGCTCCAATCATTTGTCTTTAAAACAGTTTTTTACAAATATTATTTAATTGCATTACACTAATTCTACAACAATCCTGAAATTTCTGGTATATTTTGTCATTTTTATTCTCCAGAAATAAAAAAAATGCAATTAACCGTTGTTATGTTTTATGGCAAAAAAATCAAGTGTTGAGAAAAAATTAAAAACATAAATCCCCTCAAAAGCTAAGACAATTTCAAAACCATTAGAATGCTGTATATAAAAAAAACAAAACAAAACAAAAAAAACAGGCAGACCTCTTTTAAATCTTATACACTGTTCCAAGCACTTTTTGTTCTATTTGTGACAGAACTTTGAAAAACACAAGCCATATCACAGGTATTATGCTTCCTACGGGAATACCTTCTTTTCATCACTAGATGTCAGCGATTTCTGCTCTGTAAACAAAACAAAACATTATTGTGCATTTTTTATTACATTTTAGTTGAATTACCTTGCAAATTATGGGTCATAACTTTTTAATGTTCGTTTAAAACACCAAATATTACAACTGATAACCTTTGTTTATTAGTTGCGGCATTATATTTGAAAACAAAATTAATCACACCCCAATAGGTGGGTTGTGTCATTCCTACTTAATTCAAAACGCACGCTGTGACTGGCAAATGCATCGGTGCATACAGAGACTTCTAAGGGGGTAATGTTCATGGACGATTATGTCCGTTCTCCTGGCTTTGAAAGAGAAAGCACTGCACCTCCACCTGGGGGCTTGGGTGGAGTCACGCTGAGCCACTTTCTTAAGAAATAGAAGCTAGTTGGATAAAAAAAAATATCAGCGCTTCATGTGTGAAACAGGTTCTTTCTGGGGAGAAAAAGTTTCCAAAATCAAACAGCGCTGCTTTTGTGATCAGTACTGTATTGTAGCCTACTCTAGAGGAGGTCCCAGGAAGTGAGACATTTTACTCTTTGAGGTCTAACCATGTATATTCACCTGCCCCCACCTTTCTTTGTGTTACTTAAAATGGGGCAGAGGAGTAATTTTGACCATTTTCTTTTCCTTGAGTGTAATCATGTTTCTCAAGGGAGGCTGTGTGAATTTTTAAACTGGATGTCTGGTAGTATGAAATAAATCCTATCTTCTGCATCAAAGTACCTCTGATAGGTGCAAAGGGCCTCACAGCAAGCCTTTTTCTCAGCCCTACAAACCTTTGGAGACTTTTAATTTAATCTAGCGCGTGAGCTGGTAATGTTTGTTTTTGCCGGTGGATAATGGCTGCTAAGAGGTCTATACAAAGATTTATAGTGTCCAAAACGATCGTAAGAGTTCCGCGGCTCAAAATGTTTCTAGTTTTAGGTACACGTTTCCTTTCAGTCTACTAAATGGTTATGATGACATTCATAGAGAAGTATAATCAACATCATAAAACGCAGTGTGTTTCTGCAAAGTTTAAAGCGTGGTGGTCTGGGGTCTTTTCGAATCCATGCGCTATGTCTGGTGAGAACGTGTAAGCGCATACATACCTGCAGTACGCTCTAATAGAAGCTGTAAGTGCAGTATGATGTAATGAGGTAATTCTTAAACCCGTACTGGTTCTGTATGTTTTACACTACTGCGCTAACGCAGTGTATATTATTTAGTAATTAAATTAATAAAGAAATTTTTTTTATGGCACATGAGTCCACCTTCCTTTAAGCCATTTTTGGGGAGGACAATGATGTGTGTGCCTATTTATTGAACAGACCAACATTTTGAACTGACCTGACCATAGCCCAAATATTTTTAAATGACACGTGGGCACCAGCTCACTCATAGCTGAAATTTGCTCTGAGCGATAAATAATGAACCTGAAGCCCGCTTACTGCACTGCAGACCGGTTTCAGTAGTAATTAAATGTTATCCTGGGGGCCATAGTTCATTAATTTGTGGACTGGATCTGGCTGTGGGCCTTGACTTTGACCTGTACTTTAGAAGGTTAAAAGTTCATTTGTTGTGATCTGACGCTACATCGTAAATAAAGTTACCGTGATGAAAACCACGTGAGTCTATTAGTTTAGATTATTTTGGGCCAATATCAGAAGAATAGGAATAATTTAGCGTGGACACAGCTTTCCTGTGGTTCAGTCAGAAGAGAATCAGCAAAAAGCCTGTTAACTGATTTCCGATCTGTACTTTTCTGGCAGATAAATAAAGGAAGACCACGATCACAAATTGTTGTTGCTTTAGTGATCAAATACACCAAACTATGTGAGCGGAGTGGAGCGTTACATTATCGCCCTCCTCGCTCGTCTCTTTTTTTTTTCTCTTCACTACACTCAGGCATAGCTTTTACCCGCTCCATGCTCACTCATCCCACTTTCCCCTCTGCGGCTGGATTGCTTTACTAGCCAGTGCTGTCATGCTAGTCACGTGATCAAACTTTACAGTGAATTTATTGCAGTATGCTCTAATGGATGTTTTTCTAACATGTTTACCAATGACACCATTAAGTTTACATCATATTTAAACCAGTCCTACCTCACTAGGGGGTTTAACACAGATTAAAGCTGCGAGCATGCCCCTTACCCACCACTTTATACCTAAAGTACAAGACATGATCTGGTGGTGAACTTTTGAAATAGGAGAAATATTTGAGACACGGAGCAAGAAGATTTGAGCGATAACAACAGGACTTTTCAGACTGGTACCAATTTCTGGGAAATTTTCCATTGACCTAACATGGGGTCAAACTTTGGAAAACTGTAACTCAAACTGAGAGTTTTATGAAACCTTCAAACTGTGCATTAGCATATCAAGCACTACCCTACTCAAAAGATTTTGAACCGCATCCTCTAGAAGTGGTTAGTTTTTCCATCGACCTGGCCATGGAAAATAATTGGGAAAAGGCAGCAAACATATCTCCAAGAACAAACATCATGAAGAAATGTTTGTTCATGTTAACCATAGTAAGAACTATTTATTTTTTACATCGCTGAGAGCTCCCTAGACATCTTCATAGCAACTCAATAGTTGACCCTAGCAACCAAATCAGCAGAGTTATATCTCAGCTTTAGAAAATGCTAGTAGCATGGGACTTTGTATGTATCGCTCATAGTGAGAAGGGTACCATTTAATGACATCACTGACTTCTCCCTAGCAGCCAGATTGTTTACCCCAGCGACCGATTAAAAATAATAGATAGCTCATGAGGTTAAGTTTGTATCACTCCCTAAAAATAAGGTGAACATTTAAAAAAAAAACTTATACAAGTCGACATCAAAGTTTAGCCATCTAGTTTACACTAGTGCTTTATGTATTCGCTGCTAACAAATGGATCTGATTGACCTCACTACTACTGGGGGAGTTATCCTCCTCTGGTTGGGTCCATGACTGTCCTGTCAGATTATCTTTCTGTCAATGGCTTTCTCCAGTTTGGGCGGGACGAATGCGGTGGAGCAAACTCCAGGAAAAAAAGAGTATTGGTCACACTCTCCTGCCATCTGGCCTTGAGTTTCCTCCCAGAGCCTCTATCAAAAATCATTCTGCGGACCCACGGCTGTCAGCGCCTCGCACAGGACAGCTGGCGAACTCTAATCAGATGCTAGCAGACACCAGAGACTGTGCTTGTGTGTGTGTGTGAATGGCTTTATCCGGCCGCTCCCCTTGGCCTGGCTCTCTGGGAAACACCTGCACTGAGGCTGCAGATCGTATCAGTGTAAGCTGACTGACTCCAGACTCCAGCCGATTGTTCACACCACCATCTGCTTTTGCTCACTGACCTTTACTTCAGAGCAGATGGTTTCAGTTTGTCCTCGTTGCTCACTCAATGAGCAGGTACAGGGTGTAAGCTGAGTCAGAACTCTGATGCATCAAGGGTAATGACAAATCTGTTCATAGACTTTTCAGAAATGGAGACGTGCATCTCAATTTAACTGAGGTTCTTTAGTTGACGTGCTTGAGTTGTCTTCTGGATTTTTTGCAACAATGCGCAGTGGGTAGCACTATTGCCTTCCATTTAGAAGGTTGTCAGTTGTCAGAGATGGGCACCAGCAGACCCTTGTGACCCTGAAATGATCACACTGAAGGAAGATTAATGAATGAATGAATATTTCCTTACTTTTGTATTTGAAATATGAGGGCATTAATTTAATACTGCCTACCCTACCATATATTGGGTAAAAACAGAACCGTATCCCTCATCTCCCCCCTCCCCTCCAACCTGTTCAAAGAGAATAAAAGGCTGGGAAAACTGTCAAACAAGTAGCTTGGTTGACGTGTGAACTCTCTGTCCGTGTTGTCCTTCCTCGCTACCCTGAGACCTCGGAAGGGATTTAATTTGGTCTCTTGAGAGAAAAACTGCCAACCTTCTACAACTTTGACTTGGACTCTCGAGAGGGAACGCCTGATGTTTCCACAACAATCACGCAGAATTTTTTTAAGCAAACAAAAAATTCTCTCACCCATAATGGCTTGTTGGTTTATACTCAATGAGTATTGAGATGACAGTAGTGTAAAGAGCTTGTATTTAAAATAATTGCCAGCCTTGTTTTTTTAGTAGAACTTGGGCATTGACTGGGTTTAAAATCGACTCCAGTTAATTTGTCCGTTTTGTAGAGGAATGGGTCAGAAAACAAGGACTGGGATTGATCCAGTCCCTAGAGAAGCTCCATTGTGTGTCTGTTCAGCAGCTTGTGTTTAACTGTGATTGCAGGGTTTTCCTTTAGTGACCTTTAGTGACCTTTAACCTGAGCCCTTGAACTGGTTCTTTCACTGGTCAGATCCTGGGAGTGTTTCTCATCTTTATCATCACCCATGCTCTGTGTTGAGTCAGAAGCAACCTGGCATCAGGGTTTCCGGGGGGTCTTTTTTTAAAAAAAAAAAAAAAAAAGAAAAAAAAATGCCCTAAAAAGTGTTCAGTTCAGTTAAATTCACTGTACTATGTCTTAATTCATTTTTTAATATTTCGACACTTTAAATTGAATGTGCTTGAGACAGATTTCCCTGCATGCATCGCCTGAGTCTGCACTTTTGTTTGTTTAACAAAGATGGCTGCCATAGCAACCACAAGTAAAGTAATTTTTGATATTTACAGAGGTTTTTAAAATTATGAAGAGGATCGTTTTATTGTTTTCTTGTAACAAATACACATTTACAGGGCTCTAGACTAACTTTTTGCACTGGTTGCACTGGTGCGCCTAAATTTTTTTCTTAGGTGCACCAGCACAAAAGTTAGGTGCACCCAAATTTTCAACTGCATCACATTTAACACCCCATTTTCACAAGTTCACTTTTTTAGTTATCTATTCATTTATTTTTTTTAAATCACTGTCCATAGACAATATTGACTTGTAAATGATTAACTAACAACCTGGTCAAAATAAAGTTATTTATTTGAAGCACAATTCCACAAGAAAGGTAACTAAAACTTACTGAAAAGGTGTTTAAAGTGCTTTACTGAGCTGAAATTTAAACTTTAAACTGATTTTGGTCCCTAAGAGCAGCAAATACAAATAAAAACGATAATACCATTTACTACCAGATCAAGAGTTTATAATGCAGACTATTTATTTACTTCTTTTGCAATATTGTAGGCAACGTTAAACTTAATTATCATCTCGGCCTCGTCTGATCTGTTTGCAGCTGCCTGCCGCTGTAAAGGTACGTTCACATCGAACGCGGTTCGCGCAGTAAGCGCGGAGGGTTTCCATGTTAAGTCAATGCAAAGACGCGTTTGCGCGCGTCTGAGGCTTCAGCGGCGCGGTAAACGCGAATTGAGCGGCGCGCTTGCCGCGATAGGCGCGTATTGAGCCGCATGAATGGGTGATACGCGTGTTGTGAGCCGCGCGCAGGAGGCGGACCGACCGTATAGACGGAGTTTCTTTTTTTTTACCCCTCGAACGACGGGTCGCACCGGTGCAACCTCTGATTTTTTTCAGCCGCACCATTGAGAAATTAGGTCGCATATGCGACCAAATTGGTTGCACTCTAGAGCCCTGATTTATGTCTGAAAATGTCATTAGTCAGTAACAAATCTCTAGTTTTCCCATATAATAGTTTCGCAACGTTTACCTCATTTTCCTCATTATTCGAGGAATCGTTATTCGATTTCGTGTCATTAGTCCATACATGGGTCTGAATACATTATTGTAAATCACAAAAAATGTTTTTAAAAGGCAATTTGAATGATTCACAATAAAGTGTGTAACTTTATAAACGTCTAAAGAAATGACAAACAAGAGGTTATTCTGATCTTTCAGAGCTGTTTGGTTGCCAATCTGTGTTAATAAATAATGATATTTCAAGAACTAAAATGTTCACACGTCAAATTTTTTATGTTCCTTTATCTATGACTTTTAATCTGTATAAGATAATAGTGGAGAAAATGTAGTTATTTTCTATTTTTTTTTATCTGTTCACAAATTTTCAAGCTGCAGCTGTTGTTTACATTTTTAGATAGCATTTTTTTTTTTTACAGTGATTTATATTTTGTAGATTTTAAAGTTAATTTCTGGCAGTTTGGTAACTCCATGGTATGTTTTTCACAAATTTGTCTTCTTTTTTTTTCCCTTCAAACCATTAAAAATACAATAACAAACAACATCGTTAGTGTTGATCAAGTGGCTGGTTCTAGAATAGAATAGAACAGTAAAACAGTCTCTCCTTTTGCCTCCCAGTGACTTTCTGTTCTGTTTTCGTGGAGTGATTATAAAACTATTAATGCCACTTTGGGGAAAAACTCGACTTATGTTTATCGCAGTTTGGAAAGAAAGAAACAAACCAGGGCTGCATTTCTCTGCATGTTTCTGTTTTTTTGGGGGAAATTGATTATGGGCTTTTAAAAAAAACCGCACACACACACATTTTAATGCTGTTCATCGTGTTTTGGAACCAAAATCCTCATTTTTATTTAATGACATATGCTAAAGACAACCGTTGAATAGTTTCCAGAATGAAAAACACTACTAGTAGTTGTCTTTGGGGGTGATTGATAATGAGTCACAGAAGTGGAGTGTTCCTTTAAATGACCAGCAGCTCACTCGGTGGTGTAAACGTGGCTGCTCATCGTGTGTGGATCATGATCTCATTCAGCACTGATTCTTATTATGATACAAATCATCTCTGATCACTTTCTGCTTTGGCTTGTTTGGCAAACTCCACAGGGGGGAGGCTCTCCAACTCTACACTCACCGATGGGCTCACTCGCTCACTCTTTCTCTGCAGAGCTTGCTTCGCAGGTTTGCCAAGTCCAGCTGAGCGTGTTTTCAAGTGTCTGAAAAGAATGAATTATGCAGCAGTAAGCATGCTTACAGCTGGCCATTGGAGAGGCTTTGATCTGCCAGGGCAGTCCGCATGAATGCCTGCATTGTGTGCGAGGCAGAGTGTGTGTATGCGCGTGTACACGTGTGTTTGTGTTTGGAAGAATAGAGAGGCCCAGGTCTGGGTAAGAGGAGATTACACTGCAGGCAGGTCGGCTAAAGCCAGGCTAGAGGAAAAAAAGCGTACTGTTCTTTATCGCAGATTCTATTAAAGAGCCACTATTATACATTTTTGAAAATGACCTTTCATGCGAAGACTAACATGGCTCTAATGACGCTTTTCTACCAGATTTTAGTAACGGCACGGCTTGTGTGGCTTAGCTCTTTCGCTGACTTGTCACTTGAGACACGTCAATTCTACTTTCTCTTGGTGACATCAGAAATGTGCGACCACTGCCTTAAAAGTCTTTTGCTGTAAATGTGGTGGCCTACAAAACTTAAATATTATTATGCGTCGTTTCTTTCTGGCCAATCAGTGAGCCTAACAACTGACCAGTCAGTGATCAACGCTTCACTGCGCTTTTCTTTCCAATCTGACTTAACCTGCTTTTATAACCTCATCCACATGGGTATAAAAAAGTTCTAGAAGCTAAAGGGGAAAAGCAAAAGCATGTCGAGTTGAGCTAATGATCTCGCTAGTATTATGTCGCTTTGGACTGTGTGGTCAATTCAAATAATTCACAACTGTATTTTTTTGTAGAACTATAACCTTTTGGCTGGATTAAGGTATAAACTGGTGTTTCAAAGTTTGAAATTGAGGTTAACAACGGTTTATTTATTTTTGTTGGACAAGAAAACAAGGACTGTGATTGATGCAGTCCTTCCCTTGAGAAGCTCCATTTTGTGTCGGTTTTGCATCTTGTGTTTAACTGCTTTTGCAGGGTTTTCCTTTAGTGCTGCTTGGCTTTCAACAACCTTTAAACTCTCCAATATTTCAATTTGTGGCTTGTCCTGTTTGGTTCAGCTTCCCTCACCCTTTGATTTTATTTATTTATTTATTTTTACATGCTTTTAAAATGTAATAAATATCTATGATTTACCAAAAGTAATAGCATACCACTTAAACAAAAGCTGTGTGATGTGATGCATATTTCACACTTGAGTTTGAAATAAGCTCCAAAATTCTGCTTTTACCATAAAAATAGGGAACATCTCCCCCATACAGTTACTATAAGTGTCTATTAAAGTGACAAAACTTTATGTATACATGAATAAAATACCATCTAATGGCCTCTTTAACAGATTATTTCAAACCTTTTGATTCTTGAATTTTAAATGATTGTTTTCTTGATTAATATCGCTGAAAAGTTAAACGTTAATGATATAAAAATGTCTGCAAATGCAGTTAAATATTTGACCGCTACGCGATGTGGCGCTAGTGAGCGCTTCATCGCTCAGATCTACGGACCGGAAGTAGACTGCGAATGAAATTAGCGCGCGTGCTAATGATTTAGATTTAGCGAAATCATACGTTTTTCACTTAAAACAACGATTAAACTTTTTTTTAGCGTTGTGACTTTCATTAGAGTTCCTTTATCCGTGTGCAGTGGCGCTTGAGGACACGTGTCAGTACAAAAGGAGAACGAAGCTAAGCACCACGAGTGGTCACCGCAGTGCTAGTAGCGATAGTAAAATATAATTAAAGTTTAATACGTTTATGTGTAAGTACAATCTCAAAACGTCATGTATTACAATTATATTTTCTGTCATGATTCATTTATCCAAACCGTTTCCATAAAGATATTGCTCAATCTGTTTGCATTAAAAGTGTTTGAGTAATTGCCTGATTTGAGCTGGGCAATAATAAATCTTACAGAGATTAATATGTTCAGTTGTTTATAAGTATAGATTATGAGCTAATATGTGACGCTTTGTTTAATATTTTTGTCATTTTTGCAGATATGTGATTTACATATGAGTTAAATTGTCTAGATCAATGCCATCCATCATTGAGCATTTGTTTGTTTTCCCTCACAGGTCGTAATGAATTAATTGCCAGATACATCAAACTCCGAACAGGGAAGACACGGACGAGAAAGCAGGTGAGTGCAGTTGAAATATGGAATTCACATTGTGATGGAGCCAGGCTTTACTTTCTAGCCTCATAAACCTCAGCAAGACACTGGCTGACTCGCCTCCTCAGTAACCCGGCAACACCTGTTGCTCGAATCTGTGGACTCTGAGTACAGATCTGCAGTTCTAAGCGAGGAAACAGCAGATTTCTTTTTGTGATCAAGCACACATTTTAGTGGCTAATGATGGTGGTGTGTTCATCGCCGTGGTGACAAAATGCTTCTTTTGTGTGTAGGTCTCCAGTCATATCCAGGTCCTCGCTCGGCGGAAATCCAGAGAATTTCACTCCAAGATAAAGGTATCATGTGAAACTTGATCTTGTTTAACCTCTTAAGCCCGAGAGTCCCCGGTACCGGGGACTTGCCCCCTTGTGCGTTACATTTTCACTCATAGCTCACGAACCCTGAGAATAACCCACACATATTAAATACTGTTGTGTTCAGCGGAAACTCCTCTAAAAACGTATCTAATTCAATTTCATATTCGTGAACCACAGCTCGAACGCCATGCAAATAAACAAACAACATGTCCGGAGTATAATTCATGACCACGTTTTTGTTTATGTGCGATATGTATCCACAATATAAACGGAAACACCCAAACCATTACATTAAATGACAGCTAACAACCAGCTGAATCCAGTGATATGCAACTCATTAACATTGCATGAAGTATTTCAGAGCAGGGAGCGAAAGTTCCCCTAAAAAACGCCAGCAAAAACCAAGCAAGCATGTAAATCTTGTCTTACCTTTGCCGTTTTTTCAACAAAAAGTTATTTCCATAGCGATAAAAGTCCGTTTGTTGTTATGTCCGGTCAATAGCTTCGTGCAAACGCCATTTTTGATTGTTTCTTTAGCTTTGTGGCGTCATTACGTCACCAAATATGGAATGACTCCCCGTGCGTAAGAGCACGTCTCTCCACGCTGCGCGTCGTGTGATTCGTCGGCGATCCCGTCAGTCTCAAAATGGTTGAGCTGATTGGTTTCCATAGAATCAGAGCTTTCCGTCGATATATAGATCTTCTGGATTGGACAGATGGTCGGGGGGGTAGGGACACGCAGAAGCTCGACGTCAAAGCGTTTGTGAGTGAAACGTTCCCAAAAGCGCAGCAAGATGGCGTAAATGAGCTTCTACCCCCCTTTTACAGCGTTTCTTTAGGAGTTTTTTTTGCTGAAATCATGTCCCATAAGCAACAAAAGAAGACTATTAACGTAGCTGAAGCTTTGGACAAGATTTTTTCCATATTTCAATTATTGTGCCAAATTGTGCCAAACTGTGCCAACATGGATTACGCCTGAACTTTGTTCAATCAAAACCTTTACAGAATATTAGTTTCTTGTAGTATGAACACCAAACTTGCTACAGATGTTCTTGACATGTAGTGGTTACAATTGATTGTGTTTATTTGCTTCGTTATAAGTAAAATAAGGAGATATTGGAGGAAACATGTGTTTTTTTTTTAGGCGGAGTTCATTTTTTGGCCATTCCAACATCAATTACTCTTACCCAGTGTTCTTGACTGTCAAATTAACTCATCCACACCACTCCCCAAGAACCTATCTTCATTTTGATACCAAGATTTGCAGTTTAGACCTTGTAAAAGCTGAGAAATGCCTTAAAAAGTAAAAGTATAGGATTTTCGGAAAATAGGCCTCAGGGCTTAAGAGGTTAAGAGAGTGTTTCCTTGTTTTTTGACCCTGTAGCCTGGAGTCCCTGCGGTATGCAAACTTTAGAACCTTAGCTTTGGAACCAGGACCTAGTAACCTGTTAGTCAGAAGGCTGTTACGAAGCATCAAGGGCATCTCATTCTGAATCTATTCTCTTTATTAACTTGGGAGAAAACTCTTAGGAGAATTTGAAATAACTTCAGGTGAATCATGTTTAACTAATTAAATTCTTCTAGGCGGAAAGATTTAATTGTTATAGCCAAAATGTAAAAAAAAAATAACACATCATATACATTATATTTTTTCGCAACTTTCCACTGTTATGGTGAAATACAGTCACAACAAGGGACTCAACATTACCATCAATGCCTATCAGGTTCCTTTGGTGTTTATTTTAACAATTATTTTATTTAGAATAAATAATTACAAGGAATCACAGAAATGTGTACATTTGCATTCCACTGTATGTAATAGAGCTGGAGGAGTGACCTCATCACATTGTTTAATGCCACGTTGCCATGGTTACACATTTAACAGTGTTACGCCAACCAATAGAAACAAAAAACTAGGCAACTTAATTTAGGGTGTTATTCTATTTTATAGTTAAAATGCTTGTTTTGTTTCTGTAGTAATTTGTAAATGTTTAACCCCAAAACAATTAAAGTGTGACTCCTGGTGGAAAGTAAGAATACAAACAAAATGGCTGCTGCGCCCGATGTGCCGACACCTCCTCCTGCTCCGTACTGTATTTATTATTAAACTTCTGTTTATTTGTAAGCAGCTTGTTGTTGTTTAGAAGTGCATTGAGATTCACTTTGTCACCATTTAACAAATCAAATACTGACCCAAACTAAAATGGTTAAAATCTTGAAATGCTATTTACTCGAGGGTATGTCAGGAGTGTTGTGATGGTGTGTCCTGCAGCTTGTGTTGCATCTCTGACCTCTGCTGGTCAAAGTGAGAATCACAATCTCTAGATTACACTGACAAAAGCATGGATCTCTTTTCATGCTGTGGGCAATTCCCCAGAGTATTAAAATGCTTAAAAATAATCAGTTTAAACACTTAACAGCTATGTCACTTCCTTTTGCTGGCAGCACTGCGCAGCTTTTTGTCTTTAACACAGACTGCTCAAAGTTAAATCTGAACAATAGTTTGTTATCCTCCTGACTGTGGATCTCTGAGACTAAAGTCCCGGCCTCCTCTGCATCAGATTGGCTGGATTAGTGTGTCTTCAAATCATCAGCACTGTACATGCGACAAGAATGCTTTTCCATCAAGGGTCTATTACCGTAAATTCTGAACTATAAAGCGCACCTGCATATAATCCGCACCCGCTGTATTTTAAAGAAAAATAAAAATAAGCAAGCCACACCTGCATATAAGCCGCATTTACGCATTGTAAATGTACATGAATTTACCTAAATATATCCTTTCCTAATCTGTATTTTAACACGGCAGCAACTTTGCTGATTAAAATGGTACAGAACCAAGAGAAAACCGGTATTTACAGTATTTATCTTCATTTCTCCTGTGTGTGAAATCACATCACCTTAACCATCTTCGCTGAAACCCACGAAGTCGTCTTCTTCAGTGTTGGAGTTGAACAAACTCGTCACATCTGTCTCCATCAGTCTCGCTTTCCGTGTCACTGTCATCCTCCGGTGTGGTTGGCTCTGGAGGTGCGCCGCTGTCTTCGCGTAGCAGTCCAGCCTTTCTGAACGCTTTGGTGATGGTGCACTCCACGCTGTCAGGATCCACTGACAGACATCAGTAAAGGATGCTTTTCGCATGCGGACGGTTTTTGTGAATGACTTCTCCAGCGTCTCACCATAGACTCATTTACGCTAAGCTTCCGAGCAGCAGCGCGGTTTCCTTCTTGTATAGCGAGATCGATGGCCTTCAACGTAAAACTTGCATCATACGAACTTCTTCGTGTGGGTTCCAAGATGAAGGGGTGAGGATTTGAAAAGAAGAGTTTGACAGGATTGGTAATTTGTCGTCCGTCTATCCGCTTCTACCGATTTATATCTGTTGAAGAGGAACTATTCTTCTTTGCATTTATTTTGTCTTAGTTTTGATTCTAATTCCAGCTAGAGCGCCTCTAGTGGTGGAAAAAAAAATCTGCAGAATAGCCGCACGGTTCAAAACCTATGAAAAAAGTTGAGGCTTATAGTCCAGAATTTACGGTAGTTCGGTATCAATGTAAATGCATCACATATAGAATTAAACAATAACGGCTCATTTTTTATTCAAGACTGGAGTATTTCGTATTTTACAACCCCAGCTGTGAATTATTTACTTACCTTTTCACAGTATTAAAGGCTATGGAGAACACGGGTTTAAAAAACACAACTTTAGTGTTTCCTTTTAGATGCAGCTTTAATGATTTTAAATAACACACTGTTTTCCTGATTAATAAGCTGTCTGGTTTAATCCGCAAACATTGTTATTCGTTTTTTTGCTCCTGACAATAAAAATTCAAAACGCATCTACTCCAAGCCCGATTGAGCTACAGCCATTGCCCTTTGTAAAGACCTCCAAACTGGTCTGACTCGGGTTGTTGTATCTTTTCAGACTGATGACACTAAAGGAATTCTGGGAAATTTTACATTGGCTTATCATGGGGGTCAGACTTTGTAAAGCTGTAACTCCAACTGAGAACCTCATAGAAACTGAACCCTAAGATCATAGGGGTTAAATATTTACCATTGACTTACAGTGGCCATTGAAAATAATTGAGAAAAACTTGTTTAAGCAACATTAAAAATGGTTGTTTATGATAATCATAGTAACATTTAAAATTTTATGACCTCGATGCTCCCTAGCAACCAAACTGTTTATCATTTACCAAAGCAGACTTTTGAGATGCTAGGGTAGAGATATAGCTATTGTTTTATGTTATTTGCGGGAATATTGGGAACTTTATCTTTTTTTCACTTACTCCTCCATAGCAACCGCACTGTACCGACCAAATCAACAGATCTATATTTCAGCTTCAGAAAAGGTGAGGATCATAGGATTCAGTGAGAAGGGAACATTTTAATGACGTGATTAATTTCTCCCTAGCAACCAGATTGTTTACCCCAGCAACTGATTCAAAAAAAAAAAATCTAAAGCTCAGCTCAGGAAAATCTTTGAAATATGGGGCACGTTTTAAAAATATTTTAGTTTTTACACCACATGTTATAGCCGCTAGTACGTTTTTAGCTTGAACCAACTACTAATCATTGTATTTCCCTAAACTCATTGTTTTTAGCATTTAAAAACCCAATTTTTAGGCCTTAAAATCTGTTTTGAATATTTTTTGCAAGTATTTTTCAATTATTATGTTATTACTTAATTTACATTAATTATTATGTTTTTATCGTGGTGTAATTCTAATTATGTAATTCGCAGTATGCAAGTTTCTCTGAGATTGAGCATCACCACAGACACGCTTTAGGCTCTGGGGAAGTGCAACAAATGCAAAAAAAGTGGTTTTACTTGTAATATACAGATTTTGTGACTTCTTTTGTATGTCTTTTTGAAGACTGGATTTTGAAGAAATGTATTCTGAATAATCTTAAATGACATTACGAGACCTTCAGAAACCCTGTTTAGAACCAAATCCGGACTCGAAAAAAAGCCTCTTTCTCAGAAGGCTGCTTAATTTTGCCAGCTTTAACCGGTCTGGTACATTGGGCAGTAATGAAGCTAAAAAAAACACATACTTATTTATTTTTTATTTTTACATAAATCTATTTGTTGATGGCTCTGATAACTCGTGTGAAGAGATTCACATTTTTATTTTCACCGATGGAGGTTCTTGATCATTTGTTCTTGTATTGCTTGTTGAAAAACGCAGCTAAATGTTTCCAAACGCGTCAAGTTTCTAGATTCAAAGATTCCAGAAACTTAAGCCCAGACGTGGAGGAAAGCTTCTCGATAAATCCTCTTCTCTGCTGTGTTTGAAGGAGCACACGGTGAAGAACGATGCCATCAGCAGGATGGGAGGCATTTCTTCAGCTCAGATCGTCTCTGCCACAGCCCTCCACAACCGACTGGGACTCGCGGGACTCCCACGGTCTGCGCTGACAGGAGCCACGGGGGTACGGCAGACTCTCCTAAGAGCTTACAGCAACAGATCTGCGCTGTTTCTTGTGAATAACAACAGTGCTTTCTTCTCTTCTAGATCTGGCAGGTCTCCACTGGGCAGCCCGGGTCGTCTCAAGAGTGAGTGAATGAACATGAGAGAATGTGAACGTGCTGTTAGACACGCTTTCTGAACTCAAACATCCGTCTTGTTCACAGTGTCAAGCCCTTCTCGCAGCAGAGTTACCCCATCCAGACCACCACAGCTATAGCAGGTCTGTGTTTGTCTTTCATACAGCTGTAAGATGTCCCAAAAGCATTATTAAGATCACATCCTTTAAAAACACGTGCTCGTAAGCCTCAAAATAGTTATTGTGTGCCAGGGCTTTCATCATTTCATTTTCACTCATAGCTCACTAACCCTGAGAATAACCCACACATATTAAATACTGTTGTGTTCAGCGGAAACTCCTCTAAAAACGTATCTAATTCAATTTCATATCCGTGAACCACAGCTCGAACACCATGCAAATTAACAACAACATGTCCGGAGTATAATTCATGACCAAGTTTTTGTTTATGTGCGATATGTATCCACAATATAAACGCAAACACCATAACCATGGCATCAAAACCCCTTTTACAGCGTTTCTTTAGGAGTTTTTTTTTTGCTGAAATCATGTCCTGTAAGCAAGAAAAGAAGACTATGAACGTAGCGGAAGCTTTGGACAAGATTTTTTCCGTATTTCAATTATTGTGCCAAACTGTGCCAACATGGATTACGCCTGAACTTTGTTCAATCAAAACC
>SRMA01025920.1:57839-220184 GCA_007224835.1 Danionella cerebrum | reverse complement strand
TATATATATAATTTTCTGATTAAATTTGTAATATTGGCTCATTCTATACTGTAGATTTGTAAAATATTTAGAAGTCTGTGGGCTTTTTAAGCATTTCTGACTACTTTAGAATTTGCTTTAATAAATGATCTTTAAAACAGTTTTGCTTTATATAATTTTTTAGTACAACAGCTTCTTTTTTACATTTAATATTTTCCATGTAATATTTTTTCCACAAAAAAATTTCACAAAAATCCTCAGATTGTACAAAAAATACAATCCCAATTATTACATTTTGTAATTTTCTTTACTGCAAAAATCTCAAAACAATGAACAGTTTTTATATTTAATAACAAAAATCAAAAGTGTTGAGACAAAATAAAAATTCATGAATCTCCACAAAAAAAACAAGACAAAAAGTGAAAATTGTATCATAAAACTAGTGAACCTTTCCTAAACCTTATACACTGTTCCAGGCATTTTTGTTCCATTGTGCTTTGTGCAAGAACTTTGAAAAATACAAGCCATATCACAGGTCTTGTACTTCCAAGGGTTATCTCTTCTTGTCACCGCTAGATGGCTCTGATGGCACCAATTTGTCTGAAACTGAAAGATGATGCATTTGCGATGTGTATTCTCTCTCATTTTAATTTGAATGACCTTTTATTATATGTGCCATAACGTCTAGGTTACTTGCGTAACCCCACGTTCCCTGAATAGGGAACGGAGACGTTAGTCGGGATTAGACCGACTGAATGGGAGCGAATCACCGTGAGAGCGACTGACGAACATATTAACGGGCAAATTAATTTGCAGGCGAAGGTGATTGATTAGCAATCAGCCGGGTATAAAGCCGGGCGTGCCTAAGCCTCAGTATGGAATTTTCCGAGGAGCTGGACCCACTTACCTCCCAGCTTACCTCAGATCCATGACTTCCAGGGCATGGCGAAGGGTAACGTCTCCGTTCCCTATTACGTGGGGTTACGCAAGTAACCTAGACGTTCCCTTTCAGTCGGTCCCGGAGACGTTAGTCGGGATTAGACCGACTGAATGGGAGCCTCTGTAAAGGGCCATGCCCGAAGTCCATCCAGACAGGTCGGCACTAAACCCAAGAGAGGGGTTAGTAAGAGGCCGTTAGTACCTGAATGGGAACTCCTTCTGCCCCTGCCCGGAATACTCATTGACGGGGAAGTCGTCCAACACTGAGAGCTTCTGCTGTACTTGGTTGATGCTGGCGACCAGAAGGAGGCACCCCTCGACCCGCAGGGAGGAGTGGCGGAGATCGCGTCGAGGCCCGAAGGGCTACCAGCGGGTCATCGTTCTGCAAGAGAGAGGAGGCAGAGACGGAAGTCATCGTTACGCGCCAAAGCAAGGGGAGTAACGGAACGGGTTCATACTAGCCACCTGAAGGGGGAGCTGTATAAGAACATAGAAAGGGAGCGCCAGAGAGGGACTCCCAGATCTGTACCCTAGTTCTGCGGGGACCAGGCCGGAGCAAAGCCACCACACGGAACCTGGCAGCGCTGACTGCTCCGCTCAGTCAGATGCCGAAGGGGGGAGGATGGGAGAGCCACCCAAAGGGGGAGCTCTTAGAAAGGTGTACTTCTCCCGATGACGAGGAGAGTACTGCAAGCTTACACCTGCTCCGTCCCCTAAGGGTGACTGCCACCACTCAGGACCGCAGAGGGAACAGAGCCTACATCAAGGTTGTACAACCTGATGAACGTGTTAGGTGTAGACCAGCCCGCAGCTCTACAAATGTCGGCGAGTGAGGCCCTTCTAGCCAACGCCCACGAGGCAGCGATGCCGCGAGTGGAGTGGGCCCTCAGATGGAGAGGGCAGGGAACCTCACACGCCTCATAAGCTAGGCGGATAGCCTCCACTAGCCAGTGGGCAAGCCTTTGCTTGGAGACAGCGGAACCCTTACGCTGGCCTCCGAAACATATGAAGAGCTGCTGGGAGCGACGAAGCTCCCGGGTTCTGTCCAAGTAGATCCGGAGAGCTCGCACAGGACATAACGAACCCTGGGCTGGTTCTGCCTCCTCCCGGGGCAGAGCTTGCAGGGTCACCACCTGGTCCCGGAAGGGGACGGATGGGACCTTGGGGATGAATCCGGGCCTGGGTCTGATGGTAACCAGAGAATCACCAGGGCCGAATTCCAGGCAGGATTCGTCGGCGGACAGTGCCTGGAGATCTCCCAACCTCTTAATTGAGGCCAAAGCAAGCAGGAGTGCGGTCTTCCGTGAGAGGACACGCTGCTCTGCCAAATGCCAGGGCTCAAAAGGTGACTTCCGCAGCCCCGAAGGGCGACGGAGAGGTCCCAAGAGGAATGGAGGGTGGTCTAGGAGGCCGGAGGCGCCTAGCCCCCTTGAGAAATCTCACCGTCAGTGCGTGGCTGCCCACTGATTTCCCTTCAACCCGGAGGTGGAAGGCAGAAATAGCGGCGGCGTAGACCTAGAGGGACGATGGGGACAGCCCCCGATCGAACCTCTCCTGGAGAAGGTCAACACGACTCAGATGGGGCATGTCCCGGGGTCTTCCTGGCGGGAAGAGCACCATTCGACGAACCGACCCCACTTGCCAGCGTAGCACACTCAGTGGAGGGGGCTAACGCATGGTATAGGTAGTCACCGCGAGGGGTGGTAGAGGCTCGGGGTCCACAGCGGACAGATATGCCATACAAGTAGGGCCCAGAGGTCTGGCCGCGGGTGCCTGTATCCCCCCCCCTTGAGTCAGATCTGGACTCAGGGGGAAATCGGCCAAGGGGGGGCTGTCACGAGCGCAGAGAGGTCTGGAGACCATACTCTGTTCGGCCAGAAGAGGGCGAAAGAGTAGCCCGCGCTCGTCCCCCCTGACCATGCACAGAGGTTGTGCTGGGAGGCTTCACTGGGGAAAACGCACATAAGCGTTTGTTCCCGGGCCAGCAGTGAGCCGGCGCATCTGTCCCGAGAGGAGCCAGGGACAGGAATAGGAGCCGGCAATGGGTATTCACACGGGAGGCAGCAGGTACCTGGGCCTCGCCGAAGATGTCCCAATCTGCTAAACAGCCCGAGGATGGAGTCGCCAATCTCCTGTCGAGGGGTGGAATCTGGACGGCGGAACCGCGATCCTGTTACACTCCGCAGGGATATGAAGGCTCGAGCGACGGAAGTCGCTCTAACTCCAGAGGAGCAGCTGTTGGGCGAGGTAGTGCAGGAAGCGGGAGGGTACACCGCCCTGGTGGTTGATGTACGCTACTACCGCAGTGCTGTCGGTCCTGACCAGCACGTGCCGCCCCCGGAGGAGCGGGCAGAAGCGCCGTAGCGCTAGAATGACTGCAACTAGCTCGAGACGGTTTATGTGCCAGCAAGAGCGTCTTCCGGTCCAGGCACCGGACTCTCGGTGGGAACCGCACATGGCGCCCCAACCAGTCTTGGAGGCATCGGTGGTGACCACCACACGGTTGGGGTGGCTCGAAAGAGGCACCCCAGACCTCAGAAGCACTCCGTCTTCCAGACCTTCAGGTAAGGGAGCATGTCTGCCGTGGGCAGACGTAGCGCTCCCTGACGCCATGCCCAACTCGGAACTCGCGAGAGAAGCCATTGCTGCAGTGGTCGCATACGCAGGAGCCAGAGTCGAATGACTGGGGCTGCGGCTGACATATGCCCCAGGAGCCTCTGAATTAACTTCAGTCTGACCACTGGTCGAGAGGACACCGCGAAGAGTGCGGTCAGCAAGGCCCTGGTGCGTTCTACCGATAATCGCGCCAGCATGCTCTCGGAGTTCAGCTCCATCCCGAGAAAAGAGATGACTCTCACGGGGGTGAGGTGGCTCTTTTCCCAGTTGACCTTCAGACCCAAACGGTTTAAGTGCGAAAGCACCTTGCCCTGGTGTCGGATCAACTGGTCTCTGGACGAGGCTATGAGAAGCCAGTCGTCGAGGTAATCCAGGATCCGAATGCCTGCCCGGCGGAGCGGGGCTAGCGCGGCCCTGACAACCTTCGTAAAGGTGCGAGGGGATAGGGCAAGACCGAAGGGTAGGACCTTGTACTGGTAAGCATGGCCCTGGAAACAGAACCTTAGAAAGGGTCTGTGCCTTGGAACCACTTCTACCTGGAAGTACGCGTCCTTCAGGTCGATTGTTGCGAACCAATCTCCAGGACGGATGCATGGTAGAATGCAGCGGACCGTCAGCATCTTGAACCGGTACTTGGCCAGGTGCCGGTTTAGACGCCTCAAATCCAAGATTGGTCGCAGCCCGCCTGCTTTCTTGGGGACCAGGAAGTATGGGCTGTAAAACCCTCGTTCCATATCGGCTGGGGGTACCGGCTCGACCGCACCTTTTGTTAAAAGGGCGTCGATCTCCTCTCGCAGGAATGAGGCGCCTGTTCGGGGAACAGGAGTGTGAAGCACACCTCGAAACCTGGGGGCGGACACGAATTGAATCGTGTAGCCCTGCCGGATTGTCCGGACCTCCCACTGTGAGACCCCGGGAAGCTTCCGCCAGGCTCCCAGGTAAGCTGACAGGGGTCGTGGTCGGGACGTGCCGATGGTCCCCATGGCGGGGCCGCCCGGAGGCGGACTTGTGGGCGGAATCACCAGGGAAGGACCCTGGGAGATGGTCAGATGAGGGCAGGGGTGGTGTGCCCCCGCGCTCTCTGCCATGGCCAGCGGGGCTCGGGCCCATGTCGGGGTCTTCGTCGGAGACCGAGGAAGAGGAACCCCAGACCGTCGGGCATGCGAGACCGCTATTCTCGGGTAGGAAGTGAGTTCTATCTTTGACACAATAGGTGCCGCCGTCCCGGAGGACGGCAGCGAGGAGTGTGTGGTGGACTCCCCCCCCCCTGGGGGAGCTGGGTCGATGACCAGACCCAAAGAAGAGCTCGTTTCCTCCCGAGTCGCCAACCTCAGGGGAGCTTCACTAGAAACCCTCGTCTGCTTTCGAAAACCTCAGAGGTTGGCTCCGTCTTCCGCATGCAGGGGTTTTCCCCGGACCAGAGGTCGAAGGAGTAAACCAAGGCAGGAGACGTACTCTTTGGCAGCGAACAGGCGGAGAGGGTTCCGGCCCAGAAGCAACGCCTGCTGCTTCTGGCGTGGAACTATACCCAGACCCTCCGCCTGCCTCCTGATCGTGGAGACCTTTGACGAAAATCTCCACGGCGACGCCAAAGAGGCCATCCGGGGAGACAGGCGCGTACGGAAGCCGAAAATCGGTCCTCGGGACGCATTGAAGCCTGCTCGAACCACAGATGGCGTTCCTGGACCACAAGCGTGGACATCGCGTGACCGATGTTCAGCACGGCTGATCTTGTAGCACGAGGCGACAATCAGCGGCTGAAAGCGAGTCTCAGAGAGACTGCTGGTCACCACCACCCTGGTGCATGACACGGAGGACCTGTAGGGTCGCCATAGCATGCAATAATGCAGCAGATTTACCTGCAGCTGAATAAGCTCTCATCATCAGGACTGATGAGACCTCCCAGCTTTGGCGGGAACACCCGAACGAGACCGTCAAGCAGCAGCGCTGTCGGGGTAAGCACCGCGACAACCTACCCACTCGGGGAATCGAAGAGTAACCCGTATCTGCTGCATTGCCAGAGTGGTGAAGAGGGAGGAGCTCAATCCCCTGACGGGCAGGGGAGCCTGCCAGAATTAGTGAGCTCCTCGTGCTTCTCGGGGAGAAAAAGGCACTAGCGGTATGCGGGGAACCTGTCCAGGCGCCTGCCTAGCCACCAATTCTCCAGCCGTGACAGCATCGACTCGGGGGGGAGGAGTCACCTCCCGCCGATCGAGGCTGCGGCTGTGAGAGCACCGCGAACGCCTCCGGCTCCAGCTCGGCTGCAATCCCGAAGGAGGCAGGCCGAACTGGAGAACCGAAAGCCGCGCCCCTTCCGATGCTGCGTGGGAGAGCAGATCGTTTACAGGATCATACGAGGTACCGGGCGACACCGAAGCGCCGTCCGATTCACCCGCAGACCAGACGGGAAGCACGCTCGGTGTTTGGGGATGACGCGAGGAATCACCTGACGCCGCTCTACCCAAAACTTCCGCGTGCGACTCAGCAGAGTGCTGCAATGCAAACACTCGCGCTTCACGAGAGCCGCGTCGGTGTGCTGGAAACCAAACACATCGCGCAACTCCCGTGACCGTCTTTTCAACGAGAAGCCCACAACAGCCAGGAATAGTGCACGTTTTGCTCATCGTGTCGTGAAAAATGGACAGGATACTGAGAAAACGGCTGAATCACTGGACAGGCTTGCCTGAGAAGATCTTCGAGGTGCTGGCTGTTGGTTGCATGCTATTCTGAGCTAGCAGAGGTCACACCAAAAGAGCCAAGAGGTAAGCAACCTGCTGATCTTTCAAGCTAGAAGCGTCAAAGTTCAGGAGAGAGAGTCTCACTCAGTCAGCTCCGAAGGAAAATTGCATACTGAGGCTTAGGCACGCCGGCTTTATACCCGGCTGATTGCTAATCAATCACCTTCGCCTGCAAATTAATTTGCCCGTTAATATGTTCGTCAGTCGCTCTCACGGTGATTCGCTCCCATTCAGTCGGTCTAATCCCGACTAACGTCTCCGGGACCGACTGAAAGGGAACTGTTGTGTTTCTTTAAAACCAAAAATATAAAAATAAACTTCTAATGGTTAAGACAAAATTCTTGAAACGTAGGTGTTTTGATTCACTTCATTAATGGTTTCTGGAACCATATTATTTATATATTTAACAACATGAAAGTGCAACTAGTTGCATAATGATAGTTTTGAGAAATGCACCCTGCTCTGTAAACCTGAACAAGACCACAGTATGGTGGTCAAATGTGTGACAAATGTGTGATGGTCTTTCAGTTTTTAGTTTACAGACCCGAAATAAGTTCCATCTAGTGCTGAAAAGAAGGGATAACCCTTGGAAGTACAAGACTTGTGTTATGGTTATTATTTTTAAAAAAACGTACTACTCAAAATTGTATTTTTTTAAAACAATATCATGTCTGTTTGTGGAATTAGTGTGTAATGTAATGAAAAAATATTTGTAAAAAAAAATTAAGCTTGGGGTTGTACTGAAAATGTTTTGAAGCATTAGCACAAAAACTGTTTTTAAAGTATTTTATAAGAGCAAATTATAAAATAGTAATAAACACCCAAAAAGGGTAAAATAAATAGCTCCCCTCCTGTGAGTGTTAAAAAACAATTACATGATTTAACATGATTGTTGTTTTTTTTTTCTCCAATGATACAAAAGTTGTACCCAACTCTGTATTATAGTCAGAATCTTCTGAATTAGTATTAACATCAGTCAGCCTGGGGAGAGCTTCTATGTTTTACTGAATTCTATTTGGATCTTCGAGAATTCATAAAAATAACATTTCCTCACAAATATGGCTTATGTCTCCATATCTATAGCAACCAAATGAATGACAGATGAGTAGACAAAGTTGGAATTTTATGTTTTCTCTCTATTTGTTATAGCTTAGTATTGCACAAATTCATTGTGCCCACACCATATCTAAAGTCCTTTTATAACCTTCGAAGTGATAATGTAATCCTGCACTGGAAAATCCTTCAATTGTGATGTGAGGCCTTCAGTTGCCACTCAGCAAGACAGATAACCCACTGGCTCATAGGCGTGAGAATGAGATGAGTTTGTCCTGGAGTTTGAGTGATACTAGACAGCCACCAGCCTCCGTTGAACAGATATTTGCAAGTTCAATAGACAATTGATTGGAAAACTGTCTTTTTCATTCTATTTCTCACCATTTAAGCTGACTCTGTCTCTCCCTGCTGTTGAAGGTGAGGAAGCGCAGTAAAGCCTGCAGGGCTGGACTCCGAGAAACTGACGAGCTGGTGTCAATCAATGATGTTTCCTGTGGAACTCTGTCTCACGCTGAAGCCATGAACCTGATTGATAATGGCAGAGGAAACCTCCATCTGCGCATTAAAAGGTCAGAATGAAGTAGCTTTTCAGAAGAAGAATGCCATGAAGCTCCTACTCAAGATAATCACTGTGTTTTCCATTCAGGGCCCCGGCTCCATATCAGTCAGTGGTGCTTCTGGGCCGTGCTCCCTCCCCTCGAATTGATAAGGAATACCGGGCAGCCTTGAGAGCCCTGTCACCTCCGCTTTCCTCAAAACCATCTAGCATTAGCAGACCTGCCCTCATGTCCCCAACAGGCCTCGAGTGGCTCACGTCCCCTCCGGACAGTGAAGCGTACTACGGGGAAACTGACAGCGATGCAGATGTGGCCGCTCAGGAGAAGCAGCGTAAACAGAAAAGAAGAAGCCCTAGTTGCTCTCCTGCAAAGTTTCCTAACCAGACCTCACCTCAGGAGGAGGAGGCTTCTGAAATGAGTGGCTATGAGAGCGCACAGGACATCAACATATACACACAGAACTGGGCTGGATCTGCCATTGAGGGACAAGGGACTGCGCAACAGCAGCCTATGCATGGGGTGGCCCGCAGAGAGGTGGTCTTCAAGCCCCAACGGACAGAATGGTCACAACAGGGGGAAAATTCATCAGAGAATTCTGACCAGAGTCCATCAGGAGCTGCTGAAGTGGACAGTGGCTTCCAGGAGCCCCCTACCATCCCACCTCCTCTTGTTTCCCCAGAGAGGGCAAAAGAAGCGCTCATCATGCCATCTCATAGACAGATGGTACCCATGGTGGGCCCGGTGGACAAGCCTGTAGATGAAGAGCTCACGGTCACTTACATGGATAAAGCAAAGCAAGCGAGTGAGTACACGTCTTACTTTGTCAGTAGTAACAGCTCTCTTTCCCCATACAGGAACATTTTTGAGCAAAACTACAGTATCTTGATCAAGTAAATGTTTTTGAACGGCTTGGCTATTTCTAAAACGTCATCGCGACACATAAGTTCAGTCAAGAAGGGTGACCCTAGTTCCAAAATGTCATCGATTATTTTCCAACTCCACCTTGCTCTCTCTCCTTGGGTTCACTTCTTGTTCGTAAAATGGTCATTTTGAATAAATGAGAGTGAAGCATTTCTTGCATTTGCTGCATTGTTTTTAAAAGTGCTGTACAGAGAAGAGCATAATACATGGTGTTAAGGAAGGTAGAAGTCACAAAGTGAGTGGCAAAAACCTGTTCATGCGCTAGCATTGAATGCAAGTAAACACTGCAAATATGGACAAAAGCTGGTGAAATCTGAAGAGAAGGAAAAGCAAATGCACAAAGAACCCCCTTCAAATTTCATATTAACATTTTTTGTGTTTTTAGAATATGTTAATTACATGTATTTAGAGAAACAAAAAATGCTTAATAAATTATCTTTAAACAATTTTGTGGCAATGTCTTATATTTTTTTTAGTACATTTTTTTTAAATTACAGTACTCAACAATTCCACAAAAATACTGAAATAAACCAAAATTTTGAGTATTAAATTTTGTCTTTATTACAGCAAAAATGTGTAAAAATTACACAAAAAGTGTTGAGACACAATAAAAGTTCATAAATCCCTTCAAAAAGCAAGGACGAGGTCAAAAATATTGAAAATAGTGTAAAAAAAAAAAAACCCAGATGAACCACTTCTAAAACCTTGAACTATGTCCCAAGCACATTGATCTTTGTTTAGTGCCAGAACTTTGAAAAACACAAGCCATCTCACAGGTCTTGTACTTCCACGGGTCTTCCCTTTGTTTAACTACAAGATGGAACCAGATGGGGTCTGCAAAATGAAACTGAAAGATAAGATGATAAAATAAACATTATGTGTTGTGTGAGTAAACACTGCTGTTTAAAAAGGCTGAGGTGTTCTGAAACGTAGAATGCCTTGTAATTGAAGAAAGTTATAGAAAGTTCTAAGATAACTTGTGGTATATAAATCACAGTATTATACATTCTTTCAATATGGGTATATGATTGTTTTGAAGAGTTGTAGCCTTTCATCACTGTAAGATAAGACGTATTACTGAACACAGGGATTTACTTGATCTATTACAAGAAAAATGTGTCATTTTGTTTTTATATTCTGGTGCAGTTCATTCATCTCATATAACCTGTGATCTCAGCAATAGCGGGGTCACCCATGTAGCCCAGGTCACTCTTGTTAAAATTCAATATGTTTTTGGCATTTGATTGCCTCACACAGAGCTGTATAGATTATCAAAGACTGGAATGAGGCCAAACGAATCTGCAAATGACCTCAAACCAGATTCAATGTTTGTACAATAGATTAACATGTGCCAGTATAAACGACAACACTCCACCACTAGGCCACCAATGCCAGACAAGTGAAAGCCAATCCTAACCACTCTGTCATTGTGGAGCCATTAACAATTTCAGTCCAATTACAAGGTAAAATTTTCACAGTTCATTGAATAAAATTAGATGAATACAGTTTTTTTTATATTTGATTTACTTTAAAGATTTATGATGCATGGCTTTAGATGTTGAAAACATATATATAGCTGTATAGCTGACGATCAGCACTTTTGGAGCTATTTCTCTCTCTGTCATTACCTCATGCATTATTTGTGGATTGTGTTATATTTAACCTTGGAAATGCACTAAAGAGAAGTCGCTTTGCCATGAGAAGGAGGGATCAGTATAGTGAAATTTGACAAAGTTAATCCAGAAAGCAACATATTTACTTAGAGTAGTGTAAGCTCTGAGATTAATCCTTAACTGTTCATTCAAATATATTTGTAACATTATGTTATGCCTCTTTAAATGTTTGATATCTGCAATAATTGTTTATGTAAATGACAAATTTCTCAGTAACACAGATTTGTAGACAAAGCAAGTGTTAATCAACTGATGTCTATAAAAAAGTTACCACTTGTATTTCCTGTAAAATGAAAATTTTAGGCGGAGACAGTTTAGGCTTTGAATCCAGATCAAATAGGCCTTATAGAATCATTGGTTAACCTATGTTTATTGAATGTGCAAAAAAGGCTCACTATCATGTGGGAAGAAGCTACCATAAGTTTTATGTTCGCTGAATGATTCTAACAAATAAGAAGGACTATCCTTTATTCTAATTAATTTAGCAGTTGCTTCACTTGTACGGATGAATATACATTCATACTGTAAAGAGACTGTATTCTGGAGGAGTATGATTAGAAGTTTAGTCATTCAAACATTAGCATTGGTGTTTTTCATGTCCGAATGGGCATTGGCGAGGCGCTCATCCAAAGTGTCTACATTTTTTTTATTGACTCAAACTAATTAAGCATGCCTCTTGATTACCAGCATAAGTCATTTTCCCCTTATTTCCCCCAAATGATAGTTTTTTGGTGACAACATTAATATTATGTGTATTGCCACCCTAGCCTTTTGCCATAGTCAAATAAATTATGAAATGTTATTTAAATACATAATAGAAAGAAATAACATGTGCACTCACAGGCCACTTTATTAGGAACACCTTACCAGTAGAGGGTTGGGCCCCATTTTGCCTTCAGAACTGCTTTAATCCATCATGGCATAGATTCAACAAGATACTGGACACATACTGGAGTTTGGTCTATATTGCCATGATTGCAAAGCTGCAAAGTTGCTGCAGATTTGTCCTTTGCACATCCATAATGCGAATCTACGATTCCAACACATCCCAAAGGTGCTCTACTGGATTGAAATCTGGTGACTGTGGAGGCCATTTGAGTACAGTACAGCAGATGGGTGCATTGTAGTTAGAAAGGGATGAACATGGCCAGGTAGGCTGTGGCAGTGACACTTTGTAAAATATCCCCCACACCATTACAACACCACCACCAGCCTGAACCGTTGATGCAAGGCAGGATGGATCCATGGTGCCATGTTGTTGACGCCAAATTCTGACCTTCCATCTGAATGTCATTGCAAAAATCGAGACTAATCAGACCAAACATTTTAACAATCTTATGTTGTCCAATATCGGTGAGGCCGTGTAAATTGTAGTCTCAGTTTCCTGTTCTTAGCAGACAGGAATGGCACCCAGTGCCGTCCCAGAGTAGAAAATTCCTATAAATGTACACTTTTTTTTTTATAACAATTTGTAAAATCAAGTCTGAACGATCTATAGTTTGTGAACGTTAAACCAATATGCTCATGTGTCACTGTTCTTAATGGTTTTTGTTCTTAATTACACCTCCTAGTTTTGTGTTCATGTCAGCATCCCCTGTGTCACACTACCCGAGACTCGACACTTGTCGAGCATACAGGCACGTTTTACAGCAAAACACTGTTCACTGTTCAAGATTTGTTCACTTGAGTTTCATTGGTAGCCCAACAACAGTAGGTGCTGTAATTTACCATTTCACACTAGGCAAAGTTACAGTTAAATCAAACCACTGTAAACCACTGTACTTTTTACAATATCCTTCAAACACAGCTGCTAGTGAATTGCCATTTTTACAAGGATCTTGTACTTTAACAACTTAAAACTGTTAACAGTAACATGCTGTTAATTCAGACAATAGTAGAGCTGTAGTTTTTACAGTATCATGCTGTCAACCACAGCTGCCAGTTGATTGCAGTTTTTGTAACAGCAATATATTTTACAGAGTGAAGCTGCTGTAGCTCATCTGCCTCAAGGTTCAATAAGTTGCGTGTCCAGAAATGCGTTTCTTCTGCATACCTTGATGGAAATGAGTGGTTTTTTGAGTTACTGTGAGTTACTTTACATCTCTGATCTCTGGCATCAAAAGGGCATTTGCTCACCAGATATTTAGTTTTTGTTTGGGACAATTCTCTGTAAACTCTAGAGATGATTGTGCATGAGAATCCCAAAAGATCAGCAGCATCTGACAAACTTAGAGCAGTTATTTAAATAATCTTTCTTCCGTATTGTGATGCTCAATTTAAACAGTATAAATATACCTGTTTGTATATTGAGACTTTTGACTTTTTTATTCTCTTGTGTTTATAAATGTCTCTCCCTAGCGCAGGAGATTAGTAAAGAGAGGAGAAGGGGGCATGACAGCTGCTCTGATCTATCACTGTTAGTGTTGAAAATACAGAATAAGCCAGACAGCCTTGGTCAGAGAAGATGAAGCCTGAACACCTGTTATTGTGACAGCATGGTGGGAGGTCGAAAGAGCACAGTACGACAGACTGTGAATGTTCAATTACAAGATCCTAGTACTTTTCTCTCAAGTAGCTAGGAGAAATGAAGTATTTTCCTGTGTAATGTAGATGTTTTTCATGTCCTCAAACTGAAGTTTGAGATGTCAGCAGGAAACCAAAAAGAAGTTGAGGTGGGCTCAGACAGGTGGGAAATATTTGTTCACTCTGGTCACTGACCAAAATAGCTTGAATGACATAATTGCGTTTCTTTGGGGCTTTGACAGGACCTTGTGGTTAGACAAAAGATCTTTTAAAGGGCTGACCTCAGAGTACAGACTGGTTGATTTCATACCAACGTGGGCAGAGCACCCAACCATTGCTGGCTGTTCTCCACTGTTTATGTGTGTCTAGCTTGGGGATACAATTTGTGCTCTGAACAACATGAGAAGATTCAAATCGGCTGGAGAGGTTGAGCAGGAAGGACACATCTATGCAGGTAACAATTGAGGGCTGCTATTAATGAGGATTTTAAGATTGTTAGAACATGGTTGGAACCTTCAAGGTGATGGAACATGGTTGAGTTCAGATTTGTTAACTTGCCAGCTCAAATATTTTCATGAAGGATGATTTCATCTTGTTTGGATGATATTAGGTGGTACTGAAAAAAGGTACTTTTCCTTTGAAACATCTATAGACCCACTGCACTAACTTTTCAAGATTTTAAATATTTGATGCCTTTTTTTTTCATTTCAATGAGACAAAATGTGAGGTTATGGTGATCAGTACGAATGTTGTATGCATGCACGTCAATCCCACAGTGGATCTGGGCCCATTAGAGCCTCATGGGAAGGCAACGGTTAAAATTTTGGATTTTAAATAAAATTTTCAATAAAAACTACGGTGTCTAAATCGTTTTTTTTCCACCATATGTGGATATCAGTGGCCTTCTTCCATGGGCTGCCTGTGTATTTCTATTTGTTATTAGGTTTTGAAACGTGGTTGTTCACACTCTCTCTCATGAGCTCAGGTCAGCAGACCAGCTCCTTTTACAAATCCCAAAGTTGAAGCTAAACTTTAAAGGACTAACCATTCCATTAAAGACAACTTTTTATTCCCATGCATTCATCAGTTTTACTTTGAAAACTTTGTTATTTTATTTTTTTATTCCAGTTACATTTCTTTCAGCTTTGTTTTTATAATGTCAAACACTAAAAGAGCTAGATAAAGTTTGTGAATGAAAATGCATTGAATAAAGATTACTTGTTGGAAACTCCCAATTTATAAACAAGGACATCTTGGCAAAATGCCCACCCTAATCATAAATCCTCTGAGGTTATATCCTGAAGCTGTTAGACGGCACTGGTCTATTTGTAGAGAATGTACACTCTAAGTATTCTTAAACCAGACATATCAGCTTCAAACCCACTGAGAATAACACACTAGCTTTTCTGAATCAACTAGAAAATGTGTTTTGCTTTTTTACAATGTCAGCTTGAGCTAATAAAGTTGTGACTTTATGCATGATGTCTTTATATCTGTGATATTGTTTGATGAGCCCCATCCATCACTAGAGAGACTGTTGTATAAAAGTCATATGTGTCACTTTATAGTCAATACCTGCTAATAGGCTTGTAAAGCCATGCTGGAAAGCCAAACATATTCAGAATCAAAGTATTATCATTTCCCCAAACTTTATCACTGCCTGAAATAAAACCTTTACTTTTTTGGTCTTTCTTCCTAGAGCTACATAGAGGTGAGAGTTTACAAGAGAAGCAGGTGAAGGAGGCTCGATCCAAGTGCCGAACCATTGCTTCGCTCTTGACAGATGCTCCTAATCCTCACTCTAAAGGTGTACTTATGTTCAAGAAGCGAAGGCAGAGGGCCAAGAAGTATACTCTTACCTGCTTTGGAAGTGTTGATGGAGAAAGCTACAGTTACACAGAAGGAGAAACAGAGGATGAAAGCTTGTTTCCTGGGAGTGAATCAGAGCTTGATGAGGATGGTTTCTCTGCTGCCCCGGACCCTACCTGGGATAGTGGTTACCTTGATGTGTTGGACAAGAGAACCTCGGCATGCATCGTGCCTGACAGAGAAGCAGAGGTTAGTCCAGGCCTAAATGAGACTTCAGGAAAAGGAGCCCAACTGTTTGAACAACAGAGGAAAAAAACTGAAGAACACGCATCAAATCGGGAAACACTCACTGGGATTCCATGCGAAAGCAACAGGGGGACTTCAGCTTTGCACACAACCCAGCTACTCAGCCCCCACCTCAAGTTTCTCATAGTACCAGTATGGTTAATGAGGATGCATTAGTGAGCAGAACAAGTGTTATGTTATCCTCTCCTGCACAAACACCCTTCCCATCCATTGTTGGAGCTATACCAGAGCAAACAGATTCATCGGCTGCCAGTGCAGTACACAACAGAACTGCCAGGCCATTTGCCCCTGGCTTTGTGAGCCACAGAGCAGCAACTGCTCCAGTAATCTTCAGGCCAGGATCTACCAAAAAGTCTGAATCACAAGCTCAAGCTGTGTCTGTGGCTACCATCCCAGCACCCTTCTCTCAGGCAGGCTCAGAAGTTAAGAGAGCCATTTCAACAACATCGCTCTATATCCCTGCCAGGCCAGCCACTTACAATGGTCCTTCTTCAATGCTCTCTCCATCCTCGATAACTTCAGGCCCATTTTCACCTTCTCCTTCAATTGCTCCAGCTTTCGCACCAACCTATTCTAACACCTCAGTCCAGTCTCCAAACCCTCTGCACAGAATATCTTTGAGTTCACCCTCTGGCATCTCTCAACCTTACTGTCCTCCTCAAATGCAAGCGATTGCTCACTCTAATCCGTACGACTTATGTTCCCCCCAAACTCAGCCTGCTCCTCCTGTGACTGTACCAGAACAACCCTTTTCTCCACCACTAATGAACATAAGTTATCCAAATGCCTCCGTCCATGCCTATCCTTCTACAACACCATCCATGCCTCCAAACCACAAAGTCTCCTTTAACCCCTATATCTCTGTCGCTTCCACTGCTCCAGAAGCACAAGTTTCTCAGCAGTATCCTCTCTCCAGCTCTGCAGAGGGGATCTCTTCTCGAGAGCAGCGGTTGTCGGTCCAGTCTGGCCGCACTGGCATACTTCAAGAGGCTCGCAGCCGATCTTCAAAGAAACCAATGTTCAATGCCCAAGAAGAGAAAAAAGCTCCAACTTTCAATCCTGAACTGCTGTCTCTAGTGCAAAACCTAGATGATCGCTCCAAAATGGGTGTTGAGGCAGGGTTTGAATCAGGCCCTGAGGAAGATTTCCTCAACCTGGGGGCAGAAGCTTGCAACTTTATGCAGGCACAGAGATTCAAGATGGCACCACCGGTTGCTCCTAAACCTGCTCATTCAGTACCCGAGATTTCACAGATGCGAGGTAAAGGTGCTGAACTGTTTGCTCGCAGGCAAAGCCGGATGGACAGATATGTAGTGGATAAACAACCAAAATCTCCAGCGCAGCCTCGTGATCCTTCTCCCACACCTTCCCTTCCAGGTAACTGGAAGTATTCATCCAACATCCGTGCTCCTCCACCCATTAATTATAATCCCCTACTTTCACCTTCTTGCCCTCCACTTGCCCAGCGTGGTGCCAAGGTTAACAGTCCTCCCAAAGCTGGGCTTAAGACCATACCTGGACAGAACAAACAGGGTATAAAGGCTCTTGACTTTGTGAGCATGCAGCCCTACCAGCTCAACCCCTCTTTGTTTTGTTATGGAGGTGGGGTTCCTCAAAACAATGTGACTTATCAACCGCAGCAGCCGAATTGTGTAGGTATGGTGGGTAAATCCCTTCAACCGCCAAAGCAGGTACCTGTGAAAGCAAGCCGAGTGTATGAAATCAAACGCTTCTCCACACCTACGCCCATGTCAGCACCCACCTCTCTCACCCCTACTGTTATCGCCCCTCGGTCTGCCACAACCCTGGGTGAGCCAATGTGGCGCAGTGGTGTTACTTCCCCACCTCTAATGGCACAAAGACCTATGGCACCATTCTCACCACCCCCTCCTGTTCCGAAAGCACCCCTGCCTCCTCCCCCTAAAATATCTGCCCAAGTACCCAGCCCAGCTCTAATCCCACAACCTTCTCCCGGGGGAGCTTATAGCCCTTTCCAGGCAGCCAAACAGTTCAAGAGTGCCCCTGAGCTGAGTCCTCTGTCTGCTGCAGTCCAGTCTTCTGGCTCTGTTAGCAGCCAGAACCTACGAGTACCCAGACCTCGCTTCAGCACATCAAGCATGGGTCTGCAACCAAATGTGTGGAGGCCTGGTGCCCTACACTATTGAAATTGTGAAAATGACCTCCCTGGGAATTATTTGTCTGTGATAAGAGAGAATCATCAATTAGAGGTGTTACCTTTTTGCATGTTCATCTGTTACCGAAGCACTGAGTTATGCCGAGTACAGTCAGACCCGATATAGTATATGTATATCTATATATTCATTAGTCTGAATGTTAACATACAAAGCTGAAAATGAGAGAGGACACAGGGGAGAGAATGGGGTCTTACCAAGCATGTCTCACATGGCTGGCGTATTGAAGGCAAACTGTGGCAAGTGCCCCCTGGTGCTGGCCGCAGAATGATTACCACCCAATGCAAGTCTATGGGAAAAAGCTGAACTTTAAAAATTATTTCCTTCCTTACGTTGTTTACACAAACGGTTTTAAAGATTTTCCAAAGTTATCTATACAGTGTGTCAGTACACGATCAGTACAGGAAATTGCACGTAATACATCATGGTTTCCCACGTGATGTCGCGATAGAAAGGCTTTATGGCAAGTAATGTGCTAAAAAATATTAAATGTGTTTTTTGGAAAAGGCATTACTGTGTCCATTTAATATATATTAGCGGCTTTAAGCATTGTGACACCTTAAAAAACTGCAAATAGCATATTTTATAGCAGGGGTATTCAACTAGAATTGAACGAGGTCCGGTTTCATTAGTTTTTTGGCATTGTAATATATTCATAACATGTAACTATTTACAGCAATATATTATTAAGTAGCCTGCATGTAATCAATACTTTGAAAGACAAATTAATTCAGAAAGATTTGACAAATGTTTTGTTAAGCAACATCTTCTACTGTTGTTAGATAGTGGTTTAATTTGGTGGCCAATATTAGAATTTCTGTGCATGAGAAACAGAACTATAAACAAAAAAAATGCATGATATAAACACAAGAAATATGAGACATATCAGTTAACAATAAGTTCGTGTACTGACACAGTGAAGTTCATTTTTGTGTGGTTGTGCAATTGCGCAGAACAGAGCTGACTTACCACTGGCATCATGTCATAAGAAAGATCCAACGATCAAATTCAGATGTCATTCAAAAAATTCTTATTTATATGTTTAAAATAAGTTGTATATAACAAACTACGTATGAGAGAGCCAGAACACACATGACTGTTCCATCCTTAACAGGAAGTTGTGAGTGTGCATGCGCACCCCTCAATGGTAGCCTCCAGTGCAGCTCAAAAAGAGCTTTATATTAGCCCAAAGGCAGCAAGCGGTGTCACGCCGTCCATATTTTTTTACAGTCTATGGATCTGAGCAGTGAATATCAAGGATGAAGGCATAGTCAATATATATAGTGTTAGTTTAGTTTTACAAATATATTGACTCAAGAAATCCACATCTTCACGACCGAATGATTCAGTTCATATAAAAATAATCCGCATAAATTCAGCTAACTTTAACAAAACAGATGATTCCTATCATATGATTTTAAATGTTATTACTGTACTTATGAAATTAAGCAACCATATTTAATAACGGCAATCTTTTTTTGTTATTAGTTTTAATATCATTTAAAAAGGGTCCAAAATACAAAAATAAAATTGACTTTGTACCAAAAACTTTATTTATGTATTCTTATTAACCTATTGTGTCAAAAGCTAAAGGAGAGTGGGATCATTGAAGATTGGTTTACAAGTGTTTTAGAGCGCTGTATGAAAATGAGTCTCAGTGACTCCCTGAAGTGTAAAACGAATGTGATAGTGGTTGAAAAAGAAAAGATGAACAACCCTCAAGTGGAGAGATGGTAAAAGCCATGGCTTTGCTTGTGAACAGCTTTCTTATCTGGCCTTGCCTTGAACATCTGCTGAGTTTTACTGCAGGCCTGTGTTTGCCCAGAGCTTTGCACAAAGCCTTTGCTTCTTGTTTGAGGAGGATCTAAATGCATGCTTGAAGCATTTCTGTCATTTCATCCTCAAAATGCAGCGAATGCTGAGGGTTTGACTGAGCATTTAGACTTGCATGTGAAAACTCAACTTCCTCGTTGTACCAGAGGTTTATGACAGCTGAAAAATGTTACTAGATGATGAATTCTGAAAACACTGCTTTATCTTTATGACAAATTATGCAAATGTGGCATCTGACCACTTTCTATTGTGCCTGTGAATGATGGTTTTGCTGAGCAGGTATGGCATCTGTTTCAATCACTTGTGTGAGCTGCTCAGTGGCATGCGTGAAGATGCGCAAGCCTGAATGAACTTTGGTTGCTTAGATTTTGTTCCAAAAAAACGTAAATGGAACAAAATGAAAGGTACCATTTCTCTACTAAGGTTAAGAAGGTTTACTGGATGTAAAACTCTCTTGTACAGTATTTGTTGAAAAACGGAAACATAAAAAATGGAAGTTGCAGCCATATATTCAGACATTTTTCAGACAACAGGGGTAAAGAGGAAGTCTCCCTACTCATATTAAAGTGTGCACTTGCTCATTTTGACAAGTGTGTATTTACACATAATTTTACATTCTAATTAAAATACTTTACTTGCTTAGCAATGTTTTATATATGTATCAAACACAATGGAATTGTTTAAACTACAGGTTGCACAGTTTTTTTTTTCAGGAATCTGAAGTCTATATTTGAACAATAGACAATTATAGAGGGAAAGGGAAAGTTTAATGTTAGTTTGAGTTTTGGATATGATAAATTTGAGAAATTTTAATCGTGTTAGACATATATCATTATGTTAAAACTTTAAATGTTGGTTGTGGATGTTTGCACTTGTATATTGATTAGTGTACTGGCTTTTGAGTAGCTTGGATAGAATTTTGCTACCGACTTAAACAAGTTACATTTGAAAAGTAACAATTTTATTTTGTGCCTTGTAGTAGCATCTTTACTAGGTAATAAAAAAATAAAACCTAACATTATTGTAAATCCTGTATATTTCATGGTTTTGACTCAAAAGACCAGTTCTCCAACTTTGTTAAATGATAACAAATTAAAATACTTTAGTAACCATTTTTCAGTCACTGAAACTATCCTTAGCTAAAAATTGATACAGTTTGATAATTAATAAACTTAAATGTAAAACCCTAAGCTGTAGCCAAAAGCACAACCATGTTTTATTTAGAAATCATTGGTTGTCTGCAAAAAATTATATTGGAGATAATACTATATATATATATATACTATATATATATATATATATATATATATATATATATATATATATATATATATATATACTATAATACGGTATATATATATATGTATATATATATATATATATATGATACGTGAAATTGAGAAGTTAAATAAAGTTTATATGATTTATGAAAATATTTTTTTAACTAAATTAGGCATGGTCCTAAATTTAGGCCCCACAAAAGGAAAATTAATTTTTCTTTTTGAAATGTGCATTTTACTGTAGCTAGAAAGTGTTTTTCATGGAATACTGTGTTTTTCTACTCGTTTTCCCCAAATGACTATTTTAATACCCCCAGTCCATAACACCTTCCTCTATAATGAAGCTGCCATCACTTATGCATACAGCTTCTCCTTGTGTAGAGTGCGTTGAATAGTTTAACGATGCACAGTGACACTATCTGCAGTATAAGCACATGCTTAATTTTGTTTAAAAAATTCTTGCAATTTCCATAAATCAAATTAACTTATATTTCACTTCACAAAAAATCACCTGGTTTGTCTCCTATATTTAACTGAAGTTTTTTACCTAGACACCAATGATTTATAAAGAACCAACATGAAAAGGCCAAACTTTTGCATGCCACTGTATTTATTATACATTTATGACTATCATACCTAAAGTCACAAATAGCTCAAACTGAGATTACAGCTAGTGTTATGTGAAATGGCCTCTGCACTACCGCTGAAATCCTCTGAGTGGCGCTACTTTGTGATTTTGAAATCAATTACTATACAGTAATTTGTTTTCAATCCACTGACTATGAAAGGTAAACAGGACTCTCCTGATTGACTGATGAAAATCAACATTAAATGTGACTACTGTACCCTCCACGAATAGTCTTAAGGACACTTAATATTTTTTGTGTGTAAATACCCATAGAAAGGCATGTTAGACAAAGTTTCACGACTTAAGCAAAAGCTGAGATTAGCATTGTGTTTAAAGGCAGTCCTGATCAACAAAAAGTGAACTCACTTCAGACTCACTGAGTCTTTATACCAAAGCCTTACATGTCACAAGATATCAGGTGCTAATTTTAGCCACATGTATGTGTGTGTAACTGTCATGGGCCACATTCTTAACCCTTCAGATACAGGTGCTCAACTATTTCTGAAGTTATAACTGGAGATTTGGAAATATTACATTCGACAGACTTGTGGTAGATAAGGATTTCCACAATATATAGTAATGAAAAATTTAGCAGTGTCAATCCAACAGCGCTCAGATCATTTATGATGCCAATCTATCGGGTGTAAAAAGTTGGAGGGTTGAATTTAGAGCATCTCAAAGTGCTAAAAAATAACACTTAGGGCATAGGAGGTTGCACTTTTCCATCACCAGACAAAATGGCATCGTTGAGGCAGAAGTTGTGGGCGGAGTCATACTTTTATTTTGTGCTTTCATGTAAAAATGTAAAACCATATATTTCACACCCATAATCTACACTGGCAAAGTTTACTTTTTTACACTTTGTATTGTTAATCCAACACTTACCGGTATATATGATCTGAGCTCTGTCGTATTGACACTGTTATATTTACTATGTAGCTGTTATGGCTGCTGTTACATAAGTTTACTATTGTTCTCTGCAAATTTATACAATCTTCCCCTAAAGACTCTTCAACCAAAAGACGGGGCAACATCCGTTGTTGGGCATGTCATGGTGTGTGAACGCTCAACATTATATTAGCAAAGTATTTATCAATAAAAAACAAATTGTTATCCCCAATCAAACAGCAACAGAGAGCACCGGAAACCGAGCGTGATTGAGTAAGAGAGAATGTGCATTTGTTAAACACACTCAGCTCTGAAAACTCAACAAGAACAGTGTGTTTGGCTTGAAAAACAGCAGATTATTAATGCATCCATTAGAAAAGCTTAATCATATAATACTTTTTGCTCTATTTTTCACTAAATTCAAAGTTCACTAAGAGCAAAACTACTGTCTAATTGCCCTTTTGTTAAAATGAAAAAAAAAAAAGAAAGAAGTAAAATAATGATGAAAAACAATGTTCTTCCGAATACTGGGTTGGTCCTTTTTAACCACTCTTCCGGGAGATATTATAGTGGAAAGTTGTTTTGTTGCTATAAGACCTGGAACAGAGCATCTTCTTGTAATCCTCATGTTCATCAAACTGATTTCAGCTCCTGTGTGGCTTTCGCTTTGCCTTTGTGCAGTCACTTTACACTGTCTGCCAGATAAACGCTTCCCTGACATCAAAGCTCGGGAGACATGACTCAGATCCGCAGGTTTATCGATAAACAGGAAAGTGTAAAACTGTGAAGGACACTATACACTAGTGACTAGACAAAACAGGTGTATGCACCAAAGCAGTTCTTACAAACACACAAAAGCAATCCATTTAAAGCACCTTACAAACAAACACTATAAATATACCAGAGACTTCATATGAATAAAGCTAAGTAGAACACACACAATTACTAAATAAATACATTTAACTGCCACTTACTCATGATGCCGAGGCATGAAACAAACAAGCTGGAGCTGGTAACAGAGGAGCCATCTTAGCCAGATTGAGCTTCTTAGCATGCTAACACATGTGATACACTTAACGGGACCATGCCATTAAATCGGCATGACCCAAGAAACATGAATTCACCCCCAGTTTAACACTGAAAACATAATAAACATTTAAACATTCGTTCATTTTTCAACCCACTTATTCCCTTTTGGGGTCACAGGGGTCTGCCGGTGCCTCCAAGAGCACATTGGGTGAGAGGTGGGGGTACACCCTGCACTGGTCACCAGTCCATCGCAGGGCAACATTCGGGCACACCTTCACACCTAAGGGGAGTTTAGATTATTCAATTAACCTAACCGCATGTTTTTGGAACTGTGGGGGAAACCAGAGTACCCGGAGGAAACCCACGCAAGCACAGGGAGAACATGCAAACTCCTTCCAGGAAGGTCACCGGCGAGCCTCGAACCGACAACCTTCTAATTCGAAAGCCACAGTGCTACCCACTGCACCTAAATAAACTATAAATAAATCCAAAACAGCCTTTGTTTGACTGATCGCGTTAATACTAGCGGAGCTCTGAGCATCACTATCGGAGAGTACCACTAAGCCTTGGGTCACTATATCTCTGGCTTTATTAAAAGTTGTTTTTAAAATAAACCAGGTCCTGAAACTTTCTCTGTAGCTTTGCTTGTTCCATCAGCTCTTATAAGTTAAGTTCTCAACATTTTTTGGGCTAATGTTTAAATAAAACCCACATTTTTCTCTTGAGGTTGTTTTTCCTTAATAAAGATTTAGATTACGTTATGTGGCTACTAGACAAAGAAACGAGGCACATGTTTTGTTAGTCAGTGGTTGGCACAAGATGCACGTCTAGGACCCTAATGCTGCAACAGTAAGATTTATTTACAGAACAATCCTCAGAGTTTACAAATCCTCTGAAACAAGTGTTGCATCTATCAAACAGTGTAATTTCAGATATTGGATAAAACTCTCGCCAATTGTAGATTTCAACCCTGTGAACCAAGGCACAAAACTAGGGGCTGAGAGATAACCTTTTTACAGCTCCTCTCTGGAAATCCCTTGCTCTTCGACGCTCTATATTTAGTCCTACAAGTATCCGCAAGAAAAGGATCACCTCACAGTTAGCTCCATGAACTAAACACTAAACCACCCCCTCCCCCGAAGTCCTCAAGACCTCCGCTCCCAATCACTGGTAGGATTTCACTCCTCTTGGGATGTCGAAGAGAGCATTGATCCAGGCCATCCCAAAAGATCTGGATTAACCTCAAAAGCAGTATTTTTGGAGAGCTGATCCAAACTGTGATTTGATTTGTTTCTTCAAACACAGGTTGTTTGGTCTCAGGTAAGAGCGATATTAGCGCTTCTACTGCCGAGAGTGACGCTCAGGTGATTAAATGTGATAATGAGCTCTTAATCTGGACAGCGAGATCAGAGATGTTGGAGTATGTCAAGATGATTTATTGTTGTTTGCAAATGGTAAAAATATATGTTGCACTTGGAGAGAGCTGGCTCACGCTGTATCATAAATCAAATAGATTGAATAAAAATCCTTTGGATTTCAATCAAACATTCACAAATTGAATATAAAATATATAGATGCTCGTTTCCACTCTGATTTTTTAAGGATGCTAACTTTTAATGCTGTTATGGCAATGTTTCTAGTGTCATAAACAGTAATTATTCAGTTTTACATTTACAATGCATAAATAATTTCTCACAGCTCTTCAGTCAACTCAGTCTCACCATTTCAATGCTTCAGCAGGATGTTCAAGGAATTTGCTGACCGCTTACCCGTGGTGGATTTATTTAGTGTGCTAAAACAAAAATACCCTTCTTTGCAACAAGAGACGGCGTCTGCGATTAATTTAAAGTTTTACAATTTAAGATACATCAGAATACTCTTAGCCACTTATTTTACAGTGTTTTTATCACACCCTACATTTATTTGCTAGAGTAACTTTAAATTATGAGTAACACTGAATGAAAACAAACATAACCGTGAACCTGGTGAGTAAACTTAGCAAATAGCAATGTGTCCTTTTAATGAAACAGGAATGAAAACTTCAAAACATAAATGGGGCCATTCTTTACTTAGAATCAAAGTTTGGCTTATTAGTTTGTGCACACCCTCTAAAGATCAAAATCCTGCTGATGCTAAACACAAGCATTTAAATCAGCTTGAGAAAAACCTTTTATCATTGGCTTACAAAAAAAAAGTTAATTTTTTTGGGATTAACGACTATATTATTCTTAACATAATTTATTTAAATATTTGCAGCTAAAATGAACTGTCTTGTTCCACTAATTGATGATGATTTAAGTTCGATAACATTTGAGAATAGCTACGGTAATTTCATTTGGTAAAGGCTTTAATTAAATTTTGCTTCACCTTCCATACCATATGTTCCAGTAGTAATCTCTGTTTATCCTTATAATGAATATTTCTAATATTGCTTTGGCTGGAGCAACAAGGATGTCAGTGGTCTGCCTACACAGCTGCCTACAAGAGTTTACATTTACTCACTGTACTTGGCTGTGTGTCCTCACACTTCAAGATTTATTAGTGAAGTATAAAAGACAAATGAATGACTTTATTGAGGTGATCATAATGTTAATCTCATGCTATCTTTTCCTGTTTTCTTAACTGCATTTGTATGTCTTCATTCAGATTGCAACGATGCCTGTCTCTGGAACACCAGCCCCCAACAACAAGAGGAAGAAACCTTCAAAAATCATCACAGACTTCTCAAACATCTCACAACATGGTGAGTCTCATTGTACCATACACATGCACACTTTAAGAATCAATTCTCAGCAGGGGACATGACCATAACATTAGTAGAGGACTCACTCGTGATATGCTGTGCTGAGCGGATGAGTGTTGTAAATGTCACACTTAATTACCAAAAGACCTCGCTGGTGTCCACTGTCAACATTAAGAGCAAGAGCCAGAAATATCAAACAACCCTCTGGCTCTTGGTAAATATCTTGTGGTGTAAATCCTAACTGAAGGACATTTAATTTATGGAGTACATCAGTGACACTCCATCGGTGACACTTTTTCAGCTGTGTTGGTTATGTAAGATGTTCTTCATTCATTTTTCCCTGAAGCTTTGTATCACAGTGTGACATTTTAAGTCATGTATAAAAAGTATAAAAACTTGACCCACACTTGCAGCTTAACATTTTCGATTTATTCTATAGAAGATTTAAACAGTGCTTTGTCATACATTACATCCTTTCTAGGTGGTAAAAATGGAACTGTGCCAGTCAACAAAACATTGGGCCAATTTAGTTGCTTGTACACTTCTACAAAATTCTTGTATCTATTTTGTTGATAACATCTGCTATTAACTTGACAATTATTGTTTAATTCACTGAAATAAATAAAAAATGTATAATTTAATTGATAAAGAAAGGTAAAATTTTGGCAAGACACAAGTTTTGCCGCTATACAGAAATGTAAGATTTGTATGACTTCCATAAGCTTGAAGCACTGTATCCATGCGGTTTGGTATGGATATCAAGAGAGCCTCCCAGAGTTTATCAATATTCTTTGATTTAGTCTTTCATGCTTCTTCTTTGACCTTACCCCAGACATGCGCAATGATGTTCACGTCTGATGACTGGCCATCTTGATATTCTTCGCCTGATGTGGAGCACCAATCTTGCTTTTTTTTAAGGCCTCTCCACACCTGTCCGAATTTATATTCACACAAATCTTAGAATGGCTTCACAGCTGGGTGCTCTTTGTCTATGTTAAGTAAATATTGATGCAATGATGCTTCCTGCCTGAAAATGGTATTTGCGGTACAAGAGATGCTCACTGCGCCAAATGAGAAAACAGGAAAGAAGAACATCAAGAAGATGACGACAGAGAAGAATTCAAAGAACACATAGAAAAAACATAGATGTCGAGTGGTTTATAGTAATTAAAATAACTACTAAATGGGTCTTGACATTGGTCCTGACATTGTCTATTAATGATTAAAATCTCAATCAATCAAATCATTTTGTAGCCCATGCTTATTTCGGCTGAGATTTTCATTAGGGAAACTTCGGAAGAACTCCCTAGTTACTCATCTATTAGTTACTCATTTGCATATTCATGACTTGTATGTACAAAGTTACTGTCTGACTGTCATCGTAGATGTGAGAGAGATTTGAGTGATTAATTACATGCAACTTCATTGCTGAGCTATCAACGTTTTAGTAGAGCAACATTGATAGATGCTGTAATGCCGTTTGGAGGACGCCATTACACGTTGTACCTTTACCTCTATGAGCCACAATCTGATCCAGAATCAGATGTAAATGCACCTTCACAACCTGGGCATCCAGAACTTTAGTCCCAAAAGTTTTCTTATTAGCCACGAATAATTAAACTCCAGAAGAATTAATAAATACACTTGAACTGTAGTGAATAGCTTTCTGTAGTGACGAAATTACTTCATTACGCCAGGACCAATCACAGAGAAGGATTGCGTGGAGTGTCTGTTTTTATTGGCTGATCTGATCTGAAGGGTTTGTACTGTGCTGTCTGGATGGCGAGTCTTTTGAGTGAGAGAAACTAGATATTATACGGTTTTCAGGTAAATAAACCATATACAGATGCTCATTGTTTCTAGGGAGCCGCCAGCAGAAACAAGTAAATGAATAATTTAAATTTGTTTTTGTTACGAGTTGTGACCGTGTAAAGTGGTGACCCAGATGTGAACATTGGCTGATTCCTCCATGTAATGCACTTTAACATGACAAGTTTAGTTAATCAATGAAATAAAGTCATGTTTTATTTTGTGAGTAAAAACATTCAAGCAAAATGACGAAAAGAAATTGAAGATGCCCTTGAATTCGAACTGACGTAAAAAATGTAGTTGGGTCACAACATCACTGTTACGCCAAACAAGTTGCGCCAAATGTACTTATCAGGTAAGTGCCATTGAATTTGTAATTATTAAAAATTTTTCTAGTAGCTTATCAAGGTCAGGGCTCAGCCCCAAGAAACTGCCCTTTTAACCACGGTTTCATCGTGGTATACCAACATTATTTATTGACGTTACACATTTGCGTGTCACTAGCTCAGTTTTTTCCTCTGTTTGACTCTTGCACATTTGTTTCGAGATATGACTAGAGAAGGCATTGCTTTATGGGTAGTGCATCACCACCCGAGGTTCAAGTGTTCCACGACGAGGTTGTAACCCGCATTGTTCCTCCTGCACAGAGATTCGACTATCGGCCAAACTCTTCTTCGACTTGGTCCCGGTAATGCAAACCAAGCTCCTGCTCTAGTGATACAGGGACCCAGACCCCATACTCCCAGAGCATCCCCCACAGAATACCATGAGGGACACGATCAAATGCTTTCACCAAATCCATAAAGCACATGTTGACCATTTAGGCGAACTCCCATGACCCCTCGAGGACCCTGCAGACGGTATAGAGCTGGTCCAGTGATCCACGACCAGGTCGTAACCCTCGTTCCTCCTGCATCCGAGGTTCGGCCATCAGCCGAACTCTCCTCTCTAGTTACCCGGAATAGACTTTCATGTGGAGGCTAAGGAGTGTGGTCACCATGTAGTTGGAACACACCCTCCGGTCCCCCTTGAAAGAGGAACCACCACCCCGGTTTGTCAATCCATAGGTACTATACCCAACTGCTAGGCGATGCTGCAGAGACTTGTCAGCCAGGACAGTCCAAGACACTTGAGGTCCTCAGGGTGGATCTGATGCACCCCCAGTTTCTTGGCACCAAGGAGCTTACCAACCTCCTTAGCCACTTCGGCTTTGGTGATGGACGACTCCACCTGAAGTTTCTGAGCCTCTGCCTCCTCAATGGAGGACGTGACAGTGGGATTAAGGAAACCCTCAAAGTATTCCTTCCACTCAAGCACATCCCCAGTCGAGGTCAACAGTGTTGGTGTTGGTCTTTTTGTTAAGTAACTTTATTAACTAAGTAAAAACTTTTACAAATTCATAGTCGTTAAATTCATCATTATATTCAGTTAAATGCCTGATTTGAGTTCATGTTATGATGCTTATGCTTATGTTTGAGTCAGTTGCTATCAGTTCCCACAGTTTGAAGAGCTGTTTCAATGCAATTAATCACTCACACAGCTCTCATCTAATGTCTGTGTTAGCACCAGAGTAATAAGCAGTTAGCCTGTGCATGGTGTAGCAGGCCACTAAAGAGCTATATCTGATAGACATTGTCCAACAGAGTCCTGAGAACTCTGCTCTTCACTAATGAGCAGCTTTCTTATTAGTTGCTTGTTTGTGTTTTTCCACACTAATAGATTCTTCTTCTTCGACTGGTTGGCAAAGTGTTTATAATGGGTGGTTTGTTTACAGGGCAGCGTTCAAGCGGCTAGCACTTCTAAGACAAATTAACAGCTAAACCATTGCCAACAAGTAGAGCTGTTCACCAGAGATTATGAGCCATGTCGAGTTTTTTTCACCTCAGTCTGTTTCAACAGATTGTCTTGAATTCTCACATACACACAGTTTGATTCATGCTCCATTATAACACTCCATTAGATGCATTGTCCAATTTATTTTTTTTTTTTGCATTGGCCAGTTTTTTTTAGCATATTTTTTAAAGATTGCATGATGTTTAACGTGATGGTTGTTTGAGACACATTACATTTATATAGTCAGCTTTCTTTAGTTTTTCTTCTATCTATCAATCTTCTATCTATGACTTTTTTTCTTTCTGACCTTACTTCTTTCTGCACTTACTAACTTAGCTTAATTAAAAAAAAAAAAAAAAAAAAACCCAAAACCCTCTGAAGCACTGATTTGAATTCATTTTCTGTACTAGCTTGAAAGTGTTCTATGTGTATGTCTTCTGATCTATCCACTTTGTACCAAACTGCTTGATGTTTACTCCCAATGTAAGTCGCTTTGGATAAAAGCGTCTGCTAAATACTAAAATTAAATGTAAATGTAAAAGTAATGACCTATCAATCATTTTCATGAATTTAGAGATGAGGGTATCCTATCATTGCTCCACACAGATTTATAGGGAGACTGAGAGTAATGGGTGTTTATTGGCCACTTGAATTGGTATAACCAGCAATCCACACAAACGACATTGACGATGGACACTGGGCTTCTGGGAGTTGTGGTTTATATACAGGCCTTAGATAACGGTGAAAATAAAAGTTTTATCAAGAGATTTTCTGCCTCTCTGAGACGGAAGCACTTGATGCTGTTCCTTTCCTGAACACAGGTTTCTGGAGGGTATGTAGGACTGAAATTGACATTGGCTGCAATAGAGAGCCAGTGAAGAGAAATGAACGGAGGATTGACGTGGGCTCTTCTAGGTTCTGTGAAGATCAGTCAGGCCACTGAGTTCTGGATCAATTAAAGAGGTCTGACTGCACTGGAAGGAAGAAGAACATTGCAGTAATCAGGTCTTGATATTGCTTGTTCTCTTACGAGGTGACTGATTTTTCTAATGCATTCACCTGAAAGAACTCTTAGCGCCATGTCTCTCAGAAACCTCTACTCCACTGCAACTTGGCTCATCTACTTACAAGGACTCCTACCTTTTATCCTGTTTTTCTTACTCCAGTCTCATCTCCACCACAATCCACCCTAACCATTGGTAACCGGGATCCTTGATGACTTCCTGGTTTTCAATCCAAGAGCGTTCTTCACATTCTGTTTATTCTATTTAATATAGTATGTATGACTTCTGTTCTCTATTAAACCTGATAGAACACTTATCCTGATTCCCCCCTTCATCTGAGATTAGTTCACTAAAGAAAAAAATTATTTTGAAGTATTTTTTTGTTCACAGATTTAATATAAAATAACCAAATTCCCCTTTGGTATATATATTTTACAAGCTTTTGATTTTACTTCACTGTTTTTTGTGTGTTTTGAAATGTCCAACTATCTCTCTGTCTTTCTCTCTCTCACACACACGCTCCCACACACTCTCTAATCTGATTTACAAGCCAGTGCTATCCGGGCTCAGCACAGCATCCTTCATGTTGAGGTTGGATGTGTCTTGACTCCAGGTTTAATGGCTGTTATTAAAGTTAAGATGGAACATAATTAAACTAAAGTGCTTCTGTTTCTATAATGGATAGAACCCTTTTTCCAAAGTGAAAATATTTGATTTTCATGCTGCTAGAAGACACTAGGGAACCAGCAGATACAAAGCTTTGAGATCGTTCTAAATTATGTTTCCTTTTTGTCTCGAAAACCACATTGATCCCAAGCAGAACAGGAAGATGAGAATGCTGAGGCCTCTGAACTGGATCTAGGGACCAAAATAAAGGCCCCCAAAGATGTCATGCTGGAGGAGTTGTCCCTCATGAAGAACAAGGGCTCTAAAATGTTCAAAATGAGACAGCAGCGAGTGGAGAAATTCATCGTCAGTGATGAGAACCTGGTCAGAACACATGACATGAGAAAACACCTTTGAGAAGAAAACACTGATATCACCACTACAATACTTATTCTATATCTAGTCTTGCTTGAGGTACATCTAGAGGTAAAGGTACTAGTTTCCTATTCAAGGTCATGTGGGTCCAGACACCAATTTTCCAATAATTTTAACATCAGGTGCTTGCTGATTGATAAATTTCAATGTAACCTGCTGTAATTATTTGTTAGGGCATTTTTTTTTTTACAAATAAAAGAGTACCAAACATTTTCTATTCCTTTGCTTCAAAGAATTTTAGAGCAAAATTAAGCTAGTTGGTCTCTTACACAAACATCTAGAGTAGAAGGTTTCCATGACATTTTGACTTTTATAAACTCTGTACGTTGTGATTTTGTATGGTCTTAAAATCCAACGTTACATTTGTTTGGCCCAAAGGATGATAATTTAGGTAGACAATCTGACCAGAGCTCAAAGTAAAGATTTACTATCGCCATAAGACACAACCTTGATAGAAAAAGGAATATGATTTCAGCAAACATTTGGCTCAACAATGGCATTTGTCCATCATATCTGCTAGGTTAAAGTCTGACAGAGGTAATAAGACATGACCAATTATCTGGGCCAGTTCAGTACAAGTGTATCCAGTTCTACACTGTTAATGTTCTCTATAGCTACTGTTTAATGGCGATCTCCCATTATTCATTAACTATCAGTCTGAGCACTCAGTCAAATCCGAGCAATTTCCTATTTAGCAGCATTCTGTTTATCAATTAAGTCCAGATTATAACTTTACAGCTCTTAAATCTCCAAACTTAACAGTACAAGCTGCTCAACGTTTCTCATGTCTTTGTAGCTGAACCTTCAGAACCTGGTTCCCTCTCTGGGATGTGAGATGTCCATTCCACCTGAACCATCTCCTGAACCAGAGCCAGCTCACGGTAGATACCATAGGAAACAGATGTTTTAGTTAATAAATCTGGTTGTCTTATCTTGTTTTCCTGTTGCAGAAGAAGTAGATGTTGCTGCAGAGAAAGAGAAGAGACGACGTGAGTATATTAAAACATATGTATCACCATGGGAACGAGCGATGAAAGATAACGTGGATCTTAAGGAAACCATGAAGCTCAAAATGCCAGGGCCTCATGTTTACAAGGATCTTCCCAAGTACAAGAGTTTCAATAGGTACTGGATCAAATTATTTTTCTTTTGTTAATCGCTCCATTTCACCTGCTCATTGACCTGCTGTACTTTGTCCACAGGACGGCTCTTCCCTTTGGAGGAGTTGAGAAGGCTTCTCGTCTTGTGACTTTCGAGCCTCCGGAGATCAAGACAAGTGATGAGGAGCCACAACAAGTGGCAAATATGCAGTATAATCTTTGCTGTCGGCCTTCTTTCAACCGCACTCCGATTGGCTGGACATGCAATGAAGACCACAGCCACATCCACATGGAGTTGGAAAACATCCCCTTTGATGGAGAGACTGATGACCTCTAGGAATCCCGCTCAGTTTAAGTGATCAACACAGACATGTATAGAACACCACGTACATGCTTTATACAGGCCAAGCGAATATGCATGCACACAGACCAGCAAACTGGGACCTTATGCTCTTACACACAAAAAACTGAGTAATTCATTTGTGCAAAGGAATTGAATGATCGTTGTCTTTTCTGCCAATGCTTTGTGTGCCGTTTTTAGTGATCTTTGTGTTACGTGCTATAGAGCCTAAAGTGATCAAGTGCTGAAATAAACATCTTTCATGGGAACACAAATTAGTTGTATTTCTTAATTTTCCGACCTGCAGTTATTTTGTCATTTTAACTTTAATATACAGGTGAAATTATGCATATTTACTTTCTCAACAACTGGACACGAGTTACTGTTTCCTTAGAAGTTTGCCATGATTATTCAGTTGACTTTCAGTTCTGAGCTACATTCTCAGGGCTGAACAGCACTCCATTTCTATTAGAGCAGAATTTTGGACTATAAAGTACTATATGCAAAAAATCACACAGCTTATTGGGGAATTGTTTGCTCTGACTTTTAGTTCAGCTGGCATATTTCTGCTATTGCACATACAACTCAAAAATTTCCCATTAAAGTCAATATTAACGAAAAGTTAATTTGTTAATTCTGTTGTACATGTTCTTAAATGAGGAGAAAGTTATTACGCTATTTGCCATTCTTTTAAACTTTTTATAAAAATGATGTGCCATGGAATATCATTCAGCGATTAAGCTCTTGTTTCTGAGTTACAATGTTGGTGGTACATTTGTATTGCTGTGAAACTAAAGCTGTTCAAAAGACCCTCTGATCATGTCTTTGTTAAGGCGATTTACAGATACAACCTATGAATTGCTACTTTATTTGATGTTAGCCAAAGTGATTTTTTTTCTAGTTATTAGAAACAATTTTTTTCCATTCTGTTTAATTGTTCAAAACAAAGTTATTTCTGCTTTAATTTTAAACCCCAACAGAAACTAGAATTCTACTCATTGTGGGCGTGGTAGGTTTAGCCTGGAAAAAGTTTTTAGTTTTATTAAATATTAAGTTATATTTTACTCCAGTAATCCGTAATCATTAAAGTTTGTGGATTATCTGTTTTCCTAATACATTTTTTTTCATTACAGTAATGCAATGACGAAAAGAAATGTTGATATCTTTTTTTGCAACTTAATGGCATCTACCAATTTAAACTACTCTGAATAATCAATAGTATACGTTCTATTTACTATAATAAATCATATTAGCCAAGAGTTATCCTTTAGAGACGACAGAAACTGTGAAGGTCAAAAATCAGACACTGAAAATGTGCTGAATGAGATTGAATCTCAGTTCTTGAAAAGTACATATAACTAGTGAACCAGCCTCTACTGCTTGTTTTCTACACGTATTTTAAACAAAGTAATATTTAAAAAGGATAAGCAACTTTATTAACGCTCTTTCTAATCTACGAAAAAACAAACCCGGTTACGTAATGGCCTTTTACCAAGTACCTCCAGCAGGTGGCAGCAATTAAGTCCTCAAGTGGACAAGACCGTTCCTATCGCGAGAACTGTCTGTATAGGCATCGACAATCTCGCGAGACTTTAAAGCTGTGGCTGTAGCGCTGGATGGCGCTGGTGGAAATTTGGGAATGTGCTGTCAATATTTCTCTCAGGCAGAGCCGAGCGCGGACTGGACGCGAGTCTGACTGCCTCTGTGTGCAAGCGGTGAGGTGAGTAAGCGCTCCTTAAACTTAATAAAAGATGCTCGATTGAAATTTTGAGCTCTAATTTCTGTGCAAATACGAAAACCTGAGCAACCTTCCAGTGCTTGAATCCAGCGTGCTTGATTTCCAGATGTGCAGCGTGATTGGAACACTGCTTAACGTCAACGTGTGCGGATGCTTTTCCTTGCCTTAGGTCAAGGATGCTCAAAGCTGGACCACTCTGAATACTTTGACCTTTTTTCACGAGAATATTTCTCTAGCCTTGCGTTTGCCATTGCCACACTCAGCATCTTCTGAACAGGAAAATAATTTCAGTGGATAGTGCAAAACGTGTTACAGCTCTTGTTTAGGCATTTTTTCGTAGTTTTTTTTAGTGGCTCAATGTATAAGATTCTATTGTGTTTTAAATTAAATAATTGTACCTTCCTCTGTAGGCTTTGTGTTGATAGATCTCTTATAAATTTTCTCAGCAGTTCTCATTGAATCGGGCAAGTGGACAGCACATGGTCGATGATGATTTAACTCTAGCTACATTTAACTGATTAAAGGCAGAGTTATTCTTAAAATTTTAATTCTGACATTATTGATGTTATACAAACTCATTTTGCTTCTAAAATTAATTAACCTTCTTAAATACAAAGTAACTCATTATGAAAACTGCTTCATTTTGTAAAGAGTTTGAGTTATTCTACTTCTCTTTGTTCTGTTATAGAAGTCAAAGTTTTACTGTTGAGTTCATTTTTAAATGTTTTTATGGCTCAGTTATCACCTTTATAAGAATACTAGCTTGACATTATACCGTTGGTTTGTATGTTTAGTGTATTTGGAGATTTACCGAAGATACATTATAATAATAGAGGTAGACTAAGAGTGAAAACTATTATTTTAAAGGAATAAGCAAAATGAAATAATTAACAAAATCAAAAACATAAAACTATATTTTTATTGTTGTTTGCATAGTATAACATTTAATTACACATTCATAAAATATGAATTAGATTAAATTTTGCATGGGTTTCCTCTGAACACTCAGAGATGCCTTTGTCCTATGGAGGACATGCAATGACGTCACTGAGGCTGCTCTCTTCACTAAGACTGAGTGAAAAAACAGGTGGTAAAATGTGTGTTTAATATGGAAAGTGACAAACTGCGAGTTACTCTGATTAGTTCTGATGGATTTTGTCTGGGACATTTAAGTGATGAAGACATCTGTGGACATTCTAGTTATGTGTGGCATAGGAAAATGGCTTATTATTAGTACAAAAAAAAGATTGCTTTCGTTTGCGAAACGAAGCTTGTATTGTTATGACGGGATAGAGCCAGTTTCTGTTCCTCAACTTAAACATGTAATCAACTGTAGTCTATCAAGTCCGACTGTAGCTGGATCTTCATATCATGGGGGTCATCATCAGTCAACAGGCAGTCCACACTCTCTGGAAAGAAGTTTGTGCATTGTGTTGGTAAGAGCTTGGGAAAATGAATTGAGGAGCTCTCTGTTGTGGTGGTGTAACCTTTCTCACTGATTTCATCTTTCACCTCACCTCAGGTTGTAGTCCTTACACAACATGATTGCAAAGCCGTTTTAAACCCTCTCTGAAAAAAATGAAAAATTAACTTCTGCTGAGGGCTGAGGTGTTGGGAAAGATTGGATTTGTATCAGTGTGATTGTTTCTTCTGTTAGGCTTATTTGAAATGCTAGTGGTGTTTGGCTCGGTCATTGATTAGAGTAGGGTCAGTTTGTCATGTTCCTACAATTTCTACTCTACACAGGGTTCCATTGTGTGTCTAGTTTCTGTCCCGAAGAGAGCAAAAGAAAAACTGGTATAGGAAAAAAATGTTTTGGAAATATTAATAAAGGAAAATCATGTTCTCCTTAAACTTTTGTTATTTGTTCTTGGTTCGCATAAGCATTTTTTTCCCATCGTAAACTAAGATTGTAAAAAGGAATACCAATAGTTTGAGAGTATCAAAAGCAATTGCAGATGTACCACACCTCTGAACACTTTAGTTCTACTGTCCACATCTTAACACAGATAACACTCAGCTAATTAGATCATTTGCATGGACGCAACTGTTTTTACAAAAAAAAATAAGTACATTTCTAAGTGCCCCCAAGCTTTTGAACGGTAGTATATATACTTATTTTTAATCTAGTTTGAAAGGCTATTCAAGTTGGAAAATGGGTGAGTAAAATGTAATTTATAATGCTGCAAAGCAAATGGTGGCATGTTGTTTTCCAGTTCCTTTGAAAACATTAGCACTGATCTTTGTATGTGGCATAAAACTCTTAAAGCTTGCACTTGATTCACGCAAAGAAATGACCAGCCACTCATTTTATTCCTGTTTTGCAGCATAAACTTTGTTGGAGTCATTTATTGAACATCATTTTATCAAGGGAAGATTACATTGTCATAATTTTCATTATAAATGTAATGCCTGGGCAATTCTTGGGTTTATAATTGCAGCTATAATAGATGCAATTAATTTCAGTAGATGCTCATCTAGATTGCATCATCATCCTCATCATCATCATCATTTCTTCAGCCGTTTGTAATGAAACATTTTACTTGTACACTTTTTTCATATGCCACAAACTCGTTTTCAGAGCAAGACAATTAGTGGTATCCAGACACGACTGGAGATGAGTCAATGTGAAGCGGAGACAGACACGTCTCACACGCTCAGTCTTTATGTTTTATTTTCCTCTTCTTGCTCTTCCATTCTACCTTTGTCTGCTAAAGACACTTTGTTCTTTGAATTGTGAGGATGTCGATGGACTCAAATGCAGAGTGTCTTGTCGATACATTGCGTACATTAAGTCAGTACCTTCTAGACAGAGTCTGTCTTGAAACAGTTGACAATTCAATTCATTATCAGTCAATGGCTTGCAAGCTATTTTTGGAACACTGGGACATTTTGGATAGCACTCAATTTACCAGTTTTTTTTTTTTTGCACAATGAAGTGGTACCCCGAGATATGAAATTAATCCGTTCCAGGGTGGCGTTTGTATCTCGAACATTTCGTATCTCGAAGCAAGTTTTACATGTAAAACACCTAATCCATGCAACGGCTCTCAGAAACCACAGTGTAAGTTGATAAAAAAAATCAAGTGACGTTTCTTCGATCCTTAAATCTACACATTATTAATGAAATAAATGACAAAACGCATGCAATATACGTAATTTGTACAAAAATGTGGAACCTTACTTTAAGAGTGAGGAGATTTTTTGGAGGAGGTGGAATGGATGGCAGAAAACTTTACGGCACCACGTATGAAAGTTAACTTTCTCAAGATATTTCACAAATTACTGACACAGACACTGTTTCATGCACAAGCATAAGGAATACAGAGCGTGTGAGTTGCGTGTGACACCTTGACTCTAACATTTGTTATAGTACATTATTGGTAATCTATACATAATGTTTCGCTCGTTTTAAAACTGATTTAAAGTGTTTTAAGGCGTTTTATCAGCCCCTTATAGCTCACTTTCTTCAAAGGGAGAAAGGTGTGCAAGGACCCGGAAGCGCAGCACGACATCAGACTTAACAAGCGGATAACAGAGCAGAACTGTTGGTGTTTGTTCGTATCTCAAATTTTTCTTCGTATCTCGAAGCAAAAACTTTCCCGCGAGACCTTTCGTATCTCAAACATTTCGTAACTCTAAGCATTCGTATCTCGGGGTACGACTGTACTCAGAACTGTGGATGTGGAGGGTGTAGCAGTCTACCATGCTCTGACATTTTACACATTCATCTGCAAGAAATGTATCTTAGTGTTGCATGATCATTTTTACTTTTCACTCACAAAAGACAATGAAAATAATGAAATTCATATTTTACCCACACTTCATTCATTTCTTGTTGAATGATATTTCCAAAACTGTCTGTGGTGGTGACGATAACAAACTGTCAGCTTTATTAGTGTATGTACTTTCTTGTATATTCATCCCGTAACATTTTAGTCTGTACATTTCAGAAAAAAAACACGTTTATTCCTCTTTATTATGACTCATTAGTTGAATCCCCGTTAGCATCTTTACGGAAAACGTCTGCAAAAATAATATGTAAATTGCTATAGTGTTTCATTTTCACTTTGTCTAGAGAATAAGAACTCATAAGACAATTCACTTTTCTCACATAAATGTTACTGAAGATTGTTCATTATCTTCAAAAAGGAAAAACTGACACATTATTGCATTGTCTGCAGGTTTTCAATCCCCTTTCTCACCACACAGCGCTCCAGCGTGTACCAGTTGCAGACATTGTAAAAACCAACCTTTGTTTAAATACATTACTGATTGATTGTCACCCTCAGTTTTACAGGTTTCAGGGGAGGGGGTATAAACCTGTGAAAAGCATATTGCTGTGTAAACACATTTGAATACTTTTAAACTAAACAAAAAGCTATAGACCCAACAGATACCTTTGAAGTAATGCTGCAACAAACGATTATTTTGGTAATCGATTAATCTATCGATTATTAGACCGATTATTCGATTAGTCATCGATTATTTCAATGATTAATCAGCAGCCTTCGAGCGATTATTCTGCTTTTTCAACTAGTTAAAATAATGAGTTACAAATATTCTAACTAATAAATAAAATAAGAAAATCACGTCAGCTTTTGAAATAGTTGTTTTAATGAACTTTGAGCCAACTAAACATGTCATTCTCTTAATGTTTTCTGATTCTGTTACACTCAAATTACACACAAATGCTCTCTAAGCATTGTTTACATGTTTTGTTCTAATTCAATAGAAAAAAATAAATAATCAGTTGCATTACAGACAGAAAGAAAGTTGAATGTGAACATATCTTGACAGCAGCATTAATAAATGTTGGTTTACCAATCGTTTTAGTTCATCAAAAGTACTTTGCTACTTTTAAAGTACTTTTACTTTGTTTATCCTTCTTTTTACGTTAAATGTTAATTATTCTAATGAATACACAAATAAAATATAAACATCTAAAGTTTGTTTAATGCTGTACATTCATAAATTATTACAATATTCACTGCTGTAAGCAACTTGCTTTAGGCGATTGCATTCTTTTAAACTTTTTAAACAATATTTATAGTTGAACAATGTGTTACAAGTAAATTTGACATCTATGCGGCATATAAGCAAAATAAAAATGAAAACGTCTTCACGAGTAAACATTTTATTTTAGCTCTCATTGGTTTAGTCTGTGCAGTCACGTGATTGAATGCGCGTTCACGCAGAGGGATGTTTCCTCTTTAAGTGCTCCAACATGCACGTTGTGCTCCCGTGAAAAGCAAGTTCCTTGCATGTATTGCACACGACAGCATTTTTGGTTAAGTTTAGTAAAACTTTCCCACACCTTACTCGTTCAGATTCGTTTGCAGTAGCATTCGGGAGGGCTGCATTACACTCAAACGCTACAGCGGCATAGCGCTCAAATCGCGACACGTGACCCTTACATTAGGTCACATGACATCAAACGACTACTCGACAACGAAAATATTTGTCAACAATGTCGTCTAATCGTTTCAGCCCTACTTTAAAGTGGCTCTTTATAAACACAAAACCAAATTGGAACCAGATTTTCACTTTAGTAAGCGACTGTTTCGTGGTCAAGTGAACCGCCATTGCATTTAAACGTGTGCCACTTTTATGATTACCACTGTAAAGTGCTGCCTGCCTGTGCCAGGGAACCATTTTAAGCACATTTGAACACAAAATCAAATTGAGCATTCTATCAAATCAATATATTTCATACCTCCGTTATGTAACTTTACTTTTGGTTAGTTTTCGGTTGAGCTTTTAATTAGGGTTAAGCTATGTTAAGCAATTTGGAATCGACGATGTCCATTGTCAAACATTGCAATGGACAATAACATCGTCATCGTTTGGGGAGTGGGGGTGTGTGCAGGGGTATGAAAATTTAACAGAGGTACAGAGTATAAAGTCAATCACCAACTTTGAACTGTTAACAGATCCAACGTTGCTGTAATAAATGATGACGCAGCAATATTAGCTGTTATTCTAACCAACAGAGCATTGCACCTGAAATTGGTAAATAATTTGAATGAAGTACCATCAGAAAGATTAAAAACCCTCTTAAGTTGAAAACCTACAATATTTGCATGAAATAGATCCAAATAGTTCCCTTTGTTCATCATTTTTATCTCAGCCAAACAACAGGAGTGTGCCTTATATGCAATACACGCCGCATACACAGGCTTCTCATCACTGAACTGCGTGAAGCGAGTTGTTACTTCTACACGATTATGGTGGATTCATTAGCTTGCGAAGTGATGAGAATTACACAGAACTCTTCCATGCAATTAGGCCTCATTTTATGTCCTTTTGCAGCCTAGGTGGCAGACACGGAACTCTTAGTTCTCCTTACAACTTCTATTTCACAGGCTACTCGCGGACATTACACACTACACTTCCCTTAATTCCCGAACTAGTCCCAAAACAGCATTTTACATACAAACTCCCATCAAACCCCATTCCGGCAGCGTGTGTTTTTTAAGAGCAGGTTGTTGCTTCGTCAGGAGAGGGGCGAGGTGATGGATCGCGATGCTGGTTCAGCATCACAATGTCCATTTGGCATCTATTTTACATAAGAACTGATTGAAACAGTGTCGATCTGTTGAGATAAAGATAGCTTTGTTATAGTCATCAAGTAAATATGTCTTTTTTTATACTTGTCCTTCTCTCTGCACATAATTTGAGAAGTTTTAGCATGTTGAAGAGAGCAGGGAGAATGAACTTGGGTCTCCCCCATTGTTGCCATGGTCTATTTGAAGCTACACATAACCCACTTACAGGGAAATCATAGTCTTCCACCTTTAATCAGTTTGTTTGGAGAGAACGGGGATGAATGAGAGGAAAAGGGACAGGATCAGTCCTCAAGCACAGGGCTCTGTTGTGTAAGACGTGTCCTCCTAGGTTCATCATTTTCCAGTTGAGCTTCCGGGGATTTGTATGTTACCACAGTTTTTGTTTTGTGGTTCACTGCAGGACACCAGAGATAGTGGTGCTGTCTGAATGTGGTTTGGATGGTGTCAAAATGCCCTGGAGCTCTAGCCAAATCTATTAGGGACATGGATATGTGTCTACTTAGTGCACTGATGTGTATCGATACATGTTTTTCAGCTCCAAAATTCACATCTTGTCAGTGGATGAACAGACAGGATGACAGACACTTCCGAAGGAATGTTGTATTTCGTCTTGAAGAATGTATTTTATTAAAACAATGCAAGCACTGTATTATTTGGATTCATTTAGTACAACCCCAATTACTTTTTTTAAACAAATATTTTTTCATTACAGTACACAATAATTCCACAACAATCCTGAAATTGTACAAAAAAATAAAACTCCAGTACCTGGAAGAATGACGTTGGATAAAAGAATTTCAAAACACTTCTAAATACTTTGAACACTTTGCAAGCTCAGTGTTCCCAAGTACCACAGCTGGCTCTGAACAGATCTAGCTGCTGGTACGGATCTGGGCTCATGGTCTGGTACTTTGGTAAATCATGTCTTATGTTTACAATATAAAGTTGAAATTAACATTTTTGAAAAAGAATCTTTTCATTCATTCATTCATTCATTCATTCATTCATTCATTCATTCATTCATTCATTCATTCATTCATTCATTCATTCATTCATTCATTCAATCATTCATTCATTCATTCATTCATTCATTCATTCAATCATTCATTCATTCATTCATTCATTCATTCATTCATTCATTCATTCATTCATTCATTCATTCATTCATTCATTCATTCATTCATTCATTCATTCATTCATTCGATTTCCTTCCCGAATATTCCCCTCCAGGTTATGGGGTCTGCTGGTGTCTCCTGCTCACATCGGACGAGAGGCTCAGGTATACTTTGGACAGGTCACCAGTCCCTCGCAGATGGAATCTAATAAACAGAAATAAAAATAAATTTTAATTATTCATATTTCTACCCAATCAGTGTGAAACCTATTAGACTAAGCTGATTTAGACTAATTAAAATTTCCGATTCCATAAAGCACACCAGACTGTTTTCCTCTGAGAAACAACTTTAAATGGTGAAGATTTAAAAAGCATCAAAAGGCTGGTTTCCTTTCAATCTTGGAAATGTTATGTTTTGTTGTAAATTTCTTTTGACTTGTAAAAAAATAATACTGTACTGTCATCTCTGATCACAAGACTCAATTCCTTTTTGTTTTTCCATCCATTTCTTTACGATCATATTTATTGTCAGCATAACATGATTCATGGTTCAGAATTATGGGCTAGTCAAAACTGACTAAATTATTAACTAAATAAATGAAGCTTCAAAAATGTAATTGATATTTTGACAGCTGAATTGTTTGATTGCTCTTGTATGCAATTAAAGTACATCTTGTTCTATAAATGAGAGCTGTGCTCATCATGACACAAGGTGTTGATGCTTATGTAGATTTACAATAATTACCCAAAGGGCAGAGTAGATAAAAAAGGCAGAAATAGCCATCCCAGAATCCACTGCTGAAAGTCTTGGTTTGATGCACCTCACTGCTGCTGCAGGGGGGTTTGCAGGGGACAGAGTAGAGATACATTGAGCTCAATGAAAGGTGATGTTGAATGTGTCATTCGCTGTAGGTGTGGATACCACCCACCGAGACTGCCTTTCTAAAGGCTCTCTCACTATCACTGCGTTGACATGGTAACCTATGGCACTTCAAGGGGAGCAACTTCCCCACTCAATCCTTATTCTTTTTCTCTTGAGCAGAAGCTACTGTCTCCAAGACACTCAAGTTCACAGCTAGTAGTGGTATATACCCAAAAAAAGAAACAGGTCCTGACACATGAGTGTAATGATATATCAAAGTTTTCTTTAAAATCAATGTGATTTGATTAATGGTTTAGTTTTTGTCTGAAACACAGCTATTCTATTTTTTGCTTACATTTATAAATTATTTAATTATTATGTCTATTTCTTATTGCATTTGCTTTGTGAAGTTATGATTGCTGCTTTATGGTCGTTGGGTGTTAATTGGCATAGTCACATGGTCCACATCTTTTCATGACCAATACCATTTCACAGAGTCCCTTCATTTTCAAACTTGGCTGTTTGTAATAATGCTGTACTAATCAGTATAACAGACTGTTATGGAATCAACTCTACATAACCAATATAACTGACTGTCTGAATGACGTCTCAGCATGGATGAAGATTCATCACTCACAGATCAATATGGAAAAGGTTGTTCCTAGCAATCCCATTGTTCGGCATGACTTCACTGTTCAGCTGAAGACCTCAACAATCACCCCCTCTACTACTGTCAGGAACCTTGGAGTAATTTTTGACGAACAGCTAACTTTCAAACCTACCAAAGCATTTAACACAACTTCTCTTCAATGCTATGGTTATATCCAGACTGGTTTACTGAAATAATCTTCTTGCTGGACTTCCTTTTTGTGTAGTTAGATATTTACGAATGATCCAAAACTTTGAATAGATTTCATGGAACCCAGGAGAATCCATGTTCATCTCCTTGCATTGGCTCCCCATTGCAGCTTGTGTTGAGTTACTTACAGAAAAATCTCAGTATCAGGACTACCATACCTTCACAATATCTTGAAATCCTGCATCTCTACCAGATATTTGATTCCAGCAATTGAACTAGTAGTACAGTCCAATCTAGCCACAGGGGTTGCAAGCCAGTGACTTCTGTGCCGGTCCCAAGCCCGGATAAATAGAGAGGGTTGCGTCAGGAAGGGCATCCGGCGTAAAATATGCCAAAAACCAAATATGCGAGTCACCAAATCGATTTTCATACCGGATCGGTCGAGGCCCGGGTTAACAACGACCGCCTCCGGTGCTGTTGACTTACAGGGTGCCAGTGGAAATTGGACTACTGTTTGTCGAAGAAGGAGAGGAGGGAGAAGGATTCGTCGACAGAAAGAGAAGAGGAAAGGCAGGAGTGTAGATCTGAGAATAGGGACTCTTAACGTTGGTACAATGACAGGGAAGGGTAGAGAGCTGGCGGACATGATGGAGAAAAGGAAGGTAGATATTCTGTGTGCAGGAGACCAGGTGGAAGGGTAGCAAAGCGCGTAGTATTGGAGGGGGATACAAACTGTTTTACTATGGTGTGGATAGGAAGAGAAATGGGGTAGGAGTGATCCTGAAGGAGTTTGTGAGAAATGTTTTAGAGGTGAAAGAGTGTCAGACAGGGTGATCAGTTTGAAGTTAGAAATTGAAGGGGTGATGTTGAATGTAGTGAGTGGTTATGCTCCACAAGTAGGCTGTAAGTTGGAAGAGAAGGAGAGATTTTGGAGTGAGTTAGATGAGGTGATTGGAGTGTTCCCAGAGGAGAGAGAGTAGTAGTGGGAGCAGATTTCAACGGGCATGTTGGCGAGGGCAACAGAGGTGATGAGGAGGTGATGGGCAGGTTCGGTGTTAAGGAAAGGAAAGGAAAGGACAGATGGTGGTGGACTTTGCCAAGAGGATGGAAATGGCTGTAGTTAATACTTATTTCCAGAAGAGGGAGGAACATAGAGTTACCTACAAGAGTGGAGGGAGGAGTACGCAGGTAGACTACATCCTTTGTAGACGAGCCAATCTGAGAGAGATCAGAGACTGTAAAGTAGTGGTAGGAGAGTGTAGCCAGACAGCATCGGATGGTGATGTGTAGGATGTTTCTGGTGGTCAGGAAGAAGAGAAGAGGAAAGATTGAAAAGAAGACCAAGTGGTGGAAGTTGAAAAAGGAAGAAGATTGATGACTGGGAAACTACAGCAGAAGTGATCAGGGAGACAGGAAGAACGGTGCTAGGTGTGTCAGCTGGAAGGAGGAAAGAAGATAAGGAAACATGGTGGTGGAATGAGGAAGTACAGGACATCATCCAGAGGAAGAGGCTAACTAAAAAGAAGTGGGACATTGAAAGGACTGAAGAAAGTAGACAGGACTACAAGGAATCGCAGCGCAGAGTGAAGAGGGAGGTGGCCAAACAGAAAGCATATGATGAGTTGTATGCCAGGTTAGACACTAGGGAAGGCGAGAAGGAATTGTATAGATTAGCGAGACAGAGAGACAGAGATGGGAAGGATGTGCAACAGATAAGGGTGATTAAAGATAGAGATGGAAAGGTGCTAACAAGTGAGGAGAGTGTGCTGAGAAGATGGAAGGAGTATTTTGAGGAGTTGATGAATGAGGAGAATGAAAGGGAAAGAAGGGAGGAAGAGGTGAATACTGTAGAGCAGGAAGTTGAAAAGATTAGAAAGGATGAGGTGAGGAAGGCTCTGGGGAGAATGAAGAGTGGAAAGGCTGTTGGTCCAGATGACATACCAGTGGAGGTGTGGAAGTGTCTAGGAGAGACAGCAGTGGAGTTCCTGTCTAGGTTATTCAACAGGATTTTAGAGAGTGAGAAGATGCCTGAGGAATGGAGGAGAAGTGTCCTAGTACCAATCTTTAAGAACAAGGGTGATGTGCAGAGTTGTAACAACTACAGAGGCATAAAGTTGATGAGCCACACAATGAAACTTTGGGAAAGAGTAGTGGAAGCTAGGTTAAGAAGAGAAGTGGATATTTGTGAACAGCAGTATGGCTTCATGCTCAGGAAGAGCACTACTGATGCAATTTTTGCTCTGAGATTGTTAATGGAGAAGTACAGAGATGGTCAGAAAGAGCTTCACTGCGTCTTTGTGGATTTAGAAAAAGCGTATGACAGGGTGCCAAGAGAAGAGCTATGGTCCTGTATGAGGAGGTCAGGAGTGGCAGAGAAGTACGTCAGAGTAGTTCAGGATATGTATGAGAGGAAGTAAGACAGCAGTGAGATGTGCTGTAGGTCAGACAAAGGAGTTCAAGGTGGAGGTGGGGCTACATCAAGGATCAGCTTTGAGTCCCTTCTTATTTGCTATGGTGATGGACAGGTTGACAGATGAGGTCAGGCAGGAATCGCCGTGGACAATGATGTTTGCAGATGACATTGTGATTTGTAGTGAGAGCAGAGAGCAGGTGGAGGAAAACCTGGAAAGTTGGAGGTCAGCTCTAGAAAGAAGAGGAATGAAAGTCAGTCGCAGCAAGACAGAATACATGTGTTTGAACGAGAGGGAGGGAAATAGAACAGTGAGGTTACAGGGGGCTGAGGTCAAGAAGGTGCAGGAGTTTAGGTATTTGGGGTCAACAGTCCAGTGTGACGGGGAGTGTGGAAAAGAGGTGAAGAGACGAGTGCAGGCAGGTTGGAGTGGGTGGAGAAAAGTGTCAGGGGTGTTGTGTGACAGAAGAGTGTCAGCAAGAATCAAAGGAAAGGTGTACAGAACAGTAGTGAGACCAGCTATGATGTATGGGTTGGAGACTGTGGCAGTGAGGAAGAGACAAGAGGCAGAGCTGGAAGTAGCAGAGATGAGGATGTTGAGGTTCAGTTTAGGAGTGACGAGGATGGACAAGATTAGGAATGAGCACATCAGAGGGACAGCTCAGGTTGGTTGTTTTGGAGACAAAGTCAGAGAGGCCAGGTTGAGATGGTTTGGACATGTGCAGAGGAGGGATAGTGGTTATATTGGAAGAAGGATGCTGGAGATGGAGATGCCAGGCAAGAGGTCAAGAGGAAGACATATATGGATGTGCTGAAAGAGGACATGAAGGTAGTTGGTGCAAGAGTAGAGGATACTGAGGACAGAGTTAGGTGGAAAAGGATGATTCGCTGTGGCGACCCCTAAACTGGGAACAGCCGAAAGTAAAAGAAGAAGAAGAACTAGTAGTACAGTCCCAGAAAAAAATATATTTTTTGTCATGACCATTAAAAAACAATCCTATACCAATAGCGCTCCTTATAATAGCTGAGCCTGAAACTTTTTCTAGGAGCACTTCCAGTGTTTAACTGTCTCTTTGTGACGTTGCATATTACGTTACAACAATTTGTAAGTTACTTTGGATAAATACATAAACCTATTAAGGCCTCAACACACCGGTCTGAATTGAAATTAGCACAAATATACAGATGACTTCTCAACAAGGTGCTTTTTATCTGCTTCAAAGTATTATTGATGCAATGTCACTCCCCGCCTGATGAGGGAGTTTGCTGTACAACAGATGCATTCAGGGAAACAGGAAAGAAGTAGACATTGACAGAGAATAAAGAAGAACACATAGAAAAATCATGGATGTCGAGCGGTTTATACTGTTGGTTTGACAAACATCATAGAGAGGAGAGAGGATGAAATGTGGGATGAGCGCCACCGATTGACCCCACGTAATCAATAGGGCCAGCTTTCATTGATCATTTTCCTCACGAAAAATGGATCCGATAATCTGAAAGTCTTTTTTTTGGCACCACTCATTCGGTCCTGTGTGATGTGTTGGTTTTCGATCGAGACGCATTTTCAAATTCTGATCTGTGTGTATTGAGTTTTACTATAATAAACTTTGCTTGCCTTGTCTTAAGGTCTCTTAGCCTTATGAATAAACAAAGGGTGCCAACAAAAACATTCAGTTCTGGCTGAAAAGAGAAACAAATTGGTCTCTACCAAGTCTCGTTCATTTTGCACAAGATGACATGTTACGGTTTACCAATGAAATTGGTTCTTTTGTTCTCGTGTCAAGGAGTGCTATTGGGACATGACTCGACAGCTCAGTGGTGGTCTTTACACACTCTCTCAATGATGCCCCAAGGAAGATGGACACAGAGCTGCTTATTTCCTTGGTGGCTGAGGATAAAGTGCTGTATGACAAAAAAAACACAGATATTATAAAAAGAGGCTCTTGTTGGAGAGCCATCCAATGGCAGGGAGTGACACTGCATCCATATTAAACTTGAACATTCATGGTTCAGGTACATGAACAAACTGGCAAACACATTTCAGGTAGGTGTGTAAAGGCCTGGCAGACTATTTAAAATTATTCATTTCTGGTCATCTATCACCAAGGGCCTGAAACATTAAGAAGCATACCAACAAAAGTGAACCCTAGAAATGTTTAAATTGATAGTGTAAGACTCATGACAGCTTTCTTTTTTTATCAGATAGTTATACAGAGCAAGGGAGGACTGAAGAAAATGATGTCATCATCACAGACGAAAGACTCGGATATGTTCCCCGCTGTGCATGTCACAGAAGGCATTATATCTGAAGTTAATTGTCTTAATTTCTGTCCTTACACAGCTATTAAGTCGAATCTGAGCTCAGTCAGCTGTTCTCTGGTGTACTTTCTGCTACAGTGAGCACTTTATTAGAGCGTCTCTTTCTTCCGTCCTCTCCTTCTCACGCTCACTGGATGGTGGGCTCCCTGTGAGGCCAGCAAGGGTCAGTGCTCATGTAACTGTGTGCGCTTGGTCACGTCTTGCTAATGGGAACAATGCAGTAGAAGAGGAAAATTACACATAGGGAACATTTGCACTTTAATGAATTTCTCTTTCGTTCTGTGAAGGGTAGAGTATTGATTCGGTATAGGTGGGATGTATGAACTCAGAGAAGCAACATATTGATCGCTTTAGACAAAATCAATTTGCATAATATGACAAGAAAATGAGCAATGTGGATGATGGGCCATTCAGGGAATGAAAATGAAATGAGTATGAAGTGTTTACTTTGTGGGGTGTTGAAACACTTTGCTTTGTTTGTCTTTAGTGGATTTATTGGAAATATTAAGCCAATTTTAAGACAAACATAAGTATACGTCTGCTTCATATGCATAGCCTATGCCCTGACTGAACGTAGTTTTTCATGCAGGTAATCATGCAAACGTACTTCACTTACCAATAATATAAAAAATCTATCCTTTTATTATCCTACCCTCTATCATGGGCCAAGTATCAGGGCACTGGTCCTAGATGGGAAGCCCACAGAGTATAAGCTGTTGGGTCATTCTGGAGATAAATTCTTACCTGGGTCCTCTCCAGGCTTTACCTTCCTGGAACACCTCGATAGGGATGTTGGCATAGAAAAAAGACGATTATGACAGCTGAATGGACTTATGCTAAGGGATTGCCCTTCCTCCCTATATGTGAAGAGATCTGATCCATTTCTTGAGACCATATGTGAGTAGATTGGGCAATAAATCAAGATCTTTCTCTGTTTCAACACAGCAGACCAAAAATTGACTGCATTACTGCACACAGATCCATCAGTCTAGTCTTATGTCCATATATTGGCTGTCTCTGACTGTGTTGACCTGTACAGACTAACCTGCCTGCTGTTCACCAGTTCAAGAAAAGCAATAAACAAGCAAAACACGTTAGTTAAATCCATTTAAATTCCATTCTAACTGCTTCATACGCAGTAGCAGCATTTCATCACATGGCATTAGCAGACTGAATAAACATACCGCTGGTGCTGTGCCAGTCAGAGATAAATTTGGCTGCGAGAAAATAGGTAAATGAGGAAAGAAGCACCAAACAATTCTGTAAAATCATTCATTAATACTGTTTGAAAGGAGAAATGATGATTTAAAAAAGCTTGGACCGGATCATCTTGAGATATTTATAACTCAGCATAAAAAAAAGAAATAAAATGTACTCACTCATTTTCCAGCTTGTGGTATGAAAAGAATTCTTGTCTAACTGGATGCGGAGAAGCCAATGCCTCATTCTACTTTCCTCGTCTCCCTTTTAAAACAACAGGAACAGACCCAGGATACCGTTGTGTCTGAATTAAAGCACTTTTTAGAAAAAGCAAAACACAAATTGTGCTTTCAAGAACAGAAGGTCAGAAGGCATTTATAAAAGTGATGCACTTAATGTGAAGTTCTTTGTATTTGTAAATTATGGAAATAATAATTGTATTTTACTCTTATAGACAATTCCCAATGTTGCAACACAGAGCTAAAGATTCTGTAGTGCATAACAAAAAACAGTTCAAATGAAACTGAAATATACAGTGCATCACAACCAAAACATTGATTGTGAATTTCAAGAAAGACATTTCTGATCAACTTCATTAAAGTAGATAAATTGAGGACTAAAAAGACAATAAATAATCACAATCTTAGTGTTGCATGAGCTGCTTTTTCTGCAGAGTAAGCTCTACAAAGAGACGGCAGAAGTCTGAAAGTGCTGGCTAACCCAGAGCTCAGGAAGGTGTATGCGTGCAAGAGGTGATGGCTGTGTGCCGGACAGGAAGAGCAGAGGGACTTTGCAGGACAGAGAATATATGAGATAGCTATACTGTAGATGTAAAGAGGGAGGAGAGCCACTGGTTATATAAATTAATGTCATATAGGCAATCCTCCTGTTACACAGTATTGACATGACACCACATTTGTCCCTCATTAACAATATCTCAGTGCACAAATTCTGGCCTTTACTCCTCGCTCTTCAAGGCTGTTACATGCAGGTCCAGGAGAAGAATGGGGTGGACTTATTGTAATTGACTGTGCGGGTTTCTGGGGAGTCAGTGCAAACAGACCTACAAGAAGGAAAGCAGAGAGTTTATGTAAGAGTTCCCTTTGATTGCTGTCAATAATCAAGAGAAAATTCATTTTAGGAAATCCAGATTCCATTTTTGTGATTGAAATTTGGTTTTTACCATGTTTTGTTTGGAATAGTTTGGTTAGTTAGCAATTTGGCATTTACATCAACCATTATAAATGATATATAATATTTGTCCATGAGGAGGTCCTCGAGCACCATAAGGGTGCTGTTCTAGCAGTGTCAAAAGGAAAGAAAATGTCCGGGAAGGGCTTTTTTCATCACTTTGCACTATATCATGTATTCAACCATTTTTGGATCCTGGGCAAGTTTCAGAACTTTGAGGGTTTAAGCCTTTAATTTGGTGCATTTTAAGGGTTAAAAAACTAGTGAGTCTTGTCCTTATTTTAAGCATAAAAAGTGTTCTGGAGCCTCGTAAGAATTCTCAGGGAAAATAGATTAATTTGTGCTCAAAATTGTTGGTCCTTTATTTAAAAAAAAAAAAGTTTTTTAAACTATGGTTGTGCTTGAAATTGTGTGTTGATGCCCCCCTAAATTATCAAAATCCACCCAGAATAATTCCAAATCACTAATGTTAAAATTCTGAAATCCCTTGTTTATTACAATATAACCTGCAGGTGAGCAGTGGTGTGTGGCTTGATTTTGGATAAAATAGAGCATTTTAAAGTGAAGTTATGAACCATTTCTGGTCAAAACATATTTTAGGTTTGGCACTTTGGAGACAGTCCCTAAGTGATCCCGTCTCGGTTTGATGTGCATACAATGTTTTTTTTGTGAGCACAGAGGAAGACATTTAAAAAAATAGCATTGTAGCTTGTTCACTATGTTACACAGATTAATAAGAGGCGGAATCATCTATTAGAAGCATTTGCTTCTCGTGCTATTGAGCAGAGAAATCTGAATCTGTGAATTTGCGGCCAGCTTTACTGAACACCGCGGTTTTGCTACTTTTGCTGTTTGCGGCCCGGCCACAAAAAAAAAAAGTTTAACTGTTTCTTTTTACTTGAATGCGAATGCTAGCTAGCTTGTTTCTGTTTACTTCTTGAATGCCATCCAAATCATTCATCACGTGACTTTCCACCCTCTTTTATTTGATACTTTTCCAATTAAAGTCCATCAGAAATACACAACCAAGCGTCACTTCAAATAGAAATAAAAAAAATGACAAAACACTGATAAAATTTGTTATTACAAACAGTTTCTTTACAGATTTTGATTTTATTTGACTGGGAAGGTCCCGGATCGAATCAAATAGGTCCGTGTCCTGACCCGCTAGGCACAAATTAAGCACTGCATATATCAGACACTGCAGTATTTTCTAAAAAGTTCTTACATTGGCCTCATTTGATTCTCGGATGCGGCTCATCTGCTAAACGTGTCGCACCATAGATCTGCAGCTCGCCACTTCCCTCTGAGGTTCATGGCTCTGCAATGCCAGGCACCATCACATGGCCTAGAAATGAACTCATGGCTGAATTAGAGGTATTCTTACATAAGGGTGGAGGAATTATAAGCTGCTTGTTTCATCTCATCCCAATCATCCCAAACCCATAGAGGTCACGGAAATACAAACACAATGTCGCCAAGTGCTGTTCTTGGCTTATCTGTATGTATTGTAATCCCTGTAGTTTGTGGAGTTTAGATTGAAAGCCATGGCTTTTCTTCTCTTGTGATGTTTACAGTGGAAAGAGTTTTCCCTTCAGCGTGGTTTGCTTAAAACAACAACAGGATGTGATATTCTCATCCCTGTCGCTGCCGGCAGATATATTGAGGCTCTCTCTCCCTCTCTCATTTAGATTGTATGAATATCCTAGAAACATCTAGTGCACTAATGTCCCTTGTGTCTTGTTTATTGTTGGACTAATTAAACCCTGATATATTTGCATGATTCATTTTCATCATATGATCAGCTCTGTCCCGGCTCTCTTTTTCTCATGCCGTCACTGTCTAGTGTTTAATGTCTTCTGACGGGTGACAGACAGTGACTGTTTGGCCTTACGAGCACCGCTGCTGTCGCTGAAAATCATGTCATGGGCGTCTCCTCTGCATCCAAACGCCTCAGCGGTGACTTGCTCGCCCCTGCGTGAATCGTAATGGGGCTGTGAGGTTTCATCTCACCGAGACCTTTTCCAGACAATGTGAGGCAGCCTTCCCGTCAGAGAACCACCACCGTTCATCCTCACACCCCCGTTCCTGCCTTGACCTTTCTCTCTCTAATCCTGGCTGACATTTTGGGCACATGACCGTGGTGAAGAAGGGAAAAGTGGGACATGAAATTCCAGCTGTTGGAGTTTGTATGTGTCCGGAATAGTGTGCTGCTGCTAAAACAGATTTCCACTCCCTCATTCAGGTTTGATTACTGTGATGGGCTGAAAGTGGTGTGTTTGTGTACCTTATTTAAATGTCAGCTTATAAAAGTCAAGTTGTGCTTCTGTTAAGGCGTCTGAGCCTGGCGCCTGTACATCTGTTCAGTGCCAGCTCTTGGCATCTGGACATCTAATTATTACTCTTGTTTAATTGTCTTCATATTTTTGTGCCATAACGAAAAGCTTGTGTTGTATATTAAAGGAAGGCAACTAGATGCCAAACTATGTCTGGCCATGACATTTTTCCATGCATTGATCCATTGACAATGAAACTAGAGATAGACGGGAGCCGGCTGTAATGAGAGTGCTATAAATGTCCATCCCATCTTCCCACTGTCATCCTCACTGTCTTCCTCTGAAAGATTCACTCATTTCACATTTCAATCACAGGTCACATAGTGACACACATTATCTGCTGTCTTGGATCTGGGAATTCCCAGAGAACACTTTTTTTGTCTCCCTCTCTTTCAATGCTTGTACATATTTAATGGCTAATTGTTCCCGTGGGTTCTCTGCGAAAGAGGGACAGTGATGGATCAACCACCTGAAATGTTTTGGACTCAGCTTGTCTCTGCTAATACAGCCATTAAATAATTGGTGCATGCGTACGGCACATTAAGAGGCTGGGAGTTGGAAGGAGGCCAGCATACAGCTGGACGGACGGATGAGGTCAGAGGGACGGCTGTTTGTCTGAGGAATCAGAAGAGTGCTCCCAGAAGGCCACTCTGCACTGCAGTGCTGTGTGATGGATGAAAGCCACGTTCAGAGGGATAGACGGCCTCCTAAGATTTGGATGCGTTCCAAAAGCTCTCAGAAGAGCCCTCTTACCAGTGGTGCCATGCATTTTAATGCATATCAACATGAAATACTGCTTTAATCTGTAAATTGCTTTAAAAACTCATTAACACCTTTGCTACGGTGCTTTATTTCATCATAAAGTCGATTCTGTTACAACATTACTCTAGCATTCATTTCCTGTACTGTCTGCGTCTACAAACTTTTCAACCAAAAGAACACTTCAAAATGTATGAGAGTGACAATTTATGTTTGGTTTTATGGAATGTTAAAAACGTTTTAGGCAGGTGTGGAAAATACTGTAATCAAAGAAATATAAACAGTAATTATTACTTTGGAAAAATCCAAATTGAGGGAATCAAAGGAATAATCATAATCAAATCAATATTTGGTGTTACTACCTCTTGCCTTGGTATAAATAGAGATGGTCAGTATTAAAACGACACTGTATCTTAAGTTTCAGTCTTTCAAAAATGGCAAAAATTCTAAATAAAATCCATGAACCTTCCAAAAAAGCAAAGACAAGTGCAAACAATTTGAAAACTGTATGATTTGAACATCTCTTTAACTTATCAAATCATGATATCAAAAATATCAAAGCTAACAACCTTTTTGAAACCTTCACATTATATGTGAATCAAAAGTAATGCCATTCCTACTTAATTCACCAACAAGGGCTTGCAGGTACTTCTTCAAACCACAGAGTTATCCGAAGCCTGATCAAGTAAGTCCGAGTCCCGCAGTCTCTCTTAAGGCCAGCCGTGGACTTTTGGACATCTCCGCTGGACTTTATCACCCGAAAAATGGCATAATTTTGTTCTGTCTTCTTGAAATGATTATTAAATGATTTATTAACTGAAAAAAAAACACATCTTCTTTGCGCTTGGTTTAATGGAGTTACGGTATTTTGTTAAAAAAGTAGACTGGTGTTTATTGGACAAACCAGGACTGCATTACACGGCAAGTATTGTTTGTTTTGGAAAATCGATGATGGCCTTTTCAAATGTGAACACTATACACTTAAGATTTGATACTAACTAGGTTTTTTTTGGAACCAAACTCTTCAAAAATATGTAAATAAGTTAGTTTTACAGATGTATTCTATTAACTCAATTACAATTTCTTTCAGAGAGTAAGCAAGTATATCCCTTTATCAACATGGCCACTTGTACATGGTCCTTCCTGACACCAAAGATTCATCCGCAAGACATGGTTTGGCATAAACAACCAGCCCCAGGCATTTAGCTGCTAGGTACCAGGAGTCCAATGGCAAATCTGCCTGAATTTGTTCTTTAATTACTCACTATCTGTCCTCATGTGGCCTGGCATGAATCGGTCATTCTGCTGTGAGCGAGAGCCAGTGTGGTCATCTGGGAGATCTTTGTTTCTGATCGCTTTCTTGTTGTTTCACACCATGAATCACACATTGTGAAAGTCCCAGTGGTGTCAGTGACCCGAATGAAACCGATTTACCATGAGCCATTGTTTCTATTTGTCTATCCGCCATCAAAAACAAAGGGTATAGATTGAAGAAATGGAGACACATGGCAAACAAGAATGTTTGTGGCATTTAGAGGGGTCTTTGTGATGTTCATTGTGAGCCATACTGAGCATTTCAGAGGGTTTAGAGTGTTTTTGTTTGTTCTGTACCTAACTTAATAGAACAAGCGACCTTGTCTTTGAGATTTTGTTATTTATCTGAAAGGGACGGTGTGTTATCTCTCAATTCTTCTATGATGACTTGATGGTAGTTTTCAATGCTTCTTGAGCAGTGTTTAGCTTGTTTAGCGCTGACTTTTATATGGCCGTATCAAAGCAGCTGACACTACAGATCGGGCTTGACAAAAGTGATCAAAAGAGGCTTTGCTAGCATTATGAGACACCGTTCACATTTGTGCCTTTGAGCTTTTTCATATTGTAGGGATTTGTATGATGTGGAATTGTGATGCGTGCAGTTGCCAGTTCACATCAGGTCTCTGAGAATATGACAAGTGGGAGGGCCAGCCATTTTAAAGTAAAACATGCTTTTAACGTGGTGTCATTTAATAAGAGGAATCCCAGGGTTGAGGGGTTATTCAAGGATTGAATGAGTTCTGACTTGCTAAAATCCCTTGCTCTGCTTGCCCATATCGTGCCACAGCCAGCTGAGAGTGATAGTGAAATTTATGCTGTGATGTCAAATAGTGATAGGCTCTTTACTTGCTTTGATATTACTTTACACGCTGAACATGTTGTGCAAGGCCATTTTCTGTTTTAGTTTTAGTTTACAACTGTTTTAGGTGCCCCAGTCAGAATACTGGCGGCCCATTCAAGCAAAGCCAGGTTAAGATGTTGATTGGAGACTGCATTTTGAGCATTTTTTTTACTACTTAACAATTTTATCTACTAAATTATCTTTAAAACCTTTTTTTGTGGCAATGCTCAATATATTTTTTTAGTACAAGCCCAGCTTTATTTTTAACATATTTTTCATTGCATTACATAATAATTCCACAACAATATTGAATTTCTACAAAAAATACAATTCAAAGCATTACATTTTGTCATTTTTTTCACTGTAGAAATCTCAAAAATTGAGAACAAGTTTTTTTTATAATAAAAATAAAAAATGTTGAGACAAAATAAAAGCTATTAAACCCCCCTCCCAAAAAAACTAAACTAAACAAAGACAAGGTTAAATTGAAAAATGGGAAAATTGTATATGAATAAAAACAGACAAACCTCTTCTAATCCTTATACATTGATCAAAGCACTTTTTATTCCATTGTGCTTTGTTTTGTGCCAAAACTTTGAAAATACATACCATCTCACAGGTATTGTACTTCCAAGGGTTATCAGTTGAAAAAGACAGCTGTGAGTTTTCGAAGCACTGGTTGGATAGCTTTTGGTAGCCTGCACCAAACATGATTGAAATGCTAAAGTTGGCCTTTATGTAATTTTGAAATTTGTTTCTATGTGTGTTGTCATTTCATTATATTTTTTTTAATTGTTAGTTATCACTTTGAAATGTGACCCAACTATGAATAACATTTTACAAATTAGTTTGTCATGTATTATAACATTCCCTCTTTCTAAACAAAATGTGAAATACTAAATAGAAATACTGAACAGTCTACAACTGTGATATATATTGAACTATGTGTTCATCCACATTAGAAGTAGCACAACATATTTTGGTTAGTGATGTCAATCGATAAAAAAAGAAAACAATTAATTAATTGCACAATTGCGATTAAACCCAATTAAAAGACTGGAAGACTTTTCTTGGATTTGTAAAATGTTAATAACTAATGTAAAGTCAATACAAATAAACTACTTAAATTCAAAATCTCATTGTTTATTGAGATTTTTGTTGAACTTTTAACACAGTTTATCTTATGCAGACAACATGCCTGCAATTAATCATCAATATCCTCCAAATTAATTCTACGCTTAACAACCATATTTATTGTTGTTTACTGATCACAAAAACAAGTATTATGAAAAATAAAAGACCCTCGTAGGGAAAACCTTATTAACATAAGCCCTCTCTGCCTTGGTCCTGTGACGTAACTCCGATCACATGACCAAGGCAGAAGTTAACACTCTGGAAAAACTATGAAATGGCAGAAAATAAAGGAAGGAATAACACAGTCCTTACTTTAAAAAGTCTTATCCATACTTTGCACGTTGAACAGACTGAAATACAAACAAACTGCAACAGCCTTAAATGCATACATTTTTTTAAACACATTAAATATTTCAAATTTGTCGGATGCACTAACCTGCTAAATTTTGATATATATTCAGATTTTTCTCCCTTTTTGTGTGTCATCGGTTTGGCTTTATGTGTTTTTATTCGCCATACAGGTGGCCCTCTCTTGACCAGCTCACTCCAGCTCTTGCTATTTTGTTGGGACTCTCCAAGGCTTTCATGAAACAGACTGGTAGTAAATCTACCCTTGCCCAGCTCCATGCACCACACGATCCCAATCAATAAAAGATCACTTCTTTTCCCCTCGTGCTGAAAATGCATTAACTGCTCCCTCTTCGGATGTTTCACCACTGCCGTTATATTAATACCCACTGCAGAACTAATGGAGAACATCTTTTAATAATGAGTGGGTTGTAGATTGATTAAAACAAATTGCAGAATGTAACTGCGCCACCCCCCACCCTGCCATGTGAGTCATTCTGTTAAAAAAAGAACTGACAAGATGAATGAAACTGAAGAATTCAAGTGGATTATCTATAATCAAGCACATCAGACCTCATTATTGGTGACAGTGTCCCTTATACCGAAAAATGAGATGCAACAACAGTCCTTTTGCTTTCATGTCATTATATTATGTTGAGTAATGAGTGTGAAAATGGCTACATTGTGACGTGGCACTATTGGTACATTTAATTTAAGCCACCACCCACTTTTGTGAGTCACAGGCTGAGTCATTTAGCTCCTGTGGGATCTACAAACATCAATATGCATTAGCAGCACCTTGGCGATGTACTTTCTCTCCTCCTTCTCGCTGATTCTGCAAATTTAGCCATCACCCCTAACGGTGCAGGGCCGCTTAGAGGAGAGAAACACTACAGTTCATATTCTCACCAGTATACAAGCAGTCTAAACCTCATGCACTAATGAATAAACCATGATTTTGGAGTTATGATCCTTTTATTCTGGTGGATTAGTGTCTTTTGAATGCGCTCTGTGCAGGGGAAAGGCTTTTGTTACACTGCAGACAATATTTTAATGCTGCAACAGAACACCATTTGATCATTAAAAGTTTTTATTAATCATTTACATTTTCTAGTAGCTCTCTCCTGTGGCCTTTTTAAAACAATTTTCTCTCTTGTTAGGGCTCAAGCACACTATTGTAATTGCTCAGAGCATTTTAGTTTTGCCTCTTTCTGTGCATTTTTGAGGGCCTAAGCCCATTTCACACACGTCAGAACTGGTGAAAATTGTGATCTGATTTTGGTTCGAAAAGTGAGTTTTTAAAATTGGCTCTATAGCGCCACCTACTGCCTTTCAGCGTATGTTGCAGTCTCCGTTTATTTTACTCAAACGAAAATTGGGACACGTGTAGGGAAAATTGGATCATGTTTCCAAAATCTTCTGAAGATTTTACCTGTTCGTCTCCAAACTCTACCAGCCTTATCTTAAGGCATATGGGATGTTAAATTACGAAGCTTTTTTGACTATGGTAAACAATGTGTGTACAGAGGCCATTGAAATTCTAAATTTTAACCAAAAACAGGACGTTTTTGAGACTTAATCATACAATGTCTGATCGTTTTTGCTTAAAATACCACTAGGTGACCACAACAATAAATATAAATATTGCCATTTTGAACCAAAACCAATCTTGATATTTTATACTAAATGCATGAAATCAACATTTGTTTTTTCTAGATTGAACTTTCGTGGTTTTGATAAGTTGCTGCTGTTGATACCTGTTTGATGAGTGACAGGCATCTAGTTATGTTCTGTCTTTGTAGAAAACAGTTAGCTTTTTACAGAGAAATCCAGCTAAAATTAAATATTAAGAAAACTATTTACTAACACGTTTTAGTTCAATGCTGGGAATATCGAAGTTGTCTTTTATTCAAGTCGTCAGTGATTCATGCACAAAACTTTAAAGTCACAAAACTCACAGTAATTTTAAAAGCCCTCTAAAAATCTGTGTGTGTATATATATATATATATATATATATATATATATATATATATATATATATATATATATATATATATATATATATACTTTTCATATTTTATTCATTCATTCATTCATTTTCCTACCGCTTATTTCCCTTCAAGGCCACAGGGATCTGCCGGTGCCTATCTCCAGCACACATTGGGCGAGAGGCGGGGGTACACCCTGGACAGGTTGCCAGTCCATCGCAGAGCAACACACACATTCACTCACACCTAAAGGGGATTTAGAATTATTCAATTAACCTAATCACATGTTTTGGGATTCTGGGGGAAAACACAGTACCTGGAGGAAACATGCACATTTTTTTCAGGGAAAGTCACCAGCGAGCCTCGAACCGGCAACCTTCTAACTGGAAGGGGCCCACTTTTTAATATCTTATTCATTTTAAAATTCATGACTATTTTGTCTAGCATAAATTTGTGCAAACGGCATACAAATCTAAAAATAACTTTCAAGTTAATAACTTTTACATTTTTTCAATAGTGTGGCATTCTTGAAAATAATTAGTGTAAAATAAGCAAAGTTTTAAAGCAAATACTACGTTTTTTTGGAATGAAACTTGTAGTGTTTGTTATGGTACTCATTTGGGAAAGATTTTACAGTATTGAGTATTTTTAAAGCTTATTGTGCACCTATAGTGAGCAGTTATATGCACATTTACATATAATACAGTTAATTATAATAAATATTTACCCTTAACTTTAAAATGTCTGCCATCACTTTTTAAGCCATTTTTTGTAGCTGACCTTGAGCAAATATTTCTTTGGTTTGCCTTTTTGTCAGAGTGTTGAATCTCAACAAAGCATTCAATGACGTGGATTAACTTAGGCTTTTGTTTGCATAATATTCATGGACTTTCATAAACTAATGCCAAACATCAGACACCATCTGCCCCACTTAAGAAAAGACATCAGCTTACCATACTGCACCAGGGTGACGTCACAAATCTCTGCCCGTAGCATCAGTGGAATCAGGCATCATCATTTAGAGTTTCGTGACTGCTTCAATGCTTCTGCGTATGCTTGTCGTGTCTTTCTCAATCTCTCTGGCTCAGATTCAGGTCACTCCCTGTTACACAGATGGTGCTGGGTCTCTGTGATGGATGCTGGAGGAACAGGCAGATCTGCAGAACAGAGATGCATGAGGATGCCTTTATCGCACACTGGCCGATTGGCACTACATTAGAGCACACGGCAGCCTCTCGCAGTAACTCTTAGCTGGGCATCCTCATCCTCCTATGTGTTCCTGCCTGGTCATCATTCATTTTACAAACAAGAAAGTCCTCCATTCAGGCTCCATTAAATACACAACGCAAAACTGACCTGTACACTAGGTGGTCTGCAATCAATGTGCATTTATCAATGCTATAGTTTGCTGCTAATAAACTGCAGCAAATGCTGGTCAATCTGTGTTTAAATGCAAAATAAAAGTTATATAAACACAGCTCCTGAATCTGCTCCTGACCACATATGCAGTTTTAAAACCACTGTTTCTTAGTCAGTTTAATAATATTTTTCTACTCAATCTTTTGTGCTTGTTACATACTCTGGTGTTTTTCAGATTTGAACATCCATTTTTTTTGCACTTCAGGGATGAAATATTGTGCAAACCACCTATTGAAAGTCACCTATAATGACTACTTTCATCTAGAAGAGTGATAGCCAAGAAGCAGCCAACTGCTCTCATTCATACGGAATGGCAATACAGAAGTGACTGAAACGGCAATTCATCAAATGGTACCAATAGTTAGGGTTAGGGTTAGGGTTTTTAAAATTATATCGTTTTCACCTTATTTTAGTGAGTCATAATAAGTTTAAAAATAGTATATATTTTAAGAAAATGGCTAATTGACTGACTCGATTAGTTATATCCTTTGAAGGTTCAATACCTGTACATCTATCCTTTGCTTCCCCAGTTTCACTTCAATTAATGCTCTCTCTCTCTCTCTCTCTCTCTCTCTCTCTCTTCTCTCTCTCTCTCTCTCTCTTCTCTCTCTCTCCTGTAGGGAGATGACTGCTACGTTCACACTGCAGTTTTTAAAGCTCAATTCTGATTTTTTGATTTAATTGTTTTTTTACTGATTTTTTTTTTTTTTACTGATTTTACTGTTTTCTTGACTGATAACGAACGCTCTACTAGTGGTTTTGTGGCTTTGTTGAAGAAATTTGTGACCCAAGACAACTTTATTATTATCAAATATCATTAAGAACAAAGATTGTGATGAAAAAGACCAAAAACAAATGGAATATTGTCTGAATAATGGCACAATGTTCATTCATGTACTTCTTTAAAAATGCATCTGAGCACCTTCCTGTATTTAAATGACTGGAAAAAAGTCTTCTCCACCAACTTTTAACTGTGAAAAAAAAGTCTGAAAGTGAATTAATAATGATGAAAAAGTAAATTTTTGGCAGCATGGTTGCGCAGTGGGTAGCACTGTGGCCTTCCAGTTAGAAGGTTGTCAGTTCGAGGCTCGCCGGTGACCTTCCTGGAAAGAGTGTGCATGTTCTCCTGTGGGTTTCCTCTGTGTACCCCGGTTTTCACAATATTCCACAAAAACATGTGGTTTGGTTAATTGAAGAATCTGAATTCCCCATTAGGTGTGAATGTGTGAGTGAATGTTGCCCTGTGATGGACTGGTGACCTTTCCAGGCTGTACCTCTGCCTCTCACCGAATGAGGCACCAGCAGACCCCCATGACCTCGAAAAGGGAATAATTTTTTTTTTGTTGGAAAACAAATGAATGAACCAAGTCGATTTGTCGATTCAAACACAGGTCACTTTTGATAAAAACAGATTTGTATCGGATCTAGGACCACATATGAAAGCGACCTGGGTTACATAAGATTGGAAATATACATATATATTAATAAAATTACTCTGAGAGAGACTTTTTTCTTTCTAACAAGAGATGAGACTGTGAGGAATCGGTGGCTGATGGTTATCCCCAAACTTGTGCTCTGTATTGGTACTGGGCATTCCATTTCTGGCATATCCAATCACAGCAATCTGGTCTAACAACCAATCACAGCTAATTTCCATCAATTGAACGGGGGGTTTATAGGCAAATTACTTGAGAGTCCTTAAGAAAAACACATTAATATTAATTCATGTTCTAAGCTTTATTACCTTGCATATATGTCTACCTGTTCTTCTGGTTAACAATTAAGGGCCCTTTGCAGAGATAGGACAAGTCAGGTCAAGGCAAGGCAAGTACGAGTTAAGTCCCAAGTCAAAGCAGGGCAAGTCCAAGTCAAGTCAAAAGTTGCAAAATTTAAATTTCAACTCATCTACAAAATAAATAAATAGAAAAAAGCAATGATAGATAGCTTTCTGCTAATTGCATACATGTAAATGTCATATGATTATTAAAATCGGCAAAAAGTGTTTTGATCAATGAACATGACATAATTTTTTTAATGAATGGTTTTGAAGATTTTAATAAGTTTAATAGCAATATTGTGTCTTTATAATGGTGTACACAGAGGAGGGAGTCTATGTCACTGAAATAAAATAACACAACTTTATTATTTTAATAATATTTTATTTGTACACAGCAGACAGCTAGGTTTTAATAAACATGTGTACTATATTGGATCAATTAAATATCATGTTTCATTCCTGTATTGAGCACAAATATTCAGCACTCAAATTTAGATTGATGCCACTTGCATTAATTAATGTCTTGGCTTTAAATCTTATCTTAAACGTCCACAACAGATCTGTCACCAAGGTAACTCTAACTCTGATCATATTGAATTATTTGTGATGAATCAAGTCTAAATGAAGAGTTATGAAGTCATCAGTCTGGATCGTTGGGTTTGTCTTTTGAGGAGAGCATTCATTAGGGCAAGTCAAGATCAGGTTTAGAACCATCTGTTCTCTTGTGGTTATTTATTCAGTTTGTTAGCATTTACACAAACGTGGATCTCATTCCACCCCAGGCTCTGTTCATATCCAGGAGCGCAGTGGTGAAGCATAATGCGCGTCCATGGCACATTTGCACTTTTCCATCCTCAGGAAGCGATTATCATGTGGCTCATAAGAAAATGCACATTTTTGTGACCCTCTGTTTGTTTCGGTAAATCAACTTCGCCAAAAGTCCTCTCAAGCTTATCTGCTGCTTTGTTTTTTTTATATCCTCTTTGAAGTCTCTCGTCCCGAGGTGACATGGAGGCACTCTCTTATTTAACGTGTCTGCTTTCACATGATGCCTCTTAAAGAACTGAGACGGAAATCCTGCACTAATTTTGTTTCCCCCGGAGGTACAGAACCGTAGCAACAGACAGCCTCAGATTGGAAGAGGTTACCATAAGTTTAATTCACCCCTGTCGTCGAATGGTAGAAGAAATCTGCCTCAGCGTGGGCTTCTGATTACATAAAAATATAAATGCCATGCTAATACAATTAAATGGTCAGGCTTTAGAGCCCCACCAGCAGATGTTTGTGCTATTTTTGGTTTGTGGTGCCATAATAAGCAAAAAAGAAGATTAAATGCAGGAAAAGAGCTTGTTAGATGTTGGATAGTGTGTTTTCAAAGTTAACTTCACCACTTTCAAATGGAATTGCATTATAACAAAATCTGTAAATGGTCTCTTAAAATACATTGTCCAGCTCACAAACCTAATTTGACAAACCGCTCTTTGGTGGCTAGTTAATGAGAGTTTTGCGATTCCCTTATGCTGGCATTAGTTATGTTCACCAAGTGCGTTTTTACCCCTTTACAATTAGCTCTAACACATTACCTTTACTGCCATGGACTGGCGACCTGTCCAGGGTGTACCCCCGCCTCTCGCCCAATGTGAGCTGGAAATAGGTACCGGCAGACCCCCCTGACCCCAAAAGGGAAAACGAACGAATGACATTACCTTTAAAACAGTTTTGCTTGATATGTTTCTTTAGTACAACCCCTGATATGCTTCTTTTTTCCCCATCACATTACACAACAATTCCACAACAAAACTGAAATTGAACCAAATTGACCCCCCACCCCCCACCAAAACAACAACAACAACAACAACAATAAAACAAGGTAAAATACATTTGGAAAAAAAAACAGCCGAAACTCCAAAACATTATAAATTGTTCCGAGCACTTTTTGTACTTTTTTGGTGGCAGAACTTTAAAAAAAAAACAGGCCATCTCACAGATCTTGCATTTCCAAGGTTTATCCCTTCTTTTCAGCACTAGATGGATCTGATGGCACCGATTAGGGGTCTGTAAATAGATACCGAAAGACAATCGCATATTTTATCACATTTTAATTTAAATGTTCTTGCAAGTTATGTCATAACTCTAGTGATGTTTGTTTAAAACCATAAATATTGAAGCTAAAACCTTGTTGAACCCTACATATTATATTTGAACTCAAATTTGAACAATATGTGGGTCACACCATTCCTAGCTAAATCAAAACAGACTATGATTGGCACATGAACCGGTGCGTGCAGAGTAGAACGGACGGTTTCCAAATTTTGAAACAAATCTTCTCAGTATGTATATAGTATTACCATGAATAGTAAAAAAAATTGCTACTTTGGAGCCACAATGAGTTGCGCAGTGTTGCAAACTGATTAATGATGAATAAATGAATGAAAATAAACAAACAAAATAATAAATGCAACGAATTGTGATGAGGTGAGGAATATACTCAGCTTTGCCAAGTGGTGCTCATCAAGGCTTGGGCTTTAAAGCAATGGCTGAGCTGAAGAGTGGGAAAATGCTGCTTCCTCTACAGTGCATAACCCAGAGCAGACAAAGAGTGACACCTCCAGAGAGACCAGAACCAGATCGTGACCATAAGCATTTCATACTCTTGTGCATGGTGGGATTTATGAAAATTGTGGATCTTTCCTTTTTAATTTAGTGCACTACTTTAAATAATCTCCTAAATTGAAACCGCAACAGGAAATTCCCCACCTATCCCTTTCTCTTCGACGCTGTGATACCCACAGATATTTATTTATTAAATAAATTATATTTAATATTTAATCCTTGTCTCCTATATAATTGCATTGTTTTTATGGCGGTACAAAGGTACTGATACTGGTACCATTGCTATTTATAAACCCTCGGTATTCCATATTTCCGTAGTACCGGCCAAGCACAATGTGGAGAAGTTAAACGAACAGAAATAATGTATTGGAAATCTGATGAGTCAGCAAGTTGAAGTGAGGTTCCTGGGAGCTTGGCAGCCAATCAAATCGGAGGATTTCCATATCTACTGCTTCATTAGCAGAGAGCGACATATGAGAGGTTTTCTACATTAAATTGTTTGTCTTCTGTTTTGCGTCAAGTTCCCATGAAAAGTGTCAGAATAACAGAAACTGTAAATGCTGTAATCAAGATTCACTGTATTAGAAAAGGATTCTTCAACACATGTTTTGCAAACATAATCTGTTGACATTTTTGAACGCTTTATCGTTTGAGCAGTTGTATTTCTTGGTCATCTATTTACATTTCTTGATGTTAAATTAAAGCTCCTGAAATCTGACTGGCTGGGGATTTAAACCACGTTCCGTTGATTCATTAGCCGTTATTTACCAGATTACATTGTTCTGGATTGAGGCTGACAGTTCTACAGCAGTTCTAGCCTGCTGTGGCTGGCAGGTTGCAGTCACGCAAACCATGTCAGTGGGAGCTGGAGAGGGATGTGAGGGAATGCTCAGATTTATGCACACAGACAGCCGTCTCTTTCTGTTGGCTCCAGGTAGTAGAAGAGTAAGATAATGGTATACTTTGATATACAGTTTCCCTTTACTCCCTGAGCAGCTAAAAATTATTCCTTTATGAAGGAAGTACTGTAACGGTTTGGGTGGAGAAGTTTAATTTAAAATGCTTTCTGTGCATGTGTCTGTAAGGGTGGAAAATTATGGAAATAATTCATTTTGCTAAGTGTAGAGCTGCAATGCAATCAAGCTCACAAAATAAACTCTCATATAATTTATGTTTAGGAATAATTTAATCAAGTTAAGATTTATTCAAATTGCAATATTGTAATTTAATACATTCAACAACCCTTGCATTAAAGTTACCATGGCAAAATGAACATTTTTTTAAAATAAATCTAACATAGTTAATTGTCAGACAGCTTATTAGATAAATATACTGCACAAATTCGAGATGGTTTGGACATGTGCAGAGGAGAGATAGTGGTTATATTGGTAGAAGGATGTTGGAGATGGAGATTCCAGGCAAGAGGTCAAGAGGAAGACCAAAAATGAGATATATGGATGTGCTGAAAGAGGACATGAAGGTAGTTGGTGCAAGAGTAGAGGATACTGAGGACAGAGTTAGGTGGAAAAGGATGATTCGCTGTGGCGACCCCTAAACTGGGAACAGCCGAAAGTAAAAGAAGAAGATACTGCACAAATTCGAATGCCTCTTTTTAGTTAAATATTTAAATGAAAAAGGTGAAAATACAAATATCAACAATCAAATCAATGTTGGTGCACAGATTTTAGCATAAAATGTATACTACACTTCATAATCTCCTAAGTTTATGCATCTAAAACTAATGGCAAGACCATAAAGCAACTGTCGTCTTCAATAAACATCTGGATTTCTGCAGCAGCACTAAGGTGCAGTATATGGTATTAGGTGCGGAATAAAGGTCTGGAATAAATCTGGAGGTAAAATATTTGCAGATGGATAATTTCATATTATTTAACTATGAATGTTCCAGTCTTTCCAAGAGTTCCTTTTTCAATTGCAATTGAAATTTCTGGTAATTTGGTTGTACCTAATGATAATGCACTTTTTTGGGGTTGCTTTTACTGTTTTCTTACTCTTTCTGTCATTGGTTAACAATGTTTGTGGTGTTGCAAAAAAACAAACAAAAAAAACTGGGTTTTCTTTCCTTTGTCTCTTCAGTCCACTTATCTGACTGAATTTAGAGCACAATGAGATTATTAACAGGGCGCCATCTCTCGAATGGCCAAGGGCATAAATGTTGTGCACTATATAGGGTGATTAAATTATTTTTGCTGAAAAAGTGGATTGTGGGGTCATTTTGATCAAATATCATCATATTATCCCTTCCCTGTTTTGCTCTTCCCATCCCATTGTCTGGTAACCATCAGTAGAGCACCCAGATGTTTCTCTCCCTGGGCTCTTCCAGTACTGAGGCCTTTACAGTCCTTGATATTTCTTCCAGTCCAAAACAGACGCCCTACTGTGAGAGTGTGGAGACCTCCGAATACTTTAGCCCAGTGGTGGGCTGTGATTTTGCTGCTTTCTTCTTCAGTATCAATATATCTCAGTCTATTTATTTATACCATTACTATCATGTCACAGTTACAGAAGCCATCAGTAATACTCACAAATGGAATATAAAAGTCGCTGCAATTTGATCACCTGATGAGCAACAAACATTAAATGCTACACAAATTCGGCTATAAAACAAGAAAACAATCACAGATATAAATAAAATTCACCAGACTTACCAGAGATACTGTCATTTTCATCTGAAGACTTCTATCATGGTGGTGGTCAGTGTGTTTTGTAACATTACATACCATCTTTCACTCTGCTGTCACAAAACTCTTTCACGCTTTCCAAAGTTTGTGTAATGTGCACGGCATTTACAGGTCACTTCCTTTTCCTTCTTTCAGCCATTGCGGATGTAAAATTGGTTCATTTTTCAAATGTGTAAACTCACAAATTTGAAGATCATAACAAAAGCCATTTAATGAAGGAGTTTGTGCTAAATCTGAAGTGGTGTTTTTCACTTTTGAAAAGCCAATAATCAATTTTCCAAAAAGTACAATACTTGGAATATAATGCAGTCCTTGTTTGTCAGCTTTTTTTTTTCAAACTGTGATAAATGGCAGTCTAGTTTATTCACGAAACACCACAAGTCTTTAAACCAAACACAGGGCAAAGAAGGTCAGGTGATGAAGAGGTGGTAAAATGCGGGCTGTCATCCACAACAAAAGTTTTAAATTGTTTAATAATCATTCCACAACGACGGAACAGAATCAAGTCATTTTCCAGCTGATTACAGTCAATAAAGTTTAACAGAGACGTCCAAAAGTCACCGGCAGGCGAAAGGAGGGACTGCAGGAGAATAGAATGGGATAACTCTGCGGTTCGGAGTGAGTCCGCATGGAACTAGCCACTTGATTCAATATCAAGGTTGTTTTTTGAATGGTATCATATAAATAAATAAATATATATATATTTATATTGATGTCTCGAATTTATAGCATCTTCTGAAAAAAGTTTTTGAGGAAAGTTATTAAATTCTGGATTAAGATGCTTAATCCAAGTTTGGCACAGAAAATTTTATGATTTTCGATTTTCCTCAGACCACTTTTGTGATAAAGAAACACACTTTTACTCAAATTCATCAAAACAAAAAAATCTTTTAAAGAAAGATTTTTTAAAACCTGTACTGGCCCTTTAAGGGTCATTTGAAATCTGATTGGCTAGAAAAATAGCACCACTGTGAAGGTAATGAGTTAATGCGTTCCTGACCCAGAATTACTGAATTGTGGCGCAGTCACACTACTTCTGAACAAAGCAGAAATATGTGGATGAATAGGTTATGAGCGCGCCTCCAAAACTTAATTGAAAAAAAATGAACAATTCACTTTATAAATTCGTATAACTCACCTATAACAGGATGCTCTCTAATCTAATTTATAGTAATTCTTTGCTTCTTAATAGTTATCAAAAACTGACAGACCTGATTTTACCAAATGTGGTGACGGCAGTCACATCACGTGACCTCTTATTGGAGCTCAAAGCTCCTCCCTGCTGAACTTTCTGCCGGAGCGGAATCCGGAATCTCACCATGAAGGCTAAGCAGCAGCTTCCACTTTAATTTTTCATAGAATTTAGCATTCAATTGATAGGGCAGCATGTCAAGGTTTAAATCTGATTGGACCAAAAAAATTCTTCAACTCACAAACAATCTAGAAGCAGAACAAGCAATAAAAATGCCATGAAATCAGGAGAAAAGACTGTTGGGAACTATTTATTCGATTTCATGGAATAAACTGAAGAATTGACTTTTCATTTGGCTCAGTGATTCTGAGTGTTTAGGCCTTGCTGCCCTACCACTGATTAAACCAGTTTCTCTTTTAAATTAGGCATCATAATTAAAATGCTAATTACCATGAACCATCATCACTTTTCATTCCCTGATTTTAAAGTGCAACCCGCTTTGGAAGTTTGTTGGCAGAGGTATGCCATTATTCGGTCGGGTTAAACTGGAGAATAAAAGCTGTGGTGCTCTATAGTGCTCTTGAGAGTGTTTGTAGATGAAAGTGTTGGCTCTCCAGTGGCAGCAATATAAAAGCTCTGTTAATGGCTTCATGGGGCTTTTGTCAGAGTCTGCAGTGCTGCACTCCTACATTTTGTCATCCTGATAAAGCCTTGAAGGCAGACAGTTTCTCAACCTTCCATTACCTGTGTGCAATCTTGTTCTTTTCATCTCCTGCCTCTTCTTTTGTTTTTATAGCTTTATCTTAACCCTTAGCATCCACTAAATTGGCTTACTATGTATCGTCAAGATTCTTTGCTTTTCTTAGTCACGATTTTACAGTATAGTAGATGGTTTATATGATATTAAATACCTGTATGGTTCATTCTGTATATGTGAACAACATTTGTTCGGTGATTTGTTAAAATTACTGGCATATGTGTTCAAATCATGATTTGAACAATCCAGGCTGTTGCTTTTGTGGAGAGGGGAGAGGAGAGACCGGTCTGTGAAGAAACACTGTAGTCCCAGGCCCTACCTTCGGTTTTGAACCTGTGGCCTTTAAGTATGCAAGTTTTTAGGGTATGTTTAAGTGCACTTATCAGTGCCCCCTTTATCCTCTTAACATGTAAATGCTCCATTTTACGGATGATAAATGTGAGGACAAGACCCTCACCAGCCACTTTATGGACCTTATTCAGCCCGCTGTCATTTTTAATAGAAGCTGAGGCTGTGAGGGACAGTGGATCCCCGATGTTCACTATGGAATATTGTGTACCGTCAGTCATTTAGAGTTTCCAGAAGTCACACAATTTAGAAAAATGTTGATTGTTAAAATTAGATGGGACCTAAATTTTTGTATTTAATAAACTGTTATTGTGGGTTAACCTGTTAGCAAACTGCTAACATTAGCAAGTTCATCTTTATTAAATTTAGTTTTATTATAGTTTTTTTAGAGTCCTTTTTTACAGCAGAGAAGCAAATCAAATGTCTTTTAAAGAATAAAAACAAAGCTCTGAACATAATTGAGACTCTAAAAATAGATAATCTTTTTACACATTACTTAGCAAACCAGTAACCGAACATATTTGAAACAGTCAAATCGTGATTTAGACATTTAGAATCTAGCTTTCTAGCTGCATGTAATATTGCAAACTTGTTTTAACATCGTAGCTATTTTCTTCCTTTTTCCTACGATCTTGAGGTTATCCTTTCTTTGGTCTGTGAAGTCCAGGTAAACAGTGACAGGACTGAACCTTCCTATAGCTTCCAGTCAGTGTTTTAAAGAAACATCCCACAACCAAATGCCAAATGGAGACAATATACTTTAGTTTTGGTCGTAAATGATCATTCTTAATGAGGATAAACTTAATAACATTAGCGGTTTGCTAACAGGTTAATCCATAATAACAGTTTATTAAATAGTCTTACCTGAAATATAGGTCCAAAGTCCCGTCTAATTTTAACAAGTTTTTTTAAATTCTGTAACTTGTGGAAACTTGCTCTTGTCCTTTCATCGGCTAAATGACTGACAATTGGGTACACAACAACACACTGTAATGAACGCTGGAGATCCGCTGTCCCTCACAAAATATCGGCGGGCTGAATAAGGTCTATTAGTCACACCTTGCCATATTGAAAGGGATGGACATGGTCAGCAATAATTGATACTAACGGCCCAAACTGTGCTAAGAAAATATAATCCACACTATTATACCACCCCCACCAGCCTAAACCGTAAAGGCAGAACGGGTCCATGTTTTCATGTTGTTGACCCCAAATTCTGACCCTACCATCCGAATGTCACTACAGAAATGGAGACGTATCAGACCAGGCAAATGTTTTCCAATCTTATATTGTCCAATTACGGTGAGCCTCTAAGAATTGAAGCCTCAGTTTCATGTTCTTAGCTGACTGGAATGGCACCCAGTGCGGTCTTCTGCTGATGTAGCCCTTCCGCCTCAAGGTTTGATATGTTGTGTGTTTAGAGCAGATTTTATGGATATCTCGATTGTAACGAGTGGTTATTTGAACTTCTTTTGCCTTTCTATTTGGGCATTCTCCTTGAACCTCTAGCATCAACCAGGCATTTGCGCCACTTACTGGATGTTTTCTCTTTTTTGACCATTCTCTGTGAATCCTAGAGCAAGAAAATCCCAGTAGATCAGCAGTTTCTGAAATACTCAGACCAGGCCATTCTGGCACCAACAACCATGCCACGTTCAAAATCACCTAAAACACCTTTCTTCTTCAGTTTCTCAGTTCTGCAACAGATTGTCTTGACCCTGTCTACATGCCAAAAGGCATTGAGTTGCTGCCATTTTATTGGCTGATACATATAAAAATACTTATATAAATAAACACACAATAGATACATCAAAGATCGATAATAGTAAAAAATAATAAAAAGTCTGTTAACTTGGATTTGGGTGCTTAATATTCATAAAATCAATTTTTATTACCTTTTTGAAATATGAAAATTTGAATTTTTCCACAATGTACAGTTGAATTACATATTTTATCATTTAGATAATGGCATTCTATAAACACCAATACAACATAATTTTATCCCAAACATTTATAAATGTATTTATAACAATAAAAAAATAATACTTGTGACTTTATTCATTTTAATTTCCCTTTTTTTGCTAACCAACTTTTATTCATCCCCAACAGAATTTTCAAATGTTTTAAAAAACATGCAAAAACCCATAATCAGATGTAGGGATTTATATTCAGAAACACTTTTAATCATTTAATCAAATGTAATAAAAATTAATTAAAAAAAATTAACATTTTTAGATGTGTAATTGTAAAATAAAAATAATTAATGTAAACTCAAGACAAATAAATATTTGTTAAACTTAGATGTATTTTCTCATATAAACAACATACCTGTAATAAACCATCAATATCCTCCAAGTTAACTGTTGGCTTTATTATAATTAATTGATCACAGAAACATGTAAAATGCATACAAAAGGAAACATAAAAGACCCTTGTAGAGAAAACCTGAAATAACATAAGACTTCTCCAAAGGAGGAGGACTAAACTAAACTAAATGATCGAAGGAGCAGGCTTCACAAACTCACTATAGTCACACGGAAGGCTTGCATTGCGGGGAAACAGCATGATCGATCATGTGATGTAACTCTGATCACATGACCAAGGGGTAGATAAATACAGGAAAACTATGAAACGAGTGAAAGGCAGAAAATAAAGGCATCACAGACGGTGACAAAAAGTCCATCCTTGGTGGTCGACAGAAATGCAAAAAATAAAAATAAAACCTGTGGCTGTGTTAATTCAGTTATTTTTTTACATGCTAAATATTTTAAATTAATTGCTCTCATTTTGACAGTAGTAGAAACAAGTAGAGTATAGTGAATTATTGTGTCTTAAGCAAAAGAACAACGATGATCCAATAGCATTACAACTTATTTAACAAACAGACATCTACACATCTCTAGCTGCAAATAAGGCATTTACATTTATTCTCCGTCCCTAAAGAGGACTATGGTCTGCCTGACATCATCAAAGAATGAACTCTAAATATATCCACAAGTGCAGAGTTTGTCATATAGGGCAGATCAATGGAGTGCAGATGAACGTTGTGTTGTTAACGTCTTTTAAACGTTAAATTTAACTTTAATAGTTCTGCATTGAATTTTTTTATACTTGGCCAATTTTTTTTTACTTCACTGTTGATTTCTCCACATTGTTCGTCACAGTGCTTTGTTCTCTGTGAATTTCAAAAACTACAGACATTGGGATGTTTAGGTGGAAGCCCAGTGGAGATGAAGATCAGGGATCACAAGAAGCTCATCCATCTTTCTCATTTGCTCTACTGTTTCTGTAGATTCCCATTGCCCTCTGTACAGTTGCCAAGGTATCTCCGCTGTTGCGGATCCTGCCAGTGTGCCACTGGAACTCTGCCATTTCACGGAATTAAAAGGGGATTTAGGGAGATGTGTGTGTTTTTTGGGGGGAAAGGTGGCAAGCAGAATTGAGGTTTGGAGGTAGAGCTTTGGAGTTGGCGCACATTGAGCCTGAGTGTTACATAAGCTGTTTACTAACATAATAGCCAGAAGGTGATTACTTCCCATAGTTCATCCGGAGCTGGTCTGATTGATAGCAGCTCTCGACTGGCCTCTGATTGTTGCCAGGGTTAAGAAGAGAGTTCTGTTTGTCCAGTTTGAGGACACAGCTGGAGGTCTTGTGTGCGAGTGGGAGAGAGAAGAACTATAATTTGGCCAATCAGAAGACCTCCTCCCCCTCGTCTCATTAGCTGACTTTGTCCCTTACTCTGTAATTGTTGGCTGTGTTTTGCTGTGCTCTGCAGTGTGTTATGTAAATGCATAAACCCTCTGGTGCAATGGTTGCACAGTGCCAGCTAGCGTATGACTGTATCGGTTGGGGCATCGACCGGCTTAGTGTTTTGATGGGGGTTGGGGGAGATGTGGTGGGATGCAATGCGCTGTCCTCATGGCTGCCGGTGACTCACTCAAGTGTCCTGTGCTATGCGAGGTCACATGACCCCATCCGCGAATAGCTCCTTAGCAGTGCTGCCCACTGAGAATGAATGTTCACACCTGTCTCATTCAGAACATGACACGTGTTCATGTCGACTTATGTACTACAATGTTTTACAATAATTACAAGCATGTCTATTACTACTAATGCTGATCTGTATTTTCAAACCTGTTTAATTCCTCAGATTTTCAACTTGAATGTAGTTTACTTGATGTAAATATATCATATGTGTATTCATTGTTCATTCATGCTTTGTTTACATATTTGAAGAAGAAAAAAATGCAGTAAACTGCTTAAAACGGGTTTAAATTGACATACTGTGAGTTCGAAACAAATTCAGATCCCCTTTAATATTTCACTTTTTTAAATAAATAATTTGAGTTCATTTTTTCCTCATTAATGTAAACAAAGCACCTGATATTGACATAAAAGCACACCTTTTTCATATTAAAGAAGAAAAACTGAAATATCACATTGTCACATTGCTGTGACACTCTCATATTTAACTCAGGTGGTATACATTTCTTCTTATCATCCTTGAGATGGTTTCGGAGATAGAATTGTGGCATGGCAAAAAAAAAACCTACTAAAGGTTCCTCAGGGCACAGTGGCTTCCATATGCCTTAAATGGAAAACCTTTGGTTTGACCAGAACCCTTCCTAGTGCTGGAGATCCAGCCAAACTGGGCTATTGGGAGACGGGAGCCTTGGAGAGAGGTTTAAGTAGGACCCAATGATCACTGTGGCTGAGTTCCAGAGATGCAGTTGGGAGATCGGAGAAAGCTGTAGAGCATCACTGCACCCCTCCCCCAGTCAGGACATTATGCCACTCTCCTCATTGGAAAACACATGAAAGCCCACTGGAAATACTCCTAGATGGTGCTACAATTTCGATCCCCTGGTCTAATGATAACTGTTTTTAATTACCGTAATTATAAGTGATATATGTGGAGAAAACCAGACACTGATCATCACCTGATCAATACAGTCTCAACAGTGAAGCATGGCGGTGGCAGCATCATGTTTCAGGGACAGGATCACTGGATGCAATAAGGGGAATGATGAATGCAGCCAAGTATAGAGATGTTCTGTTCAGGACCTCCAACTGGGCTGAAGATTTACCTTCCAACAAGAAAATGACCCTGTTACGCACAGGCAAGGAATGGACTCAAATGCAAGAACGGAGGTCAACCGATTTTATTGATAAACTAAACTGAAACACGTGTTAGAAAATAAAGAAACTAACAGTGGGAAACTAAAACACTCTGCAGGAGAACCTCTAAGATAAACGGAGAAAAATAACGAACTAAGACTGGAAAAACTAAAACTGGAAACTTGTTGAAACCTGGTTGAGGAACTCCAAGATTTCACTAGATGAGATTGAGAAAGACAGCAGTTGCAAAAAGGCAACAAAGACTCAAGGTTGTTGTGCTGCTTCAATAAGGTCTATCCTGGATTTTAGTAACCGACTGGGGACTCATGTGCAAGCTCTTTTTAATAAGCACAAAGAAATGGATTGTAGATGCAGTGGTGAGCCAAGAACTCTACATTTCCAGTCAAAATTCAATTAAGGAAATAAAAGAATAAACTAAATGTTGAAAAATGTTGTTGTACACGTTGTAGTTGTGCAAACTCAGGTCTTACAGTTCTCTCAACTTGTGTAAACTCAAAATTATAAGTTGAATAATTCAAGCAGCAGTTTCAATGACCTCATGAAAAAGAATTTACCACAACATTTCAACCACTGAAGTTCCCTTTCAGTCGGTCCCGGAGACGTTAGTCGGGATTAGACCGACTGAATGGGAGCGAATCACCGTGAGAGCGACTGACGAACATATCAACGGGCAAATTATTTGCAGCATGCGTAGGCAATTTTCCTTCGGAGCTGACTGAGTGAGACTCTCTCTCCTGAACTTTGACGCTTCTAGCTTGAAAGATCAGCAGGTTGCTTACCTCTTGGCTCTTTTGGTGTAGACCTCTGCTAGCTCAGATAGCATGCCACCAGCAGCCAGCACCTCGAAGATCTTCTCAGGCAAGCCTGTCCAGTGATTCAGCCGTTTTCTCAGTATCCTGTCCATTTTTCACGACACGATGAGCAAAACGTGCACTATTCCTGGCTGTTGTGGGCTTCTCGTTGAAAAGACGGTCACGGGAGTTGCGCGATGTGTTTGGTTTCCAGCACACCGACGCGGCTCTCGTGAAGCGCGAGTGTTTGCATTGCAGCACTCTGCTGAGTCGCACGCGGAAGTTTTGGGTAGAGCGGCGTCAGGTGATTCCTCGCGTCATCCCCAAACACCGAGCGTGCTTCCCGTCTGGTCTGCGGGTGAATCGGACGGCGCTTCGGTGTCGCCCGGTACCTCATATGATCCTGTAAACGATCTGCTCTCCCACGCAGCATCGGAAGGGATGCGGCTTTCGGTTCTCCAGTTCGGCCTGCCTCCTTCGGGATTGCAGCCGAGCTGGAGCCGGAGGCGTTCGCGGTGCTCTCACAGCCGCAGCCTCGATCGGCGGGAGGTGACTCCTCCCCCCCGAGTCGATGCTGTCACGGCTGGAGAATTGGTAGCTAGGCAGGCGCCGGGACAGGTTCCCCGCATACCGCTAGTGCCTTTTTCTCCCCGAGAAGCACGAGGAGCTCACTAATTCTGGCAGGCTCCCCCGCCTGTCAGGGGATTGAGCTCCTCCCTCTTCACCACTCTGGTCAATGCAGCAGATACGGGTTACTCTTCGATTCCACGAGTGGGTAGGTTGTCGCGGTGCTTACCCCGACAGCGCTGCTGCTTGACGGTCTCGTTCGGGTGTTCCCGTCAAAGCTGGGAGGTTTCATCAGTCCTGATGATGAGAGCTTATTCAGCTGCAGGTAAATCTGCTGCATTATTGCATGCTATGGCCACCTTACAGGTCCTCCGTGTCATGCACCAGGGTGGTGGTGACCAGCAGTCTCTCTGAGACTCGCTTTCAGCCGCTGATTGTCGCCTCGTGCTACAAGATCAGCCGTGTTGAACATCGGTCACGCGATGTCCACGCTTGTGGTCCAGGAACGCCATCTGTGGTTCGAGCAGGCTTCAATGCGTCCCGAGGACCGATTTTCGGCTTCCGTACGCGCCTGTCTCCCCGGATGGCCTCTTTGGCGTCGCCGTGGAGATTTTCGTCAAAGGTCTCCACGATCAGGAGGCAGGCGGAGGGTCTGGGTATAGTTCCACGCCAGAAGCAGCAGGCGTTGCTTCTGGGCCGGAACCCTCTCCGCCTGTTCGCTGCCAAAGAGTACGTCTCCTGCCTTGGTTTACTCCTTCGACCTCTGGTCCGGGGAAAACCCCTGCATGCGGAAGACGGAGCCAACCTCTGAGGTTTTCGAAAGCAGACGAGGGTTTCTAGTGAAGCTCCCCTGAGGTTGGCGACTCGAAACGAGCTCTTCTTTGGGTCTGGTCATCGACCCAGCTCCCCCAGGGTCCCCTCTGCGGTCCTGAGTGGTGGCAGTCACCCTTAGGGGACGGAGCAGGTGTAAGCTTGCAGTACTCTCCTCGTCATCGGGAGAAGTACACCTTTCTAAGAGCTCCCCTTTGGGTGGCTCTCCCATCCTCCCCCCTTCGGCATCTGACTGAGCGGAGCAGTCAGCGCTGCCAGGTTCCGTGTGGTGGCTTTGCTCCGGCCTGGTCCCCGCAGAACTAGGGTACAGATCTGGGAGTCCCTCTCTGGCGCTCCCTTTCTATGTTCTTATACAGCTCCCCCTTCAGGTGGCTAGTATGAACCCGTTCCGTTACTCCCCTTGCTTTGGCGCGTAACGATGACTTCCGTCTCTGCCTCCTCTCTCTTGCAGAACGATGACCCGCTGGTAGCCCTTCGGGCCTCGACGCGATCTCCGCCACTCCTCCCTGCGGGTCGAGGGGTGCCTCCTTCTGGTCGTCAGCATCAACCAAGTACAGCAGAAGCTCTCAGTGTTGGACGACTTCCCCGTCAATGAGTATTCCGGGTAGGGGCAGAAGGAGTTCCCATTCAGGTACTAACGGCCTCTTACTAACCCCTCTCTTGGGTTTAGTGCCGACCTGTCTGGATGGACTTCGGGCATGGCCCTTTAAAGAGGCTCCCATTCAGTCGGTCTAATCCCGACTAACGTCTCCGGGACCGACTGAAAGGGAACGTCTAGGTTTCTTGCGTAACCCCACGTTCCCTGAATAGGGAACGGAGACGTTACCCTTCGCCATGCCCTGGAAGTCAAGGATCTGAGGTAAGCTGGGAGGTAAGTGGGTCCAGCTCCTCGGAAAATTCCATACTGGGAGGCTTAGGCACGCCCGGCTTTATACCCGGCTGATTGCTAATCAATCACCTACGCCTGCAAATTAATTTGCCCGTTGATATGTTCGTCAGTCGCTCTCACGGTGATTCGCTCCCATTTAGTCGGTCTAATCCCGACTAACGTCTCCGTTCCCTATTCAGGGAACGTGGGGTTACGCAAGTAACCTAGACGTTTCTTTGCTTAAAAATTTCAGTTAACACAACTTTTATTTTCAACACTGTAGCGTACACGGAGCACACATTGATGAGGGAGAGATGGAATGATGTGTTTAGCACTTGCCTGAGACGTGTCACACCTCTGATCGACCCGCTTCATACTTCTACCTCAGGAGAACAGGACATACTGTGGCTGCAGTGTGTGTTTGGTGTGGGCATGTTTTTCTGTAGTTCTGGGAATAGAATATTTGCTCAGCACGCGGCAGATATCTCTGTGCAGCAAGCTGTAGCTCAGCAGTAATGTCATTTTTCTTTTATTTTTTACCCTTCTGCTTGCTCTCTTACTGTGAGAGTACTGTACATCTTACAGTGATGTAAATATTTATTGAAGCAATATTGTATACAAATTAATTTTTTAACACATTTTTTTTGTTTACGTAAATTTCGAAATGGCGGTAGTCAAACTTAAACTGCCGTAGTCCTCCACCACTTCATTTTACTAAATACCATGTTTCTTTGTTAATTAAAGGAAATTTAAGTGCACTTTAAAATCTTATTTCTTAAAGAAGGTGGTTTAAGAATGAATTTGACTGTTTCAGTGTTAATTGACAAAACTCTTTGTAACTTTGTACAGGAACTGTTCAGTTGTTTCATTGGCAGAGAAGGTGTGAGAGACCTGGCCACCTTAAAACAGCAAATAATAGAGTTTAAGTGGGCTGCAACTAAATATTTTTTTTCCATTAAAGATTAATAAAATGATTTTTTTGTTTTTCAATTGGATGATGAAATAATATTAAATAAGTACGATGAGCATAATATTTTATTCTTGTATTTTGACAGTCTAGTATTCATTAAACGATGTGTTCATTTTTGCTTGGAACTTTCTTTGCCATAAGCTCCACTATTTCTCTGGGCAGGATCTTATGACATTCAAGAAACTTTAAACACTTTAAAAGTAGATATTAATTTAATTGTTATCAGATTACATCATGACATGCTCTAAAACAGTACTGCATAAATTACAGAGTACACACAGATCGACGTGGCCCTGAGATTATTTTACAGAGAGTTTTAGACTATAGTCATACATTTGCACGTCACAACATTCAGGATCAACACTTTTGATTTTCAATTCAATTTGTTTACTTTCGCTATGTTAGTAGTCTCTATAGTAAAACATAGAGAACTCATTTGTTTTGCTTTTAGCTTGTTTAGTGACAGATGAAGGATACAGTTAAAGGCTAGAAACATTAGATTTAATGCAGACATCTTTGTTGATCTACTGGACGTCGATTTGACTGTGTGGCCAAGTGAACAACATCCAAAGCATGCGTTTTTGTTCTTGGACATCGGAAAGAATGGCAAAAATGAGTGAATTCTGTGTAATTTATTATTAAATGGCAAGCCAATAGCCAAATGCTAACTATTTTCAATGCAGTGATTAAATAAAAATGCAAAATTACTGAAATTACTTTGAAATTACTTTGAAAGCACTACACTATATGAATGTGGAGAATTCTCCAAAATGTAAAAAAAAAAAAAAAAAAAAAAAAAAATATATATATATATATATATATATATATATATATATATATATATATATATATATATATATATATATATATATATATATTTTTTTTTTTTTTTAATGGCAGACTTATATATATATAAGTCTGCCACGAAAAAGGACAATAGGACAGTGAATAATGTTTAGGAGATTTTCGCCTGTTTATTTTTACATTTTTTTTATATATATATACAATTATCACATTGTTTGACCTTGTCTGATTTTGGGGAGGGATTCATACATTTTTTTCCATCTAATCACTTAAGATGTTTGTTCTTAAAATAAAAATAACTTGTTCTCAATTTTTGAGATGGAAAAAAAAACATATTTTTTTGCACCATTTCAGGTTTGTAGTGGAATTATTGTGTAATGTAATGAAAAAAATATTTGTAAAAAAAGAAGCTGGTGTTGTACTAAATATGATATCAATTATTGCTACAAAAAAACTTTTCCATAATGATTGTTTCCAGACAGACTTTTAAAACCACCCCAGCTGGTTTTTAAATATTCAAGAATATTTTGAAACTAAATGTATTTTTGTTTGTTTTGTTTTAGACCAGTCAGGAGGAAAGGAGACATTGAAGCCTGGAGTTAAGATCTGTGAACAGACAGAAAGTCTACACAGTGACTGGATGGCAGAACTGGAGCCAAAATCCCAAACTCCACATGAGTCACACAGCTGGTGCTAACCAGGCCAGCCATTACGTTTGACCCCACTTTACCATCTCAGGTGTGGGGAGAAGACATCCAAATAACAGTTTCCCCTGCTTTAGATTGCTTCAGTACATTTTTGGGGCTTTGGCCACACACGCTTGACCACACATTCCTCTCTCATGGGAGTAACATAGAGTCCAGGCCAGCTCGCTCACACTCTGCTTGCTGTTTCTCTTGCACACATACACATCTGCAGTGGTTTCGGGATGCCCTCATCCTACTCCAGCATGATACGCTGGTGCAGGACGTGGCTCTGGTGGTGATTGGAGGGCCAGTGGAGCCGTACGGGACCCATGTCGTGGAAGCGGAACTACTTTGCTTCAGGCAGCAGTGGGCTGCAGGGGATGTTTACCCCACGCAACATGACCTCCATTGCTCCCAGCAAAGGCCTGAGCAATGAGCCGGGCCAGAACAGCTGCTTCCTCAACAGTGCACTGCAGGTGAGAAAGCCATGTTCTTTATGTGAGAACAGTACTTGGGGCTATTTGTTATTTTGCCGATGTTTTACACGCACTGGCTGGCCTTTACTGCCTTGTGTTTTTGAAAAACAATCTAAACTGTTGCCTTATATTTAGACACCTCCACAAAATTGTTTTGATGTGGTGAATATATCTATAGACACAGACATACAGTTAGGTAGCCGGATGGATGGATGGATGGATGGATGGATAGGAGAAGTGGTGGACAAAGTACACAAACCAAGTACGTGGGTTAAAACAGAGATACACTCTGTAAAATATTACTCCAGTAAAAGTAAAAGTGCTCCCTTTAGAATTTCATTCGAGTAAAAGTACAAATAGTATTTGCCTTAAATAGACTTAAGTGTCCAAAGTACTATGATTTATAATCACTCTAATATACCGTTTTCATTTTTGTCAAGACTCTTGTTGACTCTTGTTCAACAATATGAACTTGATCCTTATTTATATAATCATGTATAAATCTAAATTTCCTTTAGAACCCAATGAAAACACAGTTTTAGAGCAGACTTTTTCAAATTAAGGTTTATTTTTAACATAATTGCAAGTTAAAGTTTAATTAAAAAACCTTTTTAATACCTAAACTATTAAACTCAGGTTCACAAGTTTTCTTTTGTGTCATTCCAATGCTGCTCAAATCATATATGGTCCCAATCTATCAGGTGTAAGTCGCTTTGGACAAAAGCGTCTGCTAAATACATAAATGTAAATGTAATGTGTAAAATCACCAGTTCCCAAGGTGTTGAATTAACAATACACAATGTAAAAAAGTACATGTTGCCAGTGTAGATTATGGGTGTAAAATATATGGTTTTATATTTAAACTGAAATCATGACTCCGCCCACAACAACTTCTGCCTCAAGGAGAGACGATGCCATTTTCTCTGGTGATGGAAAAGTGTAACTTTCTATGCCCTAAGTGTTATTTTTTAGCACTTTGAGATGCTAATTTAGCGCTCAAAATTCAACCCTTCAACTTTTAACACCTGATAGATTGGGACCATAAAAGATCTGAGCGGTGTTGGATTGACACTGTTAAATTTATTACGGCACAGGCGTCTCAAAAAATGAACTGACACTGAACTGCATTTGCGCTAAACATATACTAAGCTGCAACCAAAACAATTAAAATTAGAGCGCTCTGCACCCTGATTGGTGGCACACGCATGTAACCAATTATGTTTTTTATCCACTCATAAATAAAAAGGAACGACTGATTTTGCAAAATGTAGTAAATTGTAAAATATTTGACTTTGAAGTGTAGTGAAGCAAACAAAAGCAGAGACTTGTGACATAAGAAACATAATCATGTTAGGGTTGGATAGATGAACAATTCAGGATTGTGATCCATTGCCCCACCCCTCCCCCGCTGAAGCAGCAACCCCCTCACATAAACACACACAAGATATGTCTTTTCAGCTGAGATATTTATGTCTGTTCGGCTTTGGGTGCAATGTTGCAGGAATGGGGGTCCCTGTGAGTTTGTAAACTGCTGTTTTGGGACTTGTAATACAGGAATTATGGACAATGTAGTGCTTAATGGTGGATGAAGGCATTGTAAGAATTATTAGTTTTTTTTGGTTAACATATGGTTCGATACAAATACCTCTCTCTCTCTCTCTCTCTCTCTCTCTCTCTCGCTCTCTCTATATATATATATATATATATATATATATATATATATATATATATATATATAAACAAATAAGTATATATACAACACACACACATATATATACATACATATATATATATATATATATATATATATATATATATATATATATATATATATATAATGTGGCTTATTATTGTGTATACATTGTGTATTCCATTTAATGGTAAAAATCTACCAAGAGGTAATTTGTCAACAATTCAATGCCTGATTGAATTGAATATGTTGAAATCACTAATGATAGGGTGCTGACCATGACTTACTGTGTACCTGTTGCCTATCATTGAAAAGCCAAGTATTCTAAGAGCTTGTGGTGTGTTTGCCTGTAAAAGAACATATTTGTATTTCTAGCAACTGAAGCACCGAAGATTTGTTAATGGAGAATTATTTATCAACTCAATCTTTTTTTTCATGGGCTGTAATCTAAGCTGTCACTTAATCCATGCTTTTAGTCTTCCATAACCATGGTTTTGAAAGTGCTATCGAAGTAGACTTGCTTTTTCTGCATGACTCAAAGCTTCACAGTAGGGATGGGTGTGTGAGCAGTGAAATTAAAATTTTAAGTGCCAGGCAACAAAAACACATTTTGAACAGATCTGTTTTTGACAATTTTTTCACCATTCAACACTGTAATTCCTTCCACACTCACCGCTAAGATGGAGGCCTTGGGTCTCAGCTCACCCGTGAATCTCCAACCTTTTAATGGACAAACCAAAAACTGTACAGATGGGAAAACACACCTCATTCTCCATCAGTCTCACCACTGGAGCCCCTCAGGGTTGTGTTCTGAGCCCTCTGCTGTATCCGCTGTACACATATGACTATGTGTCCACTTCCAACTCCACCTCTTGACAGCCTATATTAATGAAAATAAAAACCTAGACAGATGGTGCCAGGAGAACAGTCTCCTCCTGAACCTCAGCAAGACTTTCACCGGTTTTACACCATAAGCAGAAGCGTAAGCATGCAACGTAGCAGAAGAACAGCATAGTCATTTCACTTTCACACCGGTAGCATTTGCTGTGTGCGCGTATCCGGTGTATTTAGTGCAAGATTGTGAAGGACCTCAGTCATCCTAACAATAGCCTCTTCTCACTATTGCATTCAGTTTATATTCACTAAACAATATTTTTTAATTATCAGTAGACAGAATGGTCTGTTATCTGACAATGGTACAGTTTTTTAATAAATACTTGAATGTCTCAGACACATTTTGACTTACTTTTGCACTACTGTTTAGTGTTTAACAAAAGGATGCTCTGAATCCACAGTTTATGCCATATTCAGTGTTTGTGATGTTTTTGGGGATCATTTGCACTAAAATGACTTCCCTAAATGTTTTATAAGGTTACTTTGTTTATTTTTATCGTATTTTATTTATTTGTTTTTATTGCACTTTAATGTGTAAAGTTGTTTCCTTAATTAAAAACAACCAGCTTAAATTTATATCCCCATCTTTTACTCTTTTTTTAACTACACTAGAATCACCCACGCACCACTGTTGTTCAAAAAAAATTTCTCAGTAAATTTTACTCAGAGTAAAATTTTAGAAGAGATACTTTTTACTTTTACTTGAGTAGATTTTTTTGGTCAGTACTTTTACTTGTACTTGAGTAAAATTTAATGGAAGTAACAGTACTTTTACTTGAGTAGCATATTTTATTACTTTTTCCACCTCTGACTGTGTGTTTGTTCACTGCTGTGTGTGTGTGTGTGTGTTTGTGTGTGTGCACTTGGATGCGTTAAAATTCCTTGTATGGGTCACTCCATAAAAGTTTCTCACCATTCTAAAAGAAGTGACTTAGTTTATGCTAATAACCAGTTATACTTTGTCTCTGATTTCATTTCGTAAAATCTTGGACCTGTGGTTGTACACAGCTATTTTTAGTGTTTGATCTCATTAAAGCACTTAGTTCGTTTGTTTTCAGAATTTTTCGAATATGTGGGAAAATGTTTTCACCAGACCTCTGTGAACAAGACAGAACAATTGGGGTTTCATACTGGAACATATGGTTTTGAGCTAAAGAAGTGGTTATTGTGCATGGATTGCTCTTGAGTTCATTTAGAGTGTCTTGGATGTCTCTGTGTTTTTTTTCTCGCTCTCTTTTTCTGTTGTCTTTATTGCTGCTGTATCTTATGTCACTCTTGGCCTCTTCTGGTCCCAGTTTAGCAGAGTATTATCTGGGTCTTGCTTGTAAGCTTTTCTCACTTACAGCAATGTGTCTGGCCAAACAGTCTGTTGGCTCATAAATTTTACATCCTTCTCTGTTACCTACCCAACATAGCCCTATGGGTGCTTCTCTAAAAGCTATTCGAGTGCTCTCAAGTGAGATGCTTAAACTTGCTTTTTAAAAAAATAAAAACATTATAATGTGCAAGTTTTTAGTCTTTGTTTGCAAATCAAATGTTGAAAGTTACAGTTATTAAATAACACATAAATACTTACACGACCTTTTTTGAGGGTCAAATAGCACAAAAAAAAAGATTTTTAATGTTCAGTTTTTAAGGGAAGAGGGAAAAGAGTTATACTTTTCTTAAAAGCTTAAAAAATACATATAAGCATAGTTTTTTTTGGCACTTGTTTTTGGTGAAGAAATATATATATAAAAAAAATAGAAAACAGACAAAGCCAGGGTAAAATAGAGAGACCGAAGCCTCACATTGTTGGATTACATTTTATTTCATGGAAAAAAATAAGATGATATTGTATTGACCATTGGTTTATAGGATGCTTTCTAAACAAAATAAACTTTTACGTTTATAGGTTTTATTTAGTACCCGGTGTCTTATTAGTGAAATAAGTGGTTTTTACATAAAAGTCTCTTCTAATGCGCAAAAGGTAATGAACAGACAGGTAAGCACAAAAATTAAAACAAACAACAAAAATAAACCGAACACATTGATTAACACAAATAATTCAGATTAGGGGTAACCAGGTCCAAATGACATCACCACCACTCACCCAATGAGAGCGGGAGAACGCAGACACTCACTTAATGCAACAACCGAATCAGAAGTGTCTAGCTAGGTCTCACTAGCTAGGCCTGAGCTGCAAATTTGTAGCTTTGAATCTGGCTAGGTTTGATTAGCATGGCTGAATTAAAAAATATCTTTAAAATATAATGATTTCATTAAAGTATACTATTCAGACAGCAGTCATACACAGATTCTAATAGCAATGTCTATTATCTCATTGTAGCATGCTCTATGTGAGGCAGATTGTTAGGCTCCACTTTAAAGTTATTACGTATAATTTTACCTACATTAAGAGGTTGAAAGCTGAATCCAGAATGCCCATAGGTTGCAATAGGTCCATAGGACCATAGGTCTTGCTTTCAGCCAGATCAAGTAAGCAGGTGTATGGAGGAAGTTGAGGGCTCATTTCAGAAAATGTGTTTAACAGGCTTAAAGACAGCAGAGCAATCTCAGTTTTTGTTATTATAAGATTATAAGAAAATAAGATTTTTGGCATGATTCACACAAAAAAAAATTTGTACAGTCTACTTTTAATTTTTTTTTGGGCCAAATGGAGGCAGTTAAATTGATGAAGATTTGCTAAACAGTGTTTTTTTTTCTCTTCCTGTTCCATTAAATGTGTATTATCTACCTTGAATCAGCTCTCAGTCCCATCATGGTGTTCAAGTAGTATTTTTCCATACACTATTTCAAAAAAAAATAGTGAGGATTTATTTTGAGTACACCATTGAAATCTACTGAAGTGAATTGAACACGCATCAAATTCTATTCTTTTGTTTTCTGTAGAAAATTATCACACTCGGGTTGGAGAATAGTTCATTTTTGGGTGAAGCACACTTGAATTCCTCTGTCTTGGAAGACAGATCTGAGACTTTTAAGCTCTTCCTGAAATCAGTTTATAAAGGGCCTCTGCAGACTCCTACAGTGATAAGGCGTTTAGTTTAAGCCCTGAGGTTCAGTTCTAAATTTCCCTCTTTATCCTTATTTTCATGCTACACAATCTTATTTTTTTTCCCTTTCCTTTCCTTTTAGAGCTTCAGTAGAAAGCACTGGGCTCATTTTGCTTTAGCCTGAGATAACATATGTGAAAAAATTACAACACAGTTTAATAATTAACATGCTATGAAGTGTCTTGTCATCCATTTTTAACAAAATAATCTTTATTGTCATTCCACAAGTATTTTCCATTAAAATATATTTTCAAATATTTTTATAAAATAAACTTTTCAAATGATGAAATTGCATTTTATTTAAACCAATATAACCTTTAATTAAAGCTAGTTAACGTTAACAGAGAAATTAGTCTGAGTACCAACACATGAAGCGAAAAACACTCCAGGGTAAAAAAAGAAAAAAAAAAACCAAAATTTACATATTCATTCATTCATCTTCTTTCCCACTTAATAGCTTTTGTGGTCATGGGGGACTGCTGGTTCCCTTTCAGGAACTTGAGCTGCGTCGTAACGCTATGGGGAACGCTCGCTGCGTTTCCGGCTTGAACTATGTGTAAAATCTCGTCCAATCGACAGGCGTGACGTCATCCGAGCGCGGCGACGCACCCGGAAGTGCGCCGCATAAAGAGCCAGCGATGGAGACGGCAATCAGCTTTTCTGGGTTCAGTAAGCGCTTTCTATGTGTATTACTGCTAACGGTTTTTCTAAAAAGAATGAAACGCTCCTCGAAAACCAGGCATACCTTCAAGCCGTGTGCTGCTCCTTGTCCACGCTTTATTACGGCCGAGGACTCACACGGGCTTTGTTTGGCATGTTTGGGAGTGGATCATGCCCAGCCGGCTCTTGAGGGAGTTGGCTGTGAGCATTGTGAGCGCATGCCTATGCGCACACTCCGCTCTCGGAGGGCGTTTTTTGAGAAAAATGCTCTCCCCTGTGGGTCTGGTGGCCAAGCTAATGCTTCTGCCGAGGCGAAGCGTCGGCTTCGGTCCTGGGGTTCACAGGTGGAGCTAGCAGAGGGCGCGGGGACGAGCTTTGCCTTATCGCCGGCCTCACCTGCTAGCTCCGATCCATTGTCGTCGGGAGCGGAAGCGCGCCTGCCGGTGATTTCTTCCCCCCACGCTATGGATGAGGGACTGCTTATGTCTTCCTCCGAGGAGGATGATGTGGAGCCTGTCCCTCACGTGGTAGCCGCTGCACTTGAACCGACGCAGCCGCTACAATTTGAGGAGCTGTTGGAGGTGGTGACTCGGGCAGTCGAGAAACTCGATATATCTTGGCCACCGGTGGCACAAGCTCCGCGTTCGGAGAGCAAGCTCGACGAACGCTACCTGCGTCCACGGTCACAACCTCCTCGACGGGGCCTGCCGTTTTTTCCAGACCTTCACACCGAGGGGTCTAGGTCCTGGGATCATCCCTATACGGCCCGCCTCTTCTCCCCGGATGTTCATTATTATTCAAACATCCAGGGGCTGCAAGAGCACGGTTATGGAATGATTCCCTAGGTGGAGCAGACGCTTGCGAGCTATCTCTCCCCTAACTCGCCCCTGAAGGCCCCGTCACTCCCCACCAGACCGCTTAGGCAAACCTCGGCTTTGGTGGGGAAGGCTTATTCGGCAGCAGGGCAGGCCGGCGGCTGCCTGCACACCATGGCGGTGCTACAGGCATATCAGGCCGAGCTCCTGAGGGATCTCGACCTGGGAGATTACCCTGCGGTGGCCGAGCTGAGGAAGGCGACTGATCTTTCCCTTCGCGCCACGAAAGAAACAGCCCGTGCATTGGGGAGGTCGATGGCTGCCATGGTGGTTATGGACCGCCACCTATGGCTGACTCTGTCTGAGTTGGGTGACAAGGACAGGTCGTTCCTGCTCGATGCCCCGGTAGTTTCCTCAGGCTTATTCGGCGATGCCGTTTCAGTGGTCGTCGGCAGGTTTCAGGAGGCTCGGACCCAATCCGCGGCCTTCCAGAGGTTTCTCCCCCGCCGCCGTCGTTCTAGGAGCAATGCTGGACGGGAGCAGACTCCGAAAGCTGCCACTTCTGGATATAGGGAGACCCAGAAGCAGAGCGTTGCCGCCCGTGCCCCTCCCGAGGGGCGGCGACATCGACCCAGGCCCAAGGAAATGGCGGATCTGAGGACCGTCATTTTCAATAAACGGGCTGCAGCGAAGCGCTCCTGATGGGCAGGGGGGGTCTCCGGCTTTACTGAGGTTGAGCGACGTGCTTCATGGAAACAAGCCCGTCGTTTTTCGGCGACCCCCTCAACACATGTTTCCACTATCCCTGCCACCGCTAGGGCTTCAGTGCACCTCCATGCGAGCACGCCTGTCTCAGGCTCGGATCTCTACAATCCTGGAGACAGTCAGGAGGGCGAGACTGGGCCACCCACTGACAGTTCGGCAGTTCCAGCGACTGCTTGGCCTCATGGCATCCGCGTCCACAATAATTCCGCTCGGACTCCTTCATATGAGGCCCCTTCAGTGGTGGCTGAGGAGTACGGGGTTCTCTCCCCGGGGCAATCCGCTCCGGCTTATCAAGGTCACGCAGCGGGCTCTTCGTGCCTTGGCCCCTTGGAGAAACCCTGCGTTCCTGTCCCAGGGTCCTGTGCTGGGGATACCGTGCCGTCGGGTGACCATCACCACGGACGCGTCCAGCACGGGGTGGGGGGAGGTGCTCGGGAACCACCCTGCCCACGGTCAGTGGGATCAGCCCCTGCTCTCATGGCATATCAATTGCCTGGAGTTGCTGGCCGTGTTTCGTTCTCTGCTGCACTTCCTACCGAACATCAGGGGCCGCCACGTGCTGATTCGCACAGACAATATGTCCGTGGTGGCCTACATCAACCGACAAGGGGGTTTGCGCTCGCGGCGCCTTTACAATTTAGCCCGTCACATCCTCCTGTGGACCCAGGACAAGCTCTGCTCCCTTCGAGCATCTCACGTTCCGGGTCGGTTGAACGTGGAGGCAGATGCTCTGTCGCGCCTGGGACCGACGCCAGGGGAGTGGCGTCTCCTCCCGGAGGTGGTGGAGTTGATATGGGAGAAGTATTACAGAGCTCAAGTGGATCTCTTTGCAACCCGGGAGTCCTTGCATTGTCCCCTCTGGCTCTCTCTCAATCCTCCTTCTCCTCTAGGGCTGGATGCCATGGCGCAGGAGTGGCCGAGGCTTCCCCTGTACGCCTTTCCCCCTGTAGCACTGCTTCCAGGAGTCCTGGAGAGGGTACGTCAGGATGGTGTTCGCCTCCTCCTGGTGGCGCCCCGATGGCCAGGTCAGCCGTGGTTCACGGACCTACTGACCTTGCTGGACGGCGAGCCGTGGGAAATCCCAGTCTGTCGGGACCTTCTCTCTCAGCGGGACGGGACAGTGGTGCATCCCCGTCCGGAGCTTTGGAGGCTGTGGCTGTGGCCCCTGAGGGGGCACAACTCTTAGCTTCCGGCCTCTCGGCCGAGGTTGTTGAGACCATGCTCCACTCCAGGGCTCCCGCTACGAGGAGGGCTTATGCCGCGAGGTGGCGACTGTTCTCTGCATGGTGCGCTTCTCACTCCTTGAATCCAGTCCACTGCCGTGTGGGGTCAGTGCTGGAATTTTTGCAGGTTCAATTCACCAAAGGGCGTTCGGCATCTACTATTAAAATTTATGTAGCAGCCATCTCGGCCTGCCATGCCCCGGTGGATGGGCGTCCCTTGGGCAGGTCCCCCCTTGTTTCCCTCTTCCTCCGCGGCGCCAGGCGGCTGAGGCCACTGGTTCGTCCTAGAGTTCCGGTATGGGATTTGGCAATTGTTTTGGAAGCCTTGAAAGGTCCTCCCTTTGAGCCTTTGAGCGACATTCCTCTGCGCTTCATGACAATCAAAACGGCATTCCTACTCGCCATTACCTCCCTTAAACGGGTTGGGGACTTGCACGCTCTCTCTGTCTCCCCCTCGTGCCTTGAATTCTTCCCTGGTATGGCTAGCGCTATTCTGCGCCCTAGGCCAGGCTATCTGCCTAAGGTGTCTTTTGCTGCCCCTAGGCCCATACGATTGCGGGCATTCTACCCTCCTCCATTTGAGTCCCCTGTGCAGGAGCTCCTTAATAATATCTGCCCCGTGCGCGCTCTGGATATTTACGTCAGACGCACGGCTCAGTTTCGGGTCTCGGATCAACTCTTTGTTTGCTATGGCCCCCACAGAAAGGGTTTTCCTGCTAATCTTTGAGCAGATGGATTGTGGACGCTATTGCCTCTTCCTATACCTCCTCTGGTCTTCCGGCCCCCTTCGGGATCAAGGCTCACTCTACTAGAGGTGTGGCGGCATCTACAGCTCTGTCCTCTGGAGTCTCTATACGGGACGTGTGTGACGCTGCGGGATGGTCCACACCTTTAACTTTTGCCCGCTTTTATAGCCTGGACATTGATAGTTCCCCTGGACCTGCTGTACTGCGGACGGCCGTCTCCTAGAGAAATAATGGTCAGTTCCAGGGCCGTGTGGCGTGTTTTGACACTCGTTCCCCATAGCGTTACGACGCAGCTCGAGTTCCTGAAAGGGAACGTCTCAGGTTATGTATGTAACCAGGGTTCCCTGAGGGAACGAGACGCTGCGTCTCCAGGCCACGCCTCCCGTGTACTGACAGCGCTTACGGTGCTTCAAAGCTGATTGCCGTCTCCATCGCTGGCTCTTTATGCGGCGCACTTCCGGGTGCGTCGCCGCGCTCGGATGACGTCACGCCTGTCGATTGGACGAGATTTTACACATAGTTCAAGCCGGAAACGCAGCGAGCGTTCCCCATAGCGTTACGACGCAGCGTCTCGTTCCCTCAGGGAACCCTGGTTACATACGTAACCTGAGACGATCTCCAGCAAGAGACAGGGGTACACCCTGTACAGGTCGACAGTCCATTGCAGTTTAAATAAATTAAAAAAATATATATTTTTCATTAAAATCCAAGACACAAGCTATTCATAAGGATAGCAGAGAGTGAACAAAACTTTGTAATGAACTGAGGCAATTGAAGAAGCCCATTATCCAGATTGACCATCTTAAACTGGTCTAATTGCTAACTGGCCCAATGCTAAAGCCCACATAAATAAAGAAGGATAAACTGATCAAAATTTAATATACTCTCTTGAACCCAGTCATTGGTGATTACCTGTTTTAAACATGAAATAAAGATATAATAAACTTTTTAGTTTAGCATGGATTTTAATCCTGCATGGATTGTGTATTTGGGATAGATAACAGAGTCCATTGGCAATGGTGTTAAATGTCTGCTTCGGAATGTATGTGGTAGAAATTAGAGATTAGAGATTAAATTAAGTAGAAATGACACAAACCAGCTCTTGTTTAATTTTGATTTCAAATATAATGTGTAGGTTTCAAAAAAGTTATTAGTTTTGACATTTTTTTTATTTTAAACGAACATTACAATAGTTATGACAATTTATTCACAAAAATGCACAATCATCTTTTAGTTTCATTCTACAGACCCACATTTCAGTTCCATTAGTGCCGTCTAGTGTTGAAAAGAAGGGATAATCCTTAGTAGTACAAAACCTGTGATATGGCTTGTGTTTTTCTGAATTCTGGCACAAAACAAAGCACAATGGAACAAGAAGTGCTTGGAACAGTCTATAAGGTTTATGAAAGGTTTGTCTGGTTTATGATACAATTTTCATACTGGTTTGAACATATCTTTGCTTTTTTGGGGGACTTCTGAATTTGTATTTCGTCTCAACACTTTAGATTTATGTTATAAAACATAAAAACTGTTCGTTGTCAGCTTTTGCAGTAAAAAATGTAGTGCTTGGAATTACATTTTGTACACTTTCAGGATTGCTGTGGAATTATTGTGTAATTTATTTAAAAATATTTGTAAAAAAAAGAAAAAAAAAGCAGGGGTTGTACTTAAAAAAAATTATATCGAGCATTGGCACAAAAAACGCTTTAAAGGTCATTAATTAGAGCAAACTGTAACGTAAAAAGGCTCAAAAAGCCATAGACTTCTAAGAGAATGACAATATAGACTATGAAGAAATTGCAGTTTTTGTATGCTAATTGGGAAACATCTCAATGGGAAACACTAATGAATCTATTTGATGGACTCCCCTCTAAATGTCAGAGTTTTAAACAGGTGAAAAAACCTTAAGTTTAGCCAATTGCAGCTCCTGACACCACCAGGCCTTCACAACAGAGTTCCTATTTGTGCTGATTGTGTTGCTCGTCTGCTTTAGAACCTGTTCTGAGAGGGTTGTGAGTTTTCTCATCAGGGCGAGAGCAACATTTTCCCCATTAAGCCTTATCAGAGCCCATTTGAATAAACAGCCCATGTCCTTGACTGAAACCAGTACTGAGCAGTTGGGGGTAATTATCCCAGTGCACACCGCGCCACCTTTCTCTCCCTTCTGGCCCTGGTCATGCATCGTCCTTCCCCTCGTTGATTTATTTCATCTGCCAGATTGATCAAGCCCTTATTTAAAGGTGATTGCAACACTTAAAAAGACATTTTTTCAGCTGTCTTCCTTCATAGGACTTTTAATAAAATCATTACCGATGGAAATGCCTTGAGATTGAAGAAAAATATAGAAGGAAGGAAGAGAGCACTTAATGAGGCAAAGCAATGTTTTTTTTTTCCTCTTCACAGTGATTCATTTGCATATCGTTTGCCGAACTCACAAGACAACCCTACTTTTTGTCTCTCTTTTATCTTTACCTTTTTTGCCTTGGATAACCCCAGAATTACCTTTTAGATAGACTGTGCTGCCATACTACTTATCTCTTTGTGCTTGTCATGTCGCAGCATCTTTAGGATACAGAGAAAAGCAGTACAGCCGCAGGAGCGAAAATGGAGCTATATGTCATGTTCTGGGCCAACCTGCAAAATGTGTTAAAACAACATAAGTGGTTAATCTGGATTGCTGTAGAGTGCTGAAGCTTAACTTACTGTGTATTTATTATTCATAACCTGTCTGGAGCAGGACAGATGTGTACAATGAAGCTGAAATCTTTCTGTAACTTGCCAAGTCAGGTGCGCTGATTTCCTCTTTGGGTGTGTGCACACCACCTGAAGTGACACTAACATCTGTATGCACTTGTTTGTTTACTGTAGAGATGGGTGGAAAGGCATTACCTGAAAAATACAGATCTGTCAAGAACCATCTATAGGTTGATTTTTAGCATTGGCTGAATGGGATATTATTGGTGGGTTTATTTAAAGATGCATGTGCTGACGGCAAAGTTGTGATGTGCAACAGCTGTCATTTCAGTTTCCCTTTCGAGCTGCAGAGATCATTTGTCTCTCTCTCTCTCCCTCTGTCTATCTTCTCTCCCTCTGGAAGAATGGATTGGCACAGAATAATCAATTTTGATGCTTACTTTGTCACATAGCAGATCTCTCACTGATTGATGAGTGGTTGCGGTTAGTCATGGGTGCTGACTGCAGCCATGTCTCAATTGGTTTTGGGATCATGTCAATAGTAATAAAACAGATTGAACTTAAAGCTAAACTTTAAACTGACGGAAACTTCTGGGTCCTCTACTCGTACGCAGTAAATATAGCAGTGTCAATCCAACACCGCTCAGATCATAAATGGCTTCAATCTATCGGGTGTACAAAGTATTTTGCACTTTTATGTGTAAATATAAAACCATATATAATTTTACACCTATGTTCTACAATAGCAAAGTGTACTTTTTTTACACCGTGTATTGTTAATCCAACACTTTGGGAGTTATTTACATTTTACACTGGTGATTTACACCTGATAGATTAGAACAGTATAAGATCTGAGTGGTGTTGGATTGACGCTGCTACATTCACTGTGTACTTATGTTCCACCAGCATTGCTAACAAAAAAATGATAAACATTGCATCTAAGACTAAAATATTTGTACAGCTCATTTAATATACAGTGATCATTCAGGTTGGATAGTAGTAGTTTGTACTTTCATTCATTTTCATTCCCGCTTATTCCCTTTCGGGGTCGCGGGGGTCTGTCGGTGCCTATCTCCGGCACACATTGGGCGAGAGGCGGGGGTACACCCTGGACAGTTCGCCAGCCCATCACAGGGCAACAGTCACACACACAGTCACACCTAAGGGAATTTAGATTATTCAATTAACCTAACCGCATGTTTTGGGGATTGTGGGGGAAACCGGAGTACCCGGAGGAAACCCACGCAAGCACAGGGAGAACATGCAAACTCCTTCCAGGAAGGTCACCGGCGAGCCTCGGACCGACAACCTTCTACCTGGAAGGCCACAGTGCTACCCACTGCCCCACTGTGCCGCCTAGTTTGTACTTTATTTAGTAAAATTCATTCATAAAATTTTTGTCGCTTAATCCTGGAAAAGCTAATAATTAAATAATGATCACAAGATCTGTAATCACTCAGATCACGAAATGTTTAGTTGTACTCAAATTCGTCGAAGCAAAAATGACACATCTGGTTTTTTTTAAGGAGCACTGTGATTTTTAAGGACAGCATCAAGTCTTTTAGGCATGAAATGGCTGGCAGAGTGAAGCCAAACTGCGTTGATCACCCCCATGGCGCTTGTTGCAGAATGATTTCCGACCAATGCAATTCAAAGACTGTGGACAGAGGTGTGGTAGTTACAGTTCACCGCAACAAACATCCCGTTCATTAGCTCATCCAGAAATGGAACACTATTTCTGGCAGTGCCGTGCCGGATTGATTTCCATTAATTGTGACGCTGAAAACAACCGGAGGTCAATACACATTCACAGCATCATGAAGTTGAGTCTGCTATTATTGTTTTGAAACTAAATCTTTCTATTTTTGTGATTAGCAGATGCTTTTATCCAAAGAGTCTGGGAGTAAACATAAGCATGGTTTACCTTGACATTAGAATGTACACACTGTACTTTTAATGTGGAATGGCACAAAAACATGGATAACTTTTATAAGTGCACATAAATAATAACATGGCAGTTTATGTGTGGATCTTTTCCCTTGACTCTGTTCAACTGACCATCATCTAATTCTTTTCATCTGCTTGGATGGATCTCTGGCCTTAGAAACAAGTTATGACTGTCCTACAACCCCTTAACTCTAGAGTGCCTGTCCCTTCTCTCTCGCCTGTCATACATCTGCGGTGACCCACACTGGAAGACCACAATTCCAGTCGGTTGCCCCATTGCATCTGGTGTGCGTGACTGGTTGTGCTCTTCTTCTGAATAAAGACGGTGCTTGGTGCCCGTCTCCATCCTGTAACCTCTTGGATCATTTTGGTACCCTGATTTAAGTTTTGTTTTGGTGTTATTTTCACTCCTATTTTTTAAATCATAGAGGCAAAAAGATCAACAACAAACAACAGTTTTAAATGTTTCAGTGTCCTTTCTTGGCACTCAAGGACACCTCACATAAAAAAAAAATAATAATTACCAACAAATTATGTTATTGGTTGTCATCGCTGTTTCAAGAGTGGAATTGAGAATATAATTATAATGTATTAAAATGGATATAATTGGTCCGTTTGAAATGGTTACTTAAGTTTCTTAGGCATTCTGTGGTGGTGTACTCGGTAAAATGGCAAAAGGCCATTCATGCACTAGAGGTGAATCCGAGTTTGACCAGCATAAATGCTGAAAATGGGTAAAAGCTGTTGTGAGGTTGACTGCTTGAACCAATTTTCAAAGATTTCAGGGACACTATTCTGCAGACTGCCAAAATCCACTGAAAGGAGAAACAAATGGATTGCTGCAACTTGAAATAACTGGTGTATAGGAGCCGATTTTTGCTAAATCACTATATTTCACTAGTGCTCATACAATATCTGAAAGCTGTTTTGGCAAGGCATGGACCATGTTTTCTTCTTGTTTCAGTGCAAGTTCCCAAAGTTTGAGGTGTTGTTAACAATCAAGACTTCTATATTCCACGCCTTCAAACCTATTATCTTTACGAGACTCCAGGTGAACTCAAAAATGACTACTATTAACTTTTTGAGACTACTGACGAAATAACTGGAGTACAGTTGCTAAAACCTGGATTATGGTTTAATTTCGTGTCTTGGCAAGGCATGGCCCAAGACATTTTGCAAGCTCCAAAATTTAGCAGTCAAAGCCTTGCTATTCCACACATCCAAACCTATTTTCTTTTTTTTTTTAACCTCAAAAGCCATCACATGGGAGAGTAAATACTTTGCTGAGTTGGACAGTTTTACTTTCTCCAGGGGAGTAAAACACCTGGTGTGGTGTTTTCTCCTCTGGATTGGAGCATTTAATGTATGTAAATATTTATTAGTTGTGGTTCCCACGAGTCGGTTTACATCAGTTGTTTTCAGGACAAGACGCCAAGTTGGACTGAAAGGGGGAGTGGATAAGGGATTGGATAAGGGTGAGCGGGAAAGGTTCACGAGTGAAAAAGAAAGAAAAGAAGAAGAAAAGAGAAAAAAATAAAAATAAATAAATACCTATTTAAACCTATTTTCTTTTTGAGACTCCAGCTGTGCTAAAACCTGACTACTATAAGCTTTTTGGGGTCATACACTAAAAGGTTAACTTACTTTCTTATGACAAACACATTATGTTTCTCAATAACTTTCACTTAGATGAAGATCAGGCCACAATTATTGATAAATAAATTCAGAAACCCTTCCAAAAAGGTTCACATACTTTTTCTTGGCACTCTACACATGCGCACCATACACAGTCTGTTCCAGTCCACGATATGGTGGCTGATCAAGACTCGATCACATGTGTGTCTAGACCACAAAATGTAAATTGAGTCTGATAAAGATTACACTTCTGATCCAGATTTATATACGGGTATTTAAAAAAAAAATAAAACTCAAATGAAATTGACTTTTGTGTATTTCCATCCTACATGTTCTGCTTGGCATGCGCTTACCTTTATGACTGCAAACATTTTCCCATTGCAAAGCTTTGCATTGTTAAATGCAATGTATTTCACTCAGACAAATTACAATTTTTCTTTTTATACAGTTTTTATAAACGTTATCAAATAAACTGCTTAAGATTGTTTTGATCTACAAGACTCTGGATGAGATGCATGAGAAACATTTTCATTGGATTAGTTAATGAGTTTAAATGTTTTGTGCAAATACCTGACAAATGCTAAAAATTGTTAGAACTGCACAATGTAAAACTTCCAGAGTGATGGCAGAATTAAACTGCATTTTCTGAAAACATACATTCTCACCATTTTTTTTTAACAGCAGGAGTTCTATCTTCTTTGGAATAACAAGCCTATATTTGCCTTAGCAAACAGTATTGAGCTTCAAATGTGAGGGAGAAGTGAGAACTCTGTGACTTTACGGAGAGAAATGAGATAAAAAGTCGTTGTCTTTTGCAATTCCCTCAAAAGTTAATCATACGTGTAACCTAACAGAATGACTGTCATATTTATTATAGCCCTGAGGTTGGTGAGAGAAATGAGAATGTGGCCAGTGGGCTTGATCAGGTACAATAGCAGATGCTTGGAGACCAATCATTGGTGGAGGACATTAGAAGACCCAACCATTTTACAACTTTGACCTTGAGCCCAAACAGTTCTGTCCTGTGGCTTTTTTTTACATCCTCTGCAAGTGCTACACATCAAAAGCCACTGAGATATTTATTGATTTTTTTTTAGCTTGAAAATGCATTTCTTGGAAGTTAACTGAAAGCTACAGAAGGCAAATCTCATACATGTGCTGAAAATGCAACCAGTTGTTGATATTTGATTTGATCATATTCAGTTTCGAGAGAAATGTAAAAATGAAGAATATGGCTTACCACAGTGGAACATTACACAGAGAATTACACAGGGCTTTCGTTACACAGAGAGTTTATTGCTCCAACTCTTCTACCTTCAAGTTTAAGCATGTGCACATTTTATCTTGAAGTTTGCCATCTTCCCTGTGCACTGAGCTGCAAGCTCCCCATCCTCTCCGGAGTTGAAATGATCAATTGGTCAATGACTTTGGACGGGATGGTACAGTGGAGCGTGTGCATCTGTCACTCTGAGTCATCCCAGTCTGCACACATGGGGATCTCTCTCTCTCAGACACACTCGTAACCCTCTCTGCAGGGCCACTAACAGAGGGTGTAATTCATCTAAAGTTGTCTCAGGCAAAAGTTGAGTTGCAATGTTGCATGAGATCCTCACTATATTTTCACTATGACTGAGATGGCGTCCACCCTGCACTAACAGTATGCTTATATTTACAACTTATATTTATTTAATCAAGCTGTTTTGTTCATGCATACTGTTATTGTTTAAATCAACACATAAACTTAATGCTTATTTATTGTTAACCGTGATGGGTTTCTGTTGGCGAATACACAAATATTTAAAAGAATATACAATTGGTGTTCAGGTGCCGCAGCATAGACACACTTAAACGTCACCAGCAAATGTCTGAAAATATGATTAATTAACATTAAAACTGATGTTTAAAGTTGAAAAACTAAACTCTTTTACAGAGCTCTTCTTAAAATGTTCTTAAAAGTTACTCCCATCTGTTACTTGTCAAATTCATTTAAGACAAGCTCTTTTTGAACCTAATCTATGTCTGGCATTTTATGTTCAGCACATTGATCAGCTCTTTTTTTCATGGTGCTTTGTAAATACACTGCTCTAATAATTTGTACGTTTAGTAAATAAGACACTTGAACTGTAGATGCAAAAAAACAACAAAAAAAAAACCTTAATTATGTTTATGTGGAAAAACTGATAACTGGGATTAGTTTATTTGTGATCTTAAACATGTTCCAATGGATTTAATCTATTAAACACAAAGTACATTAAAGAAATTCTGCAAACAATGTTTTCATCACATTCATTTACATTTTACGTTTCAATATTGAATTTCAATTTGATTTAGCTTATGTGCCTACGTAACAAATTATTGTGTGACTTTTTTTCCACCCTGATTTTCGATATATATATTCTTTTTTTACATCAGATATAGTAAAATTGATATGTTTCAAATATTTTGGTTTTGTTATATTTTCTTTTGTCAGCTTTTAAATACCTCACAATTCACTCGTTTAAAGAGAGATCTTTTTTTAGGAGAATATGACACTTTCTTTTAAGCATTTTCTTCATTTTTATTATAGCAAAAAAAAAAAGTACCTTTACAACTCAGGAATGCTTTGCGCTATAAGGGTCAAAAATGCACCAAATTATTGAGGTGTGCTATTACTTTTTGTACACTTTTTAATATTAAAAAATGCCTCATTGAAATCAATGGGAGATCGAAGCTGAATTTTTTTGGGAAAAAAACATTTATGAGAAACATTAAATATGAATATGAGATCGATTGTGGTGCTCAACGTAAAAATGCACATTTTGTTTCTGGGAGGTTAACAATTCTGTTCAATTGTTATATACAAAATCATTTCAGCACTAATGTGAATTTATTCAAAATCATTTTAATTAACCTGAAAAAAATCCTACCTTGTTTTAAACAAAGCACCCAGTAATTCATGTATTTACATGAAATGAGTTCAGGAGAATGAGTTCAGAAGTACAACCCCAAAAACATACTGTTTCACACAGAGGTCACATTAAAAAACAACAAAGGTATCGCGATACGACAGTTGCTATCATATCACACGTTACATGATCATGATGCCAACACAGAGCCCTGTTTAATATTTTTATCACAGTTTTTTTGTCACTCTGTGCCTCTCTCTTTCTATATGCCCTTTGTCTCTTCCTCTCTTTATCTTTGCCTCCCTTCAACTGCTGTATCTTCAGTCGTTCCTACACACAACCACTCAGCTCGTGCTTCATCCACTAGCCGATTCATCACAACTAAATAAAATAAAAAAGCAGAGGGAAAAGCGCATACTCCAGCACCGGAATTCAATCTGTTATCCTTTAGCATCTCTCTCCGAGCTCCTTCAGCTCTGCTAAGCTCCGCTTTTTCAGCCAGAGCCTTTAAAGAGTCTTGCAGGACTCTAAGCTTTAACATACGGCTGCATTTGAGTGTCTTGATGAGTCAATGAACTGGTGTCACTGTGTGATCCTGTGTTGGTGAACTCGCTTTATACTGGATTGAAAGGAAAGAGGGTATGTCCTTAATCTGCTTAAGCCTGGCCACATCTTCCTGTGCTATTAGGCACACAACTTACATCATGGCTTATGTGCCTTTGACAGCCTTTACTCGATGTTACCTTGCAATTTAATGACCTTGGGCGTGACCCTCTGTAATTCAGTGAAATTACGACAGTCCATGGAGTTTTTGCATATACTCTAAATATGCTTTGTTAACATTCATTTCTTTAAATAACATGTTTTTTAGACAAAAAAAATATTGTTTTTTTTTTACAAGTTGTTTAAAGTATGGTTAAACTTAGTTTTGCATCTCAAGAGTTTTGATTATGCTCTCAGCATCTTCGCTTTCACTTTAAAAATTTTCATTTGCGAACCTAATAGTTTGTCATTCTAGCACAAATCGCCCATGTGGGAGGGGATAACAGTGGTTCGCCCTCATTGGCTAGTATGGTTTTGATTGGCAGCTTAATGAACCGGATGTCCAAACAAATCCCGGGTTTTTTCACCCGTGATTTTAAAGATTGCATATTTGTGAATGAATGCATAATTAGCAGCTCATCTAGCAAAACAACGCATCTCTTTCACTTTAAGCTGAAATCACGTTGTTTGTAATAAGTAATACTGGATTCACTTTTAAAACAAGACGTTTATTTTGCAACACAACAAACCCAAATCATTTGTTTGACTTTTAGCACGAATGACTATACCGTGAAAAGCCGTTTGGCAGATTTGTGTCAGAATGACAAACGTAACTTTCAGGATCGCAAACAAAACATTTTGAAATCTCCCAAAATTGTTTTGAAAAAGTGATAGCAAAAATACTGAAAGCGCAGTCAAAACTCTGAGATGCAAAACTGAAGCTAAAAATTAAACCAACAAAGAATGGAGTGTGTCAAAATGTCTTATTTCGTAATCAATTTCTTTTTGTTTGTTTTAGCTTAAATTACATTCATTTTATTTGCACACAAAATGTCTCATAAACTCCTCTCATCGAGATATGGCACGATTCCTTTCATAACTCGCTGGGAAAAAAGATTTGTTTAAAAGAATCGACTCAAATCAATGAGGAAAACAAACATTTAATACCAGCCTCAAATGGCCAATCAATGGATTTGTATTTCAGTCACCTGTCGCACATCTAGAGGAAAAATGTAGTTTTATTGAAAAGGACCTTGCAAATAAGTTTAATCTGTTATAATGGTGTTTTCCATAATAAAATACTTGCACTAGATTTGTGACATACTTCCTCCTCGAAGTAATTGCGCTTACTGGGTCCCAGTTTGTAGTCTGTGCTAGTGCGGTGCCGATGCTTTTTGCCTGGACTCCACAATTAAAGCATCCCAGTGTGGAGAGAGGAGAGATGCGTTCCAACGAGATAAAGGCTGTGCATGTAATGATGGAATATAATTACTGTAGCTTTCTCGAACCTTTATTGTTAGACTCGGCATGTGCCAATACAGAAAAAAAAAAATATTGAAGTGGAGGAGCTTAAAAAGTAGCTTTATGAGACAGCATGATTCAGCGTGATTTCAGATTAAACTGTCTATATACGAGCCATCATATAATATAAATCCCTTTACCAGCTGCTGGATGGCGCACATGGTACAATGGTAATGGTAATCTAGGAGAGCTCCTGCAGATGGTGTAAAGTGCAAAGTAACTAATTACATGTTCTCCCCGAGTGTGCATGTTCTCCCCGTGGGTTTCCTCCGGGTGCTCCGGTTTCCCAAACAATCCAAAAAACATACGGTTAGGTTAATTGCATAATTTAAATTCCCCTTAGGTTTGAATGTGTGTGCGTGTGTGCGTGCGTGTGCGCGTGTGCGTGTGCGTGTGTGTGTGTGTGTGAATGTTGCCCTGTGATGGACTGGCGACCTGTCCAGGGTGTTTTTTTTTTCTACAGTACCTATCCCCTTCAATCAAACTGTGTATAAAGAAACGGCTCTCTTTTTTTGCTTTCACTCTCTCTATCTCTTTCTCCTGTATTTTTATCTTTTGTTCTCTCACACTTTCTGTCTCCCTCTCAATTTTTCTTTTTAATCTATCCGTCTCTATCCGTCTCTCTTCTATTTCACTCTCTCATTAATTTTTTCTCCTCACTTTTTCCTCCAGCTTACTCTTTCTCTTCATGCTTTCTGTCTCTTTTCTTAAAAGCTCTCTTTTTTTCTTTTTACAAGAGCTACTTTTTACTCATACTGTGAGTTGTATCTGGAATGGATCCTTTTACTCTACTTTCTTTACTTTTTTGTCAAGTAATGGTACTTTTACTTGAGTATGATACTTCAGTACTCTTCACTTCACTGGTAGAATGTAGCCACTGAACTTACTGAGCACTATCCATGGACCCATGTCAGTGATTGCGCATTGATATTACTTGTGAAGTATAGGTAGAGGTAACAGGGGCTTTTTCAATTAGTCGCAAATATGTTAAGGGATCAAATCATGAGGCTCGGTACAACTCTGTCAAAGCTTGAACCCATATCTATCATACTGCGCAAGCATCCTTCTACTTCATTTAGCTACAAATTAGCTACCCTCAAATGCTTTAGATGTCTTTTTTTTCAGCCCAGTACTCCTTAAGGCTTTTCACACCACTTTTAACCCCAGGTAAAGATGCATTTCACATCTGTAATTTCATTTTACCCAGGATTCCGAGATGAGGATTGCAACTGTCAACAATGATGCTACTGTAAAACTAAGCACCAGTCTCTCAAAACGCTGGAGAAATTCAAATAAATGCTGCAAGTTTATTTCTTTTTCTTGGTATTTTGTCTTGTTTTCTTGCATTGTTGAGACTTAAAACAGCTGATGTCCAATGCGGCAACATTGTTTTTAAAACTGGTAACTGAAAATGTGCAAATACGAACATTAACCTGGTTATGTGCTGTTTGAAATGTCTGTTTATGAATACCCAGTAATAACCATTCAAATATGTAAAGGTATAAATGTGAAACATGATTACAGATAACCCAGCATTTCATTTATAAGCCATGTAGGATTACACAGGGTTAACCATTTCAAGCATGAAAAGCCCTCTTGTGTTCCATATAAACAGGAAAAGCACACAGGAAGTTTGGTATGAAGAGCGCTGTAGTTCAAGATATAATCACATGGTCATGTGATGTGTGATATAACTACAATACTAAGTGTTCTTAGTCTTGCCCTCCTTGGCAATGATAAAATAAAAATCATTTTATATGGCAAGTTCTCAAAAACAACTTGCAACAGTGACCTCTGGTGGTAACAAATTACATAGTGTTTTGCAGGTACAGTTTCTATATTCATTTCATTCTCTATTGCTTCAAGTTACTTTGCAATTTTGCTAGTAAATGTACTTTTTCATACATAAGTGCAGTTTTTCTGCAACTACACATGCTTTGTGAGCCAACACCAAAAATGTTCTGTTTCTAGGGGAATGCATCGCTTAGTCTGCAAAAGCAGAGAGAGTGAGAGAGTTGAAGCTAGCAGAAAGCAAGGGCAGGCAGGTGGAAGCTACGAATATATTCTTGGAGGAAACCAGGCCAGGCTGTAGCGTTGCAGAGACCAGAAGCAAATCTGGCCTGAGAACAAACTCACAATACACCGGAACCATAGGTCTTTTGGGACCACTGAAGAGAACTGGGGCTGTATTGGATGTTTGTGTCCCAATTTGTTAACTTTTTAAGATAAACCTTACTCCAGGTATAACACTAAGATAATGCTTGTTAAGGCTGGCCATAATAGAGGGAGAAAGTGATAAAAAAGGAAAAAAAATATAATCCTTTTGCACATATTCAGTCCAATCAAAGGAGCTTAAGTGTTCTTTATTCCTCAGACCTAATGCAGCTGCTTTGTGTATTAGTTATGAAAGCCATCTATTTATTTTCCACCTGGCCCAGGGGAGTTGTGCACTTAGCGATTTGTTTGTGATTATTTCCCTGTTTGTCTGCCTCAGCTTTATTCCAGGCTTAGCGCTGCACAAACAGGTTAATGCAATGGATTTCTGTAGCACAGGGGCTAGGGGATGCTGCACATCATCGTCTCAGAACGCACAGGTTTGCTGTGTCTTTCATCACACTTGCTGTGAGGCAAAAAAACGGACAGTGAGTTTAGAAACAATACAAAATGGTTTAAATATCAGGCTTAAATATGGTCAGGGTAGTTAAGCTTTATGTAGTGTGCAATTCTCAAAGTGACTCCATTACACTAATTGTGGTTTTGTGCATAATTTAGGCATATGGAGAGTTGTGAGAGATGAGGATTTTCTTGGCTCATAAAAAAGGTTTTGTCTCCAGAGTACACAAATCTCATTTATTTATTTATTTTGTAATAAAACGGTTCTACAATCCACTTGTGGGATACACTCAGGCATTGTAATTCGATTTGATGAGTATTCTGCATAATAAAAGTTGAGGGGTTTTGTATTTTATGTTTGATTTTATCATAGAAATGTTTTGATAATACTTGTATCAGATTTATTGTCTCCATAGTCCATTTAAGACTTTATGTTCTTTCATTATAGAAAACATTGAATCTCCATAATATTAAAATTTTTTAGCATTCAACTTTTTTGAACTATTTACATATTAGATTTTTTATTAATTTCATTATAGAAAGTCTGGACATTAAGGCATGGGTTTCACAAGCTCTATAATAATATTGTGCAGAATTTTGATTTTACTTTTCTGTGCATTTTTGCATTCATTAGATAGAAAAGTATGGGGCAGACAGGAAGCGAGTTGGAGGGAAATGCTGAATCCACTGGCTCGGAATATGATCTTGGGTCGCTCTGCACACCATCACTTGCAGATATTTCAAGAATTCTATCCACCACACAATTGGACTCAACTGAAAGTTTCTTGTTTATATAAATAGTTAAATATTTTTTTAAGAAACTAGCTTAACAAAATTTGTGCATTTTACTTACAGAAATATGTAAATAAAGACTGATTTTCTTTTTAGAAGCACTAAAAATAATTTTTTTTTAAGGAAAAAAAAATGTGAACGACAAGCTGCTTTGAAATAAGAATGTTTGTTATACAAGTATTTCAATCTTATTTCAAGAATTAAAGTCAAGTTTTCTTACCCCATTGTAAGATTATTATTTTTTGCTCAATCAAAGAAGTTTTTAAGTATATTTAAGAATTTTTTTCTTGTTTTGCAAGGGGTGTTTTTATAAGTACTTATCATTGATTTCTTAAAATAAGACGCCCGTAATATTCTTGAAGTAAGAATATGTCGAATTTCTTGTTTTAATATTCTAGTTTCAAGTTTACGTGCAAAATCAAAAGCTTGTTTTACAAATTTCTTAATTCCAACATTAAACGCATGATCAGAATAAGCAAGAAATATTTTCCCCTAAATAAGCTAAATAATCTATACCCTAAAAGTCTAAAATAGAGAATTAGAGAATGAAATAATAAAATCAAGATTTTTTTATATAAATAAGTATCTTAGATTCAGTTTTTTGCAGTGTAAACTACATCATTCTTAAAAAGAGACTAAAAGACAGATTGATACATTTGACATGTGAAACTATGACAAGAAGATGCTTATTTGAAAAAAAAAAGTTATGGAGAAAACAGAAGGCTCAAGGTTAAAAACAACTACCGGTAGATGGATTAGAAAAATCACAGCTGCAATAGAAAGACCCTATAAGAACCATCAAGCCTTGCACTGGATTGAACTTCCAACAGGAAACCATGACACTTTTCTAAGTGCTCAGCCTTGGATAAAAATAGAAATTAATTTACCCCTTCTAATATCCCACGCTTCTGTGGGTTTCTCTTACCTCCATGAGTGTGATTCCAGTGAACTGAAGACCCTTCAGTTCAATTACTGAGATTTTAGGCATGCGATGGTCTGCTGAGCTGCTCTGGATATTAGCAGGAGACCATGTGAGTGGAACCTGGAGTAAAATGTATTAGCAGTTAGTCATTAGCAGTAAGTTTAACTGTCAGATATTGAAAGCATTTAATTCCTGCTGCTTTCTGCAGCATTGTTGCCCTGTTCTGCTTTGTTGAAGAACAACGCTGATGTGTTATGTATTCAGCGTCCCTGTGTGTATACATAAGCTCAGAGCGGGACAATTAGGATGTTTGGTCTCATCTGGCGAGTCATTAGTAGCTACTCGGATCTTGTGCTGTTTGTTTGAAGCTGAAAGTGCCACCGCACGGCTTGTTCGACTTCTACAAGTTTCCGCTGTCTCTTGCTCAATGTGATGAGTAAGATTTATGAACAGTTGAACTTAGAGGAACTCTGATCTTCTGCTCATATTACATGTTCAGGTTTAGTAATTCATAGCTCCATATCTCTGCACCAATCTCTCCTTCTGCTCTCCACATGCGATCATATTCTTGCGCATTTCTCCATAATGCATCTCTCTGCCTCTCACTCTCACTCACTCTCTTCCCCCTCCCACCCCAGTGCTCTCTCCCTCTCTCTCTCTCTCCATCTTTAGTCCTCATGTGCGATTCGACCTCTCTCTCTCCCCCCCTCTCTCTTTTCTAGACAGTTTGTGTCCTCACATCACGCCATCTTCAGCTTCATCCTTCCTCCTCACTGTTGTCCCGTTATCTCTTTGGGATACAGCAGTCTAAAGCTCTGCCAGATCTGGGATGAACACTGGAGGTGGAAGTGAAGGATTCCTGGTCTGCTGAGAGGATTAAGTGGATTGGACAGCTGGCAGATGATCAGAGCGAAAGAGGCAGTCAGGACCAGGTCCAGTTCATTGAGAGGATTGGTAGATTGTGAGGTATTGCGAGATCATTAGGGGACAGGGCCTTCAGGCTGTTTTGTGTAATGCGAAAACCTTCCCCGAGGGTGAGTGAGAGCTAAAGTGTACCTTTTTATCCAATAATAAATTACTTTTTGCTTTTTCAGCTTCCCTTGCTGAGGCAATGAGGCTGGCCTAAAATTGATCAGTGTGCCGATGAGGCTGTCACTGCTTTATTTTATTTGTTCGTTTTGGTTTAGTTTAGTTTAGTTTTTTTGTTTTGTTCTATTCTGTTTTTGGCCAGTGAAGTGTTTTGTATTTATTGTTATGTCATTTGAGAGTAATTCTACAGAACTATGAAAATTACTTTCATTTTCAATTCAATGAAATGAGTTTCAAGTTTATCATTTATTCATTCATTAGCTACAAAGAAATTGCATGAAAGTGCCTCCAAAAAGTAAAAGTTGAACATTTCTATAACAAAAAAATAAATACATCAAAGATTCAAATTTATATTATGCAATAGGACAAACACAACAGTTGTCACTGTTAGAAGTACTGAACAAAAATATTTAAATAGACAGGAATTGATTATGAGCTTCAGATTTGCCACAAACTTTGTTTCGTTTTTAAATGCGGTTTTTCATGTTTTGGAGCCAAACGCCTTATATGCTTTTTAAATGTGTCTTAATTGTCTTATTTTTACTGGGATCTTTAATGAGGTCCTTTTATGGTAATGAAATTGATTATTTGGCTATTATAATATTATACATGTTGATGCACATGCAAGGTCTTATTTTAACAGAACTTTACGGAACTATAACACATTATCCTTTTATAGGGATGGCGCATTCTGTAGCACTGTGGCCTTTTAGTTAGAAGGATGCCGGTTCAAGGCTCGCTGGTGACCTTCCAGGAAGGAGTTTGCTTGCATAGGTTTTCTCTGGGTACTCCAGTTTCCCCCACAATCCCAAAGACATGCATTTAGATTAATTGAAGAATCTAAAATCCCTTTGTGTGCATGCCCAGGATATACCCTCACCTCTCGCCTAATGTTTTTTTTTTTACTTTTTTACTTTAATTTGCTGCCATTTCTTGATGTAAATATGTCTGTCTGGTTTATGCAAAGGTTTCTTTTGACAATTATGTTCCTCTTGTCCTTATCTCAGACAAAATCGGAGTAATGCGTATACATCCATCTTGCAAATGTACTGTCTTCCGTCAAAAAGTTAATGCGTATAGTCACTAGCCACAAACAGGAAAAAGAATTACTTGCACTATTTTTATTTGGTAATGTCTTACAGGTGAAAGGTTGGTTGAAATGCAATCGTTACTGAATATGTACAGAGTAAAATATTACTGAAAAGGTAATAGTAATGCTTAGTAATAGGGTGTTCAGCAGTGATTGGCAGGTTGAAGCGATAGTAGAATTCTCACCATCTCTGGTGATGTTATTTGTCTATAAAGATCATTAAACATTTGTACGCTGTGGTTGTTTGCAACCCCGTGGAGTAGGACAGACCTGAGCGGGGGAGGAGTGAGTGAGGTTGAAAGGTTGTTGTTATGCTGCTGTAGTGTGGATGAAAAAAACTCAATGACTGATACTTCATAGCCTCTATTCTTGGTAGAGAAAACAAAACTTAATCTCTCACACAGTTTAATGACATGACGTGGATTTATTTTGCAACTACTAACTAGTGCTACAACGATGAGTTTGTACGTGACAACATACTAGCTAAAGATTCATTTTATTGACGACTCAATGCAACAAAGTTTTCTTATTAAAGACAATAATGTGACTTAGAAAGCAATTTTTCTTTTCCTCTTCCTTTCTTTCATTTTCACTCGTGTACCTTCACCCTTCCCCAATCCTTTATCCACTCCCCCTTTCAGTTCAACACCGTCTTGTCCTGACACAACTATTATAAACTGACTCGCGGGAACCACAACTAATAAATATTTAATAAATACATTCAATGTCCCCAATACAGAGGAGAAAACACCACACCAGGTGTTTTACTCCCCTGGAGAAAGCAAAACTGTCCAACTCAGCAAGGCATGTACTCTCCCATGTGATGGCTTTTGAGCAGGACAGGACAAGGTAAAAAAAAAAGAAAAAAAGAAAAAAGAAAGCACTTTTACATTCTCTAAGTTAGTATAGCTAAGGAAAACAAAGCTAAAGCTGAAGCTTGTTCCCCAACCTCCTCATTGTTTTCTTTAAACAGAACCAAGGCGGTGACACTAGTTGACACTAGTTGACTCAATGCTTCTTTTCTTTTGCTTACAGGTCCTTTGGCATCTTGACATCTTCCGCAGAAGCTTCCGGCAATTGAACACACATAAGTGCATGGAGGACTCTTGCATCTTCTGCGCGTTGAAGGTGAGTGATACTAGATTTATCACTTGTTTGATCCCCCCTTCTGTTCAAATGTGGACTGGGTTAGCATTCTAATTGGTGTTTGAATATAGTTTAAAGCTTGATAACAAGACCAAGACCAAAAAAGACCAAAGTTGGGCCAAACTACCAAAAGGCTCTTCCACTTAAAGTGGCCTTTGGGTTAAAGGAATCTCCTACTTCCCACCGTGCTCTTTAAATGATCCAGGCTGCTTGGACTAATTGACTTCCTCACTGACCTTACTATAGCACAAGATCAGAATGGAAATGAGTTTCCCAGCATCAAGAGCACTCTGTCACTCTTTTCGAGGAAGTCTTTTTAATTTCCTGCCTGGCGGCTGATAGATGTGGAATGTAGAGGAGGAGAGGGGGATATATGCTTGGAAAAGCAACTCGGGACTCTTTTAAATAACAAGAAAAAGCCTCTCACTCAAACAATATCCTCTAGTCACCCTTAGGCTAAATGTAGCTGTGCTATTTAAAGGTGTAACTTACAGGTAAGAAGTCAAAACTGTCAAATTCCTTGAAGAGGCCTTCTGTTTTGTTTTGAAAGAAACATAAAAAGTCCAATTATAGCAATGTTTTTTTTTTGTTGCCTGACTCACAGGATGGCGAGTGAGACAAGGAACGAACACAGTGTTTTCACATTTTCACAATACACCCACAGGGAGCTTTATTCTCAAAAATGAATAATTTAAAGGTATCACTGTACCCCAGGGTTCCAGGGTTCCCCAACTTTGCTATAGCAATTGGGTAGAAACAGTTGGATTCGCTGCTGAGCCATCATTTTTCTATATACGTCCTTGGCAACCCATAAAAAGTCTGTTGCTCATTCCTACATCCAAGCCAATCCGCCATCTAGCTGTAAAGCCTCTGTGTGTGGCATAAAAATTTGCCACCCGTTCTTCTGGGGCTTGGGTTGGTTAGCCATTCTGAGGGTGAGACTCACTAACTCACCTCTCTCTCTCTCTCTCTCTACCCCTCTTTCTCATGATCCATTGATGATGCCTTGGTCACTGGTAAGAAAGTGACATTCCTGTAATGAGTCTCCTTTCCTGGGCTTTCTATTGAAAGGGCACCCCCTGGTGATGCTGAGCACCAATCATCCTCGTCACGGCTGTGATGGATAAAAATTACTTACTTCATTTAGGGTCAGGTTGCTATTTTTGGGTATTTTCTAGAAATGGCTGATTAACTTCTTTAGTTTGATCTGGTATCATCCTGGTGCCATTATTTAAGGTCTTTGTTCAAACGTTAACTTTAGATGAGCCAGACACATTTTACAGTTTTTTTGTCACTGGCGGTTATACAAATTCACCAAACCTGCCATTGTTTTTAGTAGAAGAAAGAGAGAGTTGGAAATGTGAGTTAGCATGTATTGTAATTGAGCATCAAACTACAACTTTCCCTCCAGATAGGTAATTTGAAGTGATTGAAACTAGTGTTGTAGTGACCAACTTTCTATGTTATCGGTATTGTCACAGTCTCGACTCTGTGACGCCATTTTGTCTTGTTCTCGGCTGTCTCTGATCTCGGTCTTGGCTGCACAGGTATTTTGAATCCAAGTACAAAAAGCAAGGCACACTTTCATCAAATAAAACAACATTATTGGATATTTTTTAAATATCCCAATCAGGAGCACATTTTGTCAAAACAAACAACAGCATATTTTTATTTATTTTCTCACAGACAATGTGAGCACTCTGTAAAGTTAGTCACACTCCACTAGAGATTCAGAGAACAATTTAAAAAGGTCAGCTATTACCTTTGGCTTTACGGCCTACAAAAATATATTCGTACAACGTCCATGTGGAAGAAACACTCTGCTGTGTGCAAATTTTGCAAAACTGCCTTCAATGTTTTTCTTCACCAGACCAAGGGAAATCCTTTCGCTAGATTTAACTGTTAGTTTTCAAACAATGTGGTGAAAAAAACCAAATCTGACAAAGCCATATGACATAAATGGGTTATAATGGAAGCACTGTAATTTTTTGTATTTGGCACATTATTTGTACATACAAATTCCCCATTTGTAAAAGGGCATTTTTTTGTTTTTATTTTTTTAAACTAACATTACCTCTCTAAAATGTGTTAACATGAGAACCTTGTTTAACTGTAAGATGAAACCAACACAGCCATAGTAATAAATAATTTAAGTATAACTTAAATTTAATTTTAATTTTAAATTTAGCCTAATATGGACATCTTCCCGACACATACCAAGTTCTATTAAAAATGGTAATAGGTGAGAACTGCTGATAATATTATTTCTAAGTACTTAACTAAGAGATTGTTGCTTAATTGACAGATTAACAGAAATTAGATTGCACTAACTAAAATGTTTATTGTTTGCAATAAAGAAAAGTAATTCTATTTTTGGTCTTGGTCTTGACTTGGTCTCGGACAGTCATGCTTTGGTCTTAGCATGCTACTCTCTAGTCTTGGTTGGGTCTTGGTCTCGGTCTCAATCTTGACTACAAGACTAACTGTAATCCATCGACAGGCCACTTGAAGCCGGTTTCCTAAGTGAGCACATCCCCATTTACGGCTACGCTAAAAGTCCTCCACTTTACTTAAGCAATAACATGTTAAAAAATTAACATTTTTAAAAATATCACTACTTTTGACCTTCATGACAGCTGTGAGGTAGTGACTTTTGAAAAATTTTCATTATTTTAAGTAACTTAAAGCCACCTTGCTAGTCTTTGCTAGTCTCTTGTCATAATTCAGTTTACACTTTGCTCAATTATAGTTACAAAGATGTATTTCCAGGTTGTGTCGGTCAGTGGTAGGGCGCATGCTTTGCATGTATGAGGTCCTGGGTTCAATCCCCAGCATCTCCAGGAAATTGAGTGTTGGAAAAAAAATGAATGAATGGATGAAAGATGTATTTCCATGGCAGACTACGCCCAATTTGAGCATTCAAAACAGAAACCTATGGGTGACGTCACAGACCCGCATTCATAGTTAGATATGATCTTTACTTGAGATCCAATCACTGTGGTACAAACATCACATCTAAGATGGTGACCAGGAAAAAAACCTTGCTTTAAATAATGTAAAAACAAACTGCAATACAGTATGCAGATTTTACATATTGAATGATGTCTTTACACTAGAAAACCAAGCGACTAGTGTTGACTGTTTTGGCATTACCGCCTATTTTGTAGGTTTATTATAGTAGGACATATTTAATTGGGAAATACATATGATGAAGTTGGTGATGGTCTTTTCATCGAGTTGCTTGATATGAAACAGAACGGAGCTTGTGTGAATTCCTTCGCAATGATTGAAATGTGTGCACCCCCCTCTCCTGTAGATGTGCTGAGACATCAGAAATCACTCCGCTGTGGGGACAGAGCTGTATCATGAAAATGCTTTTACTCATTTGCTAGGATTTATGAGTATTCTGAAAGATTTGTTTTTTGTCTGTTTCTCTGAATCTCTGACACCCTCTGTTTTTGTTCACTGCGGTTTTCTCACTGAATTAAATTTGTTTTTAAATATAGCATCATTCTTATGCTTTGTGAAATCATTCAGAAGCTAAAAACTGCAGATAATAAACTTATTTTCATTTTAATCAGACAGAGTTTAAACGTTTCTTTTTGCATTGTTTTTCACTGAAATGACATTGAGCTCCAATGGGTCAGTGCTACAAAAATGAGCGTACAAAGATTCACAGGAAAAAATCTGGTTCATTAAAACCTAAGATCAGAGTTTACCAATGTCTAGACTTATGGTTCCGGCAGCCAGGTCAGTCTGAAACCTGCCAAACTGAGTCTGTGTGAATGGAGGCACTAAAAGGATATTTTAAGCCACAGTGCTTCTTAAGCACTAAACGTAAGCACTTAACCTTTAGCTTTGAGCTATTTAGAAAAATTATATACATTAAGAGAACATAAAAATCTTGAGGCGAGATTAACTTGTGTTCATGACTTTCCCATTTACCCAATTACCAACATTTCCTCTCAGTGTGTGTTTGGCATCTGACGTCATCTGCAGCTACAGTAAAAAAAACTATTGGGTATTTTTCAAATCTAGCCAAGTCACTATAAAAATAACAATGTAACCGGTCAAGTTTGCAAGAATTCTTATTGTGAATTCATTAATGGATTGTGTTTCAATTCACAAACCTTGATTTACAGGTTCGCAATATATAAATATTAAACCTATTCCTTTATGCACAACATGTACACATTTCTCCAAATGGACGTATCAGTTTTACCAGTTTTACCATAACACAGTTTTCAAAAAAAACGATGTCATCCTGAATTCATGCTAAGTGTTAAACGTTTTCTAATTTCTAAAACTCATTATTATTCATTGATATTGTCACTGTTTTAACCATGTTTATTGAAAACTACAATTTGTGAACTTTGTTCATTATCATTAACTCACATGCTTTAGACAGGTGCATTGAAGTCAAGTGTATGAGCAACCAGTTTTGCCAAACAAGTGCTAATGATTATCAATGTCATGTATAGATTGAAAGCAGAAACAGAAACAGCTGTGTAAGGGGCTAAAACTGAATGTTTTCCTGGGCGAATTTCAGGGTTGTTGACACAGTGGTTGGCCAAGGATACTTTTGTAACAGATGAAAGACTCGTCAAATGAAATGCAGAAATAAAGTGGGCCCCATCTACTGTCCGATGAAGTCTAGCCAGAAGTGGTCTTCATCAGGTTGGAGCCAAAAAGATGGAAGCAGGTGCTCTAGACTGAGGAGTCAAAATGTGAAATGTTTGGCTGTAACGGAAGGCATTTTGTTTAGTGGGCTGGAAGTGGGCTTGAAGTAGAGCACTGGCGAGTGTCTATAGGCAACAGTGAACCACGGTGGAGGTTGAATGTTTGGGGCGGCACTTTTGCAATTAAATGTGAAGATTTGGTACAAGATTTTGATACAGGAAAGATACTTATCCATCATTTCAATCGGTCAAGTATATACTTGTCCCCCAAACAGAATTAAGTGAGAAGGTTCTCCAAGATGTTTGGAACAGCCTACCTGCAGAGTTCCTTCTAAAACGGTGTGCAAGCGAAGCTAGTGAAATCTGTGCTGTTTTGAAGATAAAAAGGGGGGAGGGGGTCACAACAAGTTTCTCAGTTGTTCATTTATTGCAATGTATTCATTGATGAAAATAAATGTTTACACTCTTTTTCCAAACCTCTATGAAAGCATTGCAGAGTGGTAGTAAGCGATCACTTGTGACCACAGCAGCACAGCACAGTATGTCACCTCTCTCATTTCTAACAGAGGAATGTTAGTTTTGGCTCATTGGTTCTGAGAGCTCCTCACGCATGGCACCCGCCAGCCTCCGGCTTGCCAGCCATGTTATTGAAATTTAATGATCTAACGCTTCTAATGAATGCTGAAATATGCCTTTACCACACAGCTCTTTTCAGCAAATGTGTTTATTTTCAAGAGTTCTCACTGTGAGGAATTTCAGAGAAGTAAATGTGCTGAGAGGTATGAGATGGAGGATGCAACGCATGAAACACTTGGACACAGCTGACTGAAAGTCAAAAGCTTTATTTGTATCTCATGGTATTATTTCATTAGACCTTTAGCTTTCTGAAGATTTTGTTGTTACGTCATATTTTAATATCAAGTGTAAGAGTTTCTAAAAAGCACCGTTTGGGGCGAAGATTAAATTGTGGATGAGGACAACATAAGTATCACAATGACAAAAATGGCATCAAAAACAACCATTTATTCACAACCAGAGATCAACAGCAAAACCAAGAATATATTTATTAGATTTAACTTTACCAAATAAAATATTCAGTGACAACAGATAAACAAAATAAACAAAAATTCCTCTCAAAAATCTACTCTACCCTTTTTGTTGCAGTTCCCATTGAAACTAAATAGACTACACCGATTAATATCACGACGTACATTTCTGATTTCTGAGAGTATTTCTGAATGAATACAATGTTGTTACACATAAATTATTTTTTTTTCATTGTTTTCAGAGAATAATATTGTTAGAAAAGTTTTTTTTTCCCAAAACATCATTTCTCCATTTTGATGAATTTCATTAAAAAATGAGTTCTCTCAAAAGGGGTCCAGATCTAAAATATAAATCCAGATCTAAAAGATTTGTTTTAAAATAAGTCACTTTTTTTGCCAAAATGCGATAACGCCATGGTGCTATCAATCCAAGTCTATAAATCCAAGGCACCCATCTTTTATTTATTTTAATAACGGTTTAAAAAATAATAATAAACATCAATAATGAATCAAGTGGCTGGACCCAGAATAGATCGGCAAAACAGTGTCAGAACCCCCACGATATTAGACTCACTGTTTGAGTTATATGCTGCCCGGTCAAGTGAGTCCGGATCCCACAGTCTCCCCTAGACAGCACTACATGCCATGTATTGTGTTTTTTGGAAAATTGATTATGGGCTATTCAAATGAGAAAAAATGCACTTCAGATTTGGCGTTTATCACGTTTTGGATGAAATGCACCAACATGAAATGCGGCTTTATAGAACTTGTAGACACAATCTAGTTAGAAGCAGGGACTCCTTTACACTTAATTTGCCACACCCCTCTGTGGCACACACACAACTTACGTTTCAAAATCAACCATATATAAAAATCAACCATATATATAAAAATATTTCTCTAATACAGTATATAATAAAAATGTACAAGAAATTCTGTGAGAAACTGCTTGATAAACTAAGCATATCAAAGTGTTCAATGAGGCAGGCAGGTACTATTTTTCTGGGGTAGGGAATTAGTGATCTGCCCTATCAGAAAACAGCACCAGCTCGCTTCATCTTGGTGATGGAACCTCATCAAATCTAGTAGCAAAATAAGTTCCGCCATGCAGTGGAAAAGCACCATTAGAGTTCTAAAGGTACTTGAGACTCATGACCCATACTGACCCTCAGCTCTCCTTAGAAAAGCACTCTCTCAAAGAAACTAAATAAATGCAGAGTCACAGTCACTGACACGTCCATCTAATGCAATGATTTTTCCTTATAATTGAAGCTCTAGTGACTCCTCTGTTTCCTGTAGCGAGAGCCAATAGCTGAGTTAGACCCAATTACAAACTCATAATCAGCATGAGATTCAATCCTTCAGCAATTTAAAAGCTGAGCCCGGGGAGTGTTTAATATTAATATATTTACTTGCGTCATAAGATTCCTGTGGGGGTGTATATGAATGTGTCTTCTTAATGCCCTTGTGCATTTTGAGCAGTCCGGATGATATGTGTCTCCGTTGAGAAGTGTGTCTAGTGTCTTTGAGAGGAGGTTAATATCTCATTTCACAGGCTATGCCTCAGGGGTGGCAGCTGACAACAAAATCTCGGGTGGTTGGTGTGTGAATGCATGTGACCGGTCTCGAGTTCAGTCTGTCCAGCTGGGTTGTGTGTCCTTGTTAGAACTTTCTGTGCCTTCTGAAATCCTTAGATTGGGTTGTAAGTCAGCATTGGTAGCCTATGGAAAAAGTATCCTATATTTTAGACTTTAGGGTTCCAAGCAAACCCTGAATTTGTTTGTCATCAGACAACTGTTACATTTAACTTTTAAAAGCATAATAAAATCCATTAATATCCATTAACAGTAATAGGCAAATTTATTATTTAAAACAGCAATTTATTGATTGGTCACTAGAGAGCCAGTGCTTTGTAGTGAATTTTGAAAAGTCGGCTTGCATCGAGCGATAGTCTATTCCAAGTTTTTTATCTTTCACTGCAGCTCTGCTAAAGGTTTCCTCTCTGGCCCTGTCCACACATACCCAGTTATTTTGAAAATGTGTATTTTTTTGCGCTGGAAAATTGTCCGTCCACACGTACCCGCTGCACTGTTTTCATGTAACCATGCTGGCCAAGGTGAATTGCATCTGTGGACACTATTGTGGCTTACAGCATGTACAGGATTATAAGCGCATGTTTCCCATTTTTGGTGCACCCAGTGCTGAATAATCATTTTAAAAACAAAACGAATTGATTGCTACCTGCTGGTTTGGTAAAGTCGTTTCAGTGTTTCATGGATTTTTTCAAAATAACTGGACACATGTTTTTTTTTTTTTATAAACAGTGTGAGAAAAAAAACATGAAAAAACGTGGGTGCATGTGTGTGTGTGTGTATATGGCCTCAGAAATCAAACCATAATATTGGATCCTAGGATTTCAACAAACTTGCATTCAGTGACAACAGAGCTGTTGATGAAGCACTTCAGAGAAGTAGTGCAGCTGCAGCAAAAAGCACCCTCAGTTGCCAGACCTGCTCCACCATCAGAAGACCACGTGGATGAGAAACATCAAACTTCTAGTGTTTAATGAAACCTCTAAGGTTGATGAAAATTGTACAAGACATGCTTTAAGGAGAAATCCTAAAGCTGATGCTGTAACGGACGTCTTGCCCTGAGTAGATCCAATACAAAGCAAATGAAGGGCATGGTTCCTAATGCAATAAATAATCGATTCATATTAAATTGAGAAAAGGGATTTTTTTGCATGAAAACTATTTCTGCTTCAAACTGCATATGTTAGGAAAAGCTGTTCTCTTTGGTGTGCAGTAGGAGATCTCTGGAATCTTTTGTGGTGGATTTGTTCTTCTTCAGTCAGTCTGGACCAATGTAGGCAGGACCACAGCACAGGCGGCGTTTACTTAATAAACAACTGGATTATATCTGATGCTTACATGAATCGTTGGAGAGGGGGTTACGAGGAAAGAGGCCGTAGCTTAGCTTTTATATCGAATTTAAGCTATGCGTTACAGGATGTAACTAAAAGTATTAGTTTGAACTCTAGATCTTTTCTGTTTTCCACTCCCTTCCTCCAGGAGTATCATAAACAATAAATTAATTTAGCAGTCAATTAATTAAACATTAGCATTAAATTTTCTATCACACTTTCAAGCCACTTGCCCTGAGATGGACTGGCGACCTGTCCAGGGTGTACCCTCGCCTCTCACCCAATGTGCACTGGAGATAGGCACCAGCAGCCCCCCGTGACCCCAAAAGAGAACAAGCGGCTTGGAAAAAGAAGGAATGAATGACTGACTTTCAAGCAACTCAATTCCTTGCCTTTTCAATGTTCCCAATGTGTGCTTGATTTCATATTTTTTCATTAATTTACACAATAATTCCACAACAATCCTGAAATTGTACAAAAAGTACAGTCCAGAGTAGCAAATTATCATTTTTATTCACTACCAAAATCTCAAAAATTGAGAAAGAACAGTTTTTATGTTTTATAACAAAAATCTAAAGTGTTGAGACAAAAAAAAAAAAAAATCCAGCAAAAAAGCCAAGATAAAAAAATTCTACAAAAAGCACTTTTTGTCCTGTTGTGCTTTGTTTTTCACAAGACTTTTGGAAAACACGAGCCATATCACAAATCTTGTATATCCAAGGGTTATCCCTTTCTTCACCACTAGATGGCACTGATGGCATCGATAATGCTGAGAGACTGTTGAGCATTTTCTCTCATTTTAATTTGAATTACCTTGCAAATAATGCATCATAACTTTTTAATGTTCATGTAAAACCAAAAATATAAAAATCTTTTTGAAACATACACATTGTATTTAAAATAAAATAAAAAAAATAGCTGGGTTCCTGCATTCCTATCCATTCGACACTTTAATTGGCACGCGCACCGGTGTGCCCAGGGAGTGGTCTGTATTTCTAAACACCCATTTTAAGCTTTGTTTCCATTTTGCACTCACTACAACAGCTTCTTCCATTCCGTGTAACAGAAACAGATCGCATGAGCACAAAAACACAAAACTGTGCTGTCAGGTAGATTACCTGCAAAGTATCATCGAGCTAATGTGTCCTTCCCTTAAAAAAATCTGTTGTGGAAATTGTTAATGTGGTTTTAATTAGTCATGAATCATGATCAATTAATGATCTTTTCGTGATTAGTAGTTTAAAGTATTGTCCCTATTTAACATTTCATCTCATTTTAGCACAACAAAAGTAAATATACACCTGTTTGGGTTCTCCTTAATTAGGTTATCATACCAATACATTTCTAAATTTTTCATGTAATAACGTTTGTGGACTGAGAGGAGCAGAACAGAGCTTCAGTTAATTTGGGCTCTGATTGGCTGGGTGATGCATTTTCAGCGCGCACACACACACACACACGCACACACGCACACTACACTTCCATTTGGCCCTTATCTGTCCTGGGTGTTTCATCAGCTCAGAGAGTGAGGGAGAGATTGGACAGGAAGAGGACATTAATATATGACCGTAGGTGAAAATCACTCCGGGCTCTTAGCTGGGCAGTGCAGGGTGTGATTTGAGCTGCATGGGATAAATGATGCAGTGGCTGAATTTTCCTCTCATCGAGTTTCTTCAGTAGGGTACGTAGCCCTTTACGCCTGTGCCTCCCACCCTTTCTCTCGTTTTTTCCACCCTCCCACCAACCTCTTTCTTGCTCTCCTTTGCGCAGTGCAGTCAGCACACTGCATTACCTGTGCCAGAGCCACAGGCCTGTCCCGCTCTGGGGAAGACCCCATCCCATCTCCACACACCGTAGGGGGGTTGCCTTGGGCAGTGTGCCCATTACACGGACGACTTTTAAAACTGCGGTAGATTGTGCTTGTGTATACCAGCAGTGACTGTTTGTCTTGCGGTTTTTAGAGGTTTGCCTGAGTCCATTTTTTTTTGGTTCATAAGGTTGTCCTCTGGTGTGAGAGAGCATTGTGTTGCAGTCATTGTTCATCGGGCTCAATAATTGTGCCAATGCTGATGGACAGAAGAATAGATTTCACCGCAGGCTTTTAGGACTCTGTGCTTGTTTGAATGTTCTCCGTTAATGAGCTCAGTAACTTTATTGGACATTTCCCAGCCACTGCTAAAGGGACGTGCCTGTCCAATCGAAAAGCTCGTTTCAGGCTATACAAAACTTTATGATGGATTTTGACATAAAATGTAGCGTTATTTTAGCGAAAAAATTTAATTATTTGCACAAACAGCATTGACATCTGTGGCTTTGCTCTTATGTTTAGTGGTCAACGGGTAACTTTCTTAATTTTGAGGTCACAGATATATTCATATGGTCATCCATGTTTACTCTAGTTATCGAATGATGTCATGTTTTAACAGACAGCTGTGATTTGAGGCTAAATACTTATATATTAGCAGAATACTAACCCTCAACCCTCGACTGTAAAAAATAATCAATTAAAATGCTGCATTTTTAATTCTGCTCACAGTAAACACACATGGACGCATACTAGGGGTGTAACAATCCATCAAAGCACAATATACAACAATACAAAATTGTTACAATACACACCGTGGAGCTACTGGGAGATGTCTTATAGGAGCTGAAGTGTATTTGCTACTTAGAGTTTATTGTGATTCTAGTCACTTCTGAAACTTCTTTACCTTGTCTTTCTGTTTTATGTAATATTTACTAGGAGAAAATGATCATTTACTCACATTTTAAATGAGAAGCATTATAAAATTAGCTCTTTCCATCACTTAGAGTAAAAAGATCACTCATTGCAAACATTAACACTGCTCCCTAGTGGATAGATCGATATACAAATAAAACTAGACCCTAGCCTACTTAGCTTTGTGATTTTCCAATGATGGTTTTTTATATAAATTGTATATTGAAAATGATATATTGTATCATGAGCAAAGTGTGTAATGTCATGAGGTCTCACTCTGTGTAAAAATAATGATATACAATATATATATATATATATATATATACTCTGCTGTTGTTTTCATTGATCAAGCCTCTCACAGCCTTTTGACGGGTTGTGTTGCAGAGTAATGTGTTTACAGTACGGTGTGCCAGCCCTCCTCTTTTGATGCGTGGATTCCCTCCTGATTGACCAGGGAAGCTGATGAAAGCTGTGCAGCATCATCTTGTCACATTTCACTCAGATTCGCTCTCTTACTTTGTGCTTTCAGAGCATCTTCGCCCAGTTCCAGTTCAGCAGTGAGAAGGTGCTCCCGTCAGATGCCCTACGCAGCGCTCTAGCCAAAACCTTCCAGGACGAGCAGCGTTTCCAGCTGGGCATCATGGACGACGCGGCTGAGTGCTTCGTAAGGCTTCTCTTTAATCCCCGGTTCACCTTTTTCATGCTTTTTGAACTTTTCTCTTTTTTGCTGACACGTTGATTCCCATCCTTCCTCCTCTGTTCTCATTGCTCCATCTTTCTCTCAGGCATTTCCTTGTCTCACCTATCCTCAACCTTACTTGCATCTCTCTTCGCATCACCTCTTGCTGTACTATCTTTTTCCACCCATCTTTTGGATTTATTCGACCTTGATCTTAGATTCCAGCTACGTTGACGGTTGAATTTCAGGAGTTGCTGCTTGTGCACATCACTGTGTGGTTTGAAGAGCTCTGGAAATGGAAACACTGAGTTGTTTAGTAGAAATAACTTGGACAGCTAAAGTTGGACTTATTTTTGTTTATTCAGTCTGAAATCAGAAGAATACTGGAGACACTTCTGGCAGGTGTTAGGTTGTCTTTGATAAGAATTTGTGAGATTTAAAACAGCTGCCTGATGCAATGCAAGGAACTTTAAATGATACCCTCCGTCGTGTGTCAATATGTGACTCTAAACTATTGTTTAATTTAATTTTTTCAATGCAAAAAAAATTTAATCAAAGTTTGGGCATGATATTTTAGCAAATAATAATCTGATTGTTAGCATTTTTCCAAAGTATCATTTGTGTGGTATTTTTGCAAATGTATCCCATTATTCCTAAAAAAAAAAAAAAGATTTGAGCATTTATTAATTATTAATAAAAATAATATATTTTAATTTATAACCATATAAATAGTTATTTCAGTTATTTTATTTTTTGGATTTCGCATTTTGTTATTTATACCATAATTGTTATATATTATATATAATAATATTATTTTTTTATTTTTTGCAAATTTACAAAAAAAAAAAAAAAAATCACATTTAGCAAAAGTCAGTGTATGATTAACCAGCTACACCAAACAAATATTCATCAATGTCACAGGTTGGCGGAAACCCAGTCATAAACCGAAACAGAAACAGCTATGTAGAACGCTTAAAACTGGGTGGTGAACAGCCAGACTCAGAAAAAGACTGTTTCTTGTCATGGTAAGACACATTTCAAGATTCTCTCCCAGACAGAATGTGCTCTCCAAGCTTGAAAGGCAAAAGCAACTTTGCAGCAAATGAAAAGCATATCAAGTTTATTAACCTTCAAAATCTACCTGAAGCATCGCCATCACCTCAGAACTGGCAGGAACCATTGGGACCCAGGGACAAGTATGTACACAGGAGAGGTCTGGCCAGACGTGGTCTTTTTGTGGGAGTTGTAGCCAACAAAACATAACTCTGAAGTGCCAACTCCAGTACAAAAATATGTCGGTCTGCATTTTAAATATTTTGCTGTTGCAGAAAGCACTGGATGTACAACAGACTGGTACAATAATAAGTGTCTGCAGGCAACAGTGAAGCATAGTGGAGGTTTCTTTAATGTTTGGGGCTACATTTCTGCAAATGGAGCTGGTGATTTGGTCAGAATTATTGTGTTCTCAATGCTGGGATAGACAGGCACATTCTTATCCATTATGCGATACCATCACGGAAGCGTATGATTGACCATTAATTTATTACAATGATCCCAAACGCACAGCTAAGAACTATCTTCAGTACTAGAAGTGATGGCATGGCCTCCACTGAACCCTGATCTCAACATCAGTTAGTTTGTCTGGGATTACATGAAGAGACATAAAGATGCAAGGTGTTTGGAACAAACTACCAGCCGTGTTCTAAATGTGTTTAAATTCCATTTTTGAAGCATGTTTTGTTTATAGCATTTATACCACACCTTCCTTAAGCTTTTGCACAGTACAGTTTTTCAGCCTTTTTCATCTTTTAAGATAGACTGAGAGTCTGAGTGCCTCAAACATTCAGATGTGTGTCTGTAGCCTTAAACCTGGCGTCAGAGCAGCTGTTGTCAGGTTTATGAACAGGCGCTGCTCTTGCTTGAGCTGAGTTCGATAAACACAATCATTAAGGATGTGGAAGTCTTCTACGGTTCTTCCTGTACTCCGAAACCCACTCTTCTAATCCCCAGACCTGATTATTTTGTTGGACCTGATTAAGCACCATGGATTGCATTTATCTCACATTTATGTCTTTAAAGGACACGCCGCCTGAGCATCAATACCGATAATTGCTTTTAAGCAAATAAGCAATTGAACGATCATTCACGGCCGAGCGGCTGAGCTGTTCAATCAAGATAGCATGCAGAGAGACCCTTGTGATTGGCTCCATCTTAAACACCCATTTATATGCAGCCAGTACTGTCTATGTCAGGGCTTTTTTGCCATAGATTTGTGAATGCAGCTGTGCTTACTCATAAGGTCACAAAAGACAGCCTCATCAGAGTGCTGTTTAGTTCAATTAGCACTTTGTCTGCACTTTGCCAACAAAGGTCTGTTTCAGTCTCAGGCTTGTTATTTTTAGACTGTTGAATGGCACTTCCATGATTTCTGCTATTTGTTCAACTGGTACATTTGTGAGGAAACGCATGTGCCATCCATCTCCGCTTTCAGACGCGGACGAGGTCTCTCCTCATATGCACCCGACGAGAGGCAGTACATTAGCGAAATGCCAACTCTTCATTTCTCCCGCGCTCCTCTGCACATCCGCATGGCTGCATAAATAGCTGCGTTATTATCTGAGCAGGAAATGAAACGCTCCATACACTAATGATTTGTTGTGTTATACTCAATGAGAAGTGTCTAGCAAAAGATGTGATATTTTTCAGAGTGAGAAATTAGTTTCAACACAGTCTGTGAAGAGTCTGAGCACAGCCAAAGTTGAGTTATTAGTGCTGGTGAGGTGGCTTCCTTTCTGTTGAATAACAGTAACAAGGCTCATTTAAAGAATGGTTATTTACTATCCGAACATATTGAAATATTTCTTTAAAAAAAAATAGGACAACCCTCAAGTTTTTTGAGTCTATTTCACTTAAGTTACAATACCAAACACATTAAATGCTTTCTAACTCAGAATGACAGCGGAAGATATTTAGATGCACAAACACAAATTTCACTTTTTAACTTTAGAATCACAAGTACAAGGTAAAAACAAAGTGCTGGAGTGGTCATGGGTTCTGTGCCCCAGCTCTGGAACTAATTCTTCTTAGGTCTGAAATTGAACTGAATTGGGAGTTTTTGAGCAAGGTTTAAAGCAGGATTTTGTGTAAGACTCAGTACTTTTTGTGTCAGAACTTTGAAAAACACAAGCCATATCACACACATTGTAATTTCAGGGGTTAAACCCTTTCATTTCACTACTAGATGGAACTGCTGGCACTGATTTGGGATTTGTAAAATGAAACTGAAAACTGAAAATTTTTATTTCAATTGCCTTCCAAATTATGCATCCTATCTCTTTTACTATTCTTTTAAAACCAAAAATATCAAAACCAATAACCTTTAAATTTAACCAATAACACATAATATTTGAAATAAAAATGAAATAATATGTGGGTCGCGTCATTCCTATTTAAACAGCTGGTGTGATTGGCACACGTACCGGTTGAAAAGCAAATTACTAAGTAATGAACTAATCATGGATTTAACCTTTGATCTTTCAAACCTACTTCCCCACTGTGGGACAAATAAGGATTCTTTATTCGTAAAATCAATTGCTGTCAAGGTTCTTTAAGGTTTGCGACCACTGGCTCCCCGAACTTGACATTCGCATAGTAGAACACACAGAGATTGCTGTTTCAACTCTAGAAGTGTATTAAATGCTTTAACTGAAACAATCAGAAGCAGACAAGGTTGATAACGATTTAACATTAGAGTGAATGAGAACCTGCCTTCTGGAGCCGGCTTCAAGCGGCCGGTAGAGGAACTGCAGTTCCGTCACTTCCTATTACTCATCGAGAGAGAAAGCAGGAGGTTGGTCCTTGCATCAAAATCAGAGCCACTTTTCATCATCCTCAAGTCGCTTTCTCATCCGTGCTCATTGCTGCCCTTGTTCCATGGTTCTACATAAAGTTGGCCAATGGTGTTCAATTGTTTGAAAAAAAAAAGTACATTAATTTAGATTTGGGTAGTTCTTGTGATCTTTGTATTTCTAATGTAATGCTCTACTGACAAAAGGTCTCTACACAGGAGCCCAAAATGAGATCTTCTGATGGCTTCTCAGCAGGGTGCTCTTCTTCTGGGTCAAGGAAATATTGATCCAATGGCGCTCCCTGCCTGAAGATGACGACAGAGGAAAAAAATCTAAAGAGTTGTTTATACTGTTGGTGGCTAATCACAGGGAGCTGTTTGACAAAATTCTGGAGAAAAGAGAGGATTTGTGTCACTTTTTCTTTCCTGTTTCCGGTGTGACGTCGCTATGAAAATGTGGGATGACCGCTACCGAGTGGCTTCTTTTGCGTCCTACTCATGTCATCAAAAGAGCCAGCTTTCATTGTTCGTTCTCCTTGCGAAAAATGATATTTCAGTGGGAATATCTTTTTTGTTGGCACCACTGATTCGGTCAGATGTATGAGCTCCCATTATTGGCTGAGGTGCCTTGTCGCATGAAACTTCGGACTGCAAATTTGGATCGGTGTGTGTCTTAAGCCACAGGAAAGCATCAGTCTCTGGAAAACTCAGATACATGCTTTTGTTTTCAGTTTATACAGATTTAATCAACTCAGAACATAAATGCGTTTTGAAGGCCTTTACACATCGACACGAAATTTTCATTCCGAAGTTTTGTGTGACGAAGCGCCTCGATATTAAACGATGGGCACCAACGGGACATCACACATCGGACAGAACATTTTTCACAAGGAGAAAGAACAATGAAAGATGGCTCTTTTGATGACATGAGTAGGATGTAAAACAGCCTCTCGGTGGCCCTCGTCCCACATTTGCATACAGAAAACAGGAAAGAAATAGCACACAACAAATCCTGTTTTTTCTTCACATTTTTGTCAAACAGCTTCCTGTGATCAGCCACCAAAAGTATAAACCGCTCGTCATCCATGATTTTTCTATGTGTTCTTTGAGTTCTGTCGTCGTCTTCTTTCCTGTTTCCATGTTTGGCCCAGTGAGCATCTGTTGTACTGCAACTGCTATCTTCAGGCAGTAAGTGCCATTGTATTAATAATTCCTTTACACAGACAAAGAGCACCCTGCTGAGAAGCCATTTGAAGATTTGTGCTAATATCATTTCAGATTGGTGTGTGGAGGCCTTAACTTTGAACGAATAATGTTATTGAAGCAAAATGAAATTAATTTGATTACAAAGTTATTTAAGAATAGCATATAATAGTAAGAAAGAATACCAACCAAACAGATGCTAAATGTGTAATCGAATGTCAAATTTTTTCCCATAAATTGTTGCACTAATATGCAGCTACTTATGTCATATTCAGAGCTGAATTGCTAAATTGAGAAGCTTAAAGCCCAGAGGTTTTTACTGCAACTTTTCTTGCTCTGTAATTTTCTGGAGGTTTCCTGTAGAATCCGGCTGTTAGTGAGATGAAAGTAAAGGAATGTAAGATTTGATGTTCATTTCATCTCGCTCACTTTCTCTCCCACCCCCTCGTCAGGAAGTCGCTGGTTGATCGATTGATTTTAAATTTGTTCAGCCAGGGAATCAAAGGACTGTTATGAAAAATAGATGAAGTTCTCACTTGATCAGATTAACATGAAGTGAGTGCTGACAGAGGAAAATTCATATTGGAACCATGCAGTTCATTCGTTCTGATGCCCTCAAACAGTTGTTCAAAGATTAGTTTTTAATTGAATTAATTTTTAGTCTTTAAGTGCTTGAGAAATAGTTTGTTGGGGCTAAACATCTTGTTCCAGAGTCGCTTATCAAGCAGGATCAAATGAATGAGAACTGCAGTGAACTGTTCCTAATGAAACTGTTTTTTTTCCAGGAAAACCTCCTGATGAGGATCCACTTCCACATCTCAGATGAGACCAAGGAGGACATCTGCACAGCCAAGCACTGTATACCACATCAGAAGTTTGCAATGACACTTTTTGAACAGGTTGGCATGGGAGATCATCTAAGTCATCAGCTGAGTTTGTCTCTTACAATTGATTTGATCTATCTTATCTTTTTTCAGTGTGTTTGCAATAATTGTGGAGCCACATCGGATCCTCTTCCTTTCATTCAGATGGTACATTACATCTCAACGACTTCTCTCTGGTAAGTGGAAGAGCATGTTTTTAAGCCAGCAGATCATATCTGAACATGCATTTTTGATAACTGTATGTGGATAGCCCTGGTGAACACCCAGAACAATGCTTTTGTTCAAAACAGTTTTGTTCAAATTGCTTCCTATATATATATGACTTCTGTTTACTTCAGAAATGTTTACAGCTATTTTTTCTAAATGATGAATTGTGCCAAGGTGTTTAAAACTGAATTTGTGCACAAAGTGACTCAATTTCCTTAATGTCCATGGAAAGAAGCCATGAACCTATTTTATGTAGAGGTTAGTAATCCTAATGTGGAAATTGCAGACAATAGAATAAAATCAAAGGATTTTACCTTCAAATGGTTGCAGGATGTGGTGTCACCTGCCTGGACAATCCGGGAATATTTGTTATTAGAATTAAAATTGAGAAGAAATACAGAAGAACTGTGGATTGATGAGTCATTAAAAATGGTGGAGCATCCATTTTTATTGGTTTATCTGCTCTGGAGTGGTGGCATGCTTGATTGAGCCAGAGACACTTTGCGAGGAAAGCAGAAATGGCGGATATTACTTTTTTTTTTTTTTTCAACAAAATGAAGGCTCACGTTTCTTTTTTCAAGGGAGTTGCCGCAGAAACATGTAAATGAGTAATTTAAATTAAAAATCATTTAGAAACTTGCAGCTGTCCTTATCGAGATTCAAACCGTTGAATCTGTGACAACAGTGTTCTTCTTATAAGTTGTGCTAAATCTACTTAGCAGATATTTGTCTTCGAATCATTAATTATTCAAGGCATATCAGAAAGCATAGAGATCAAGCTTTTATTTCTGGCGTAGGAATTCCTTATAAAGGTCTGGGTTCAGCCCCCAATGTTTTCAATCCCAAGAAATGCCCTCTGGTTGAAGGTCACAGCAACTAGGGCCGACCTACATGTTTCCTGCACCATACAATACAAATCATCAAATTTTACTTGGTACAATGCAGTAGGGGTGTAACGATAATAAAAGTCATACCGCAATTGTTTAACATGCATCATCCAGGCCTCTAGGGGGCAGCGACAAAGTTTGTCATTTCAGAGAATGAAATAGCAAGCCTTCTCTTATTCTCTGAGTGAGAGCTGTTTTCATCTATAATTTTATGAAGTTCCTTTTGTTTTTCACAAGTTCACAAGCTCTTAGATGATATCTCCCAGTAGCTCAACAATATCTATTGTGTAATTGTATCGCCACCATATATTGTTACACACCCACAGTCCAGCGTTACTATCTAAAAAGAATTAAAATAATAGACAGAACTGTTGAGTGTGGCCATGTGGTGTGCTAACTGCACAGTAGAATCCTATGAGTTAAATTAACTCTACTCACAGTGTATTTGATCCCACTCCCAGCCTTGTGTTTTTGTATTATGTCTCTAAAGACTTGCTAAACATAAATGTTCATCGACGGTAATGATCAAAAATACGTAAACAGTCTATTTTTATTCTGTTCGGAGTGCATTTGGTCCCTCTCGGAATAGTTAATTTTTATTTTGCATTTTCCTGTGTAGATTTGGAAAAATAATTAATAAAACAGATAATTAAATAACTCTTGTTCAGAGTCGGCTTAACTCTATATAGAGTTGGAACAAATACACTCTGAGTAGAATTCATTTAATTCTTAGGATTTTATGTGTGTGACTACTGCTATTGTGAAATTGTTAAATATTATTGAAAATGGAAGAATTAGGTCGACTGGAGGAATCACATGTAGCTCAGTGTTGTTTTAAAGAGATGGGGTTGGGTGATCTGGTCAATTTTGGCATTTCATTTGCAATACATGGTATCACATGGAATGCTCTTTATTTTTTGCTGGTCTTTTTGGATGTGGTGTTGTGTAAAGTTTGTGCATTTATTGTTTGAAACAGATGATTGGCTGTTTGCTCACTTTAATGTTAAGTGGGAGCCAGGCTGGGAACCAGACGTAAGGGTGCCTTTCACAGTGTTTACGGTGTAAGTGAGCCACCAGCTGAACACTAAAACTGACCTGCTGGGCTGGAATGAGGCTCTATATCATGGTTTAGTAGCTGTCATCAAATATATCAGACACTGTGGGAGGCCTCTGGTCCAGCTACAGTACCCAATCTGCTCTCTTCAAACCAGTCCAAGCGCTCATCTTTCACTTAATGGTATAAATTGTTTTACACACTTGTAAACTTCCTCTGCCATATTACATTTTCCATTTGTTATTCATTTTTCAATAATAATCTAACATAAATGTTATTGCGTGTAATTATTCTGACCTGCCTTATTTCTTTCTGAGAGTTTCACGATCTCGAGGGTAGTTAGCAAATATGGACCCATAAGCACTTAACTGAATTCAAATGTGACTTGGCAACAAGAAAAAAAAAACACAAAATACTGCCTTTAGTATGCAAGCAAAAGTTTCAAAAGGATATCCAAACTGAAAGTTTACAAGTCCAGCAGGAACAGAAAATAATCCACAGATGAGTTGATCACTCCAGTTTGAAGGCAAGGCAAGGCTAGGCTAGGCTCGACAAATCCAGTCCAAGGAACACAAGAGTCATTAATCCAGGAATTCCTATAGGAAAAACAAAGCGGAAGAGGCCGTCCATCCAAACATAGATAACTCTGATACTGAGTGACGATTGCTAGAAAACAGGGGTTTAAATAGCAACACAAACAAGCAGCAGGTGACAATAATAATGACAAGGAAACACAAAGGGGAGGCGGGATAGTAGACTAATCAAGGCTGACAGCAGAAAGTCCTAGAAATATCAATCGGACTGTGACAGAGAGCTCAACAACCCGTACAATCGCAATAGGACGATTACTGTTTTCGTTCTCCTCGTAGTACAAAAGTATACAATGATCCACTAATATGTCGTTTGCAGTCACAGTATTCTGGCAACTTGTGGGATTTGAATTGGTGGCAGGAACGAAATAAGACCAGAGTGTTGTAGTGGTTTAGATAATATTTGAAAAGACTGATAAAACGAGATCACTATATTTGAAAAATGTACCAGCAATTGAGGCAGTACATCCCCACATCCTTCTACTCTACAAAGCTTAAAATGTGCATTTGGTTTCAAAGTTGCTTAAGCATTCAAAACTGCTGCAGTACTTAATGTCAGCGTTACGGTTGTTTACTTTATCATGCCAGGTTATCATGGTCTTAAACCACTAAAGACTTGGGTAAACTGATAAATTTGACAGAGCAGTCATTGCAGAAACATAAACAAAAGAATTTGTGGTTAACATTTTAGCACATTAATATGTGTAGTACTCAAGTTAACCGTCTGTAATAGTTAATGGTCGTCACATCACTTAACCGTTAATGGTTATCACACTCCTCTTCTCCTCCAATAACAGTTGGGGGTTTTCAAGCCACTTGTTTGCATGTGTTTCTGCAAGTGTCTGGGGTTTTACCTTCTAATGTGTTACAACATTGACATTTCATTAAAGCTTTTGCTGTTTTCTTGACTAATCTGAGCATCTGTGAACAACTCAGCACTCAGCATTTCAGCTCCTTCTATTAGGTCTTATGTGTAATTGAAGAGTCAAAGTTTCAATTTGGACTCTATTCAAAGCACAATCTATATTTTTGGAAAAACCCAAAAAAGCGATCGCACATATTCTTTCTCCGTGGCTTTGCTTTTATCTCTCTAACCTTACAAATTCCATGCTGTCTTGGTGGTGCCTGACAGTAAGCACTCAGTTTGATACATACCTCGGTTTTTAACCACGGTTTTTGATTTTGATGGCTTAGCAAATTAGTAATTTTTGAACTAATGTACATATTAAGTAATAGGTGTTTGATAGAATTCACTTTTCTTTTACTTCAACACGTCTTTAAAAAAATCATGTTTTAAATAAACCATAAAATAAACAGTATAAAGAAAAAACTGCAGCATAGTTTTATATTATTTTCAGCATAACTTATTTTGTGTCTCTCTGAATTAGTTGAGTATGAATAGTTAAAATATTCATAGACGCTCTCTCTCTTTAGCTGTGCGTGCGCATTCGTGTGAATGACCTGCAGACAGTTCTGCATGATGCCGGTACAGATGAGCGCTTGTGTTTCATGCTTGTGTAAAACAGTGACATATTTGTTTACCGTTCTTTTCCCAGCTTTGTCGCATTCGACAGTAAAACCAAAGGGAGCTCCCACCCTCCTCTATCTTTAGCGTTCACTAATTGGATGATTTACAAAAGTTTGGGACTTGCCATAAGTAATTTTTACTTAAGCATTATTTTTGTTGCTGTTCTTATTTGCCACAAAAAAATTACTTTAAATTTATGGACTGAATGTATGTTATTTTTTTTTATTTAATAAAGGTTTTAATTTTGATGTCATTAAAGACTTCTTATAGTCTATTAAACATATTTTTCTCTATTTAACATTTATGTTTTTGTTGCATTTTGGAACCAAACTCACCATTTTGTGCAAATAACCTATTTAGAGTTTTGTACAGGTCTGAATTAGGTCTCAAAATGTAAGTTTATTCTGTAAATGGTTTAAACCAGTAACTGTTGAAATGATTGGCTGTTTCCTCATGTTCAAGTTCAAGTTCGTTTAATTTATATAGTTTTTTCACAACAGACATTGTCTCAAAGCAGCTTTACAGTAAACCAACAAGATTAAACTCAACAAAGAGAAAAAATTAATTACTAAGTGGTGTATATGTCCCTGATGAGCAAGCCTGGGGCGACTGTGGCAAGGAAAAACTCCCTTTTTGGAAGAAACCTTAAGAGGAACCGGACTCAAAAGGGAAACCCATCCTCATTTGGGCAACAACAGCTGTGTGATTTATATAAACTATAGTATAAACAGATGATATGGTAGTATGAACAGATAATCTAGTATAAACAGATTATATAATAATATAAACATAAACAGATAATATAGTATAAACAGATGATGACTGTGTTAGGTGTAGGTCCAGGGGCGCCGGAACATCTCCAGGTGAATCTTGTTGTTAGGTGAGGGCTGCTGGGCGGAGCCTCCCAGCGTTGGAACATCTCCTGATGAGTCTGGATGTTAGGGTGAGGAGCTGGTGGGCGGGACCTCCGGGAGCCTCGGGATGAGTATGGGAAGAAGAGTGGAGCTGGTGGGCGGAGGTCCAGGGGGGCGCCGGAACATCTCCAGGTGGATCTGGTTGTTAGGGTGAGGTGCTGGTGAGCGAAGCCTCCGCGAATCTCCGGATGAGTATGGAAAAGAAGAAAAGAAGAGAGGAGCAGAATTAGCGTAGCTGCTGTTCATAATATTAATATAGTTTAATGTAATATTAATATAGTTTAATGTAAGATCGCAGTTTTTCACGGAGTTAAGTTTAGGCTTTGCTGAAAAGATACGTCTTTAATCTACACTTAAACTGGGCGAGTGAGTCTGAGCCACGGACGCTGTCAGGGAGGCTATTCCAGAGTTTAGGGGCTAAATGTGAGAACGCTTTACCGCCTTTAGTGCTCTTTGCTATTCTAGGAACTACTAGAAGTCCAGAGTTTCGGGATCTTAAAGTGCGTGTGGGGTTGTACCGTGTTAGCAGGTTTGATAGATAACTGGGCGCTAATCCATTTAGGGCTTTATAAGTCAATAGCATTATTTTGTAATCAATGCGAAATTTGACGGGTAGCCAATGTAAAGACGATAAAACTGGGGTTATATGGTCATATTTTTTTGTTGACTGTTTCCTCATCTCCTGGAACGATCAATACACTGTTTTTATCCTGCTTTACTCATCTGCACAATAACCCACTTATGTCTTGTATTTATTCTTGTGTCTGTCATGTGACACATACAAATGTTGGATTATTAATTCCTAAATTCTCATCAATCTTTCACTCATACTCAGGCAAGTAGTCTTCTTCCTGTCTTACAGCCTCGGGCAATCTCACTATGCAGTCTCACTTTGCCACATGGCCATGTGACAACAACTGATAGTACAGAGTGTTCCTTCATTTTTGGATGTGTGCCCTCATATAACTTCAAACACCTGAATACAAACAAAAAATCCTAACTCAGTGTTTTTCAGCCAGAAACAATCCTGCTGAACTAAGCTTTCGTATTTCACAGAAAACAATGGGACTTCTAAGTGTTAGACTGCAGAATGTTTAATAGAGCTATATTAAAGTCGCACCTTTTGTAACATGGCAATAAATTACGCAAATCACCTGCAAATTACCATAACCTTAATACGTGCAGTGACAACATTCTTAAGATTTATGCATGTGGTGTAAGATGGATGGATGGATATGCAGAAAACACTTCACGTTTCCTCATATCAGCATTATTAATGTGCAGTAATCTGAGACCGTAAATGCTGCATTACAGAAAAGTTTGATTCAAGGGCAAAGAGGCCGTTTCAACCATGTTTTTATTACTTTCTTAGGTTTAATTTAAAAGATTTATAGAAGTTCACTTGACATGTTTTTACTTGCATGAAGAAAAAAACAGATACAGAAAATGATGAAGCTTAGACAGGGCTTGGATGGATCATGTTTTAAGAACTTTAGGCCGGTCTCCGAGCTTCCTTTTTTTTTTATCAAAAATGCACAACTGTTGACTATATTAAATTTAGTCAAATTTCAATCTGGCTTTAACAAACACCACAGCACAGAGTCAGCTTTACTCAAAGTTTTTAACAACATTTTGTTATCGGTTGATGTGGGGGAAAAAAAATTAATTCTTTTAGATCTCACAGCTGTTTTCGATATCGTCAATAGTAATTTAATGATCTGGTGGATGGAGCTCTTGTTTGGGATTGGTGGCACGGCACTCAAATGGTTTGAGTCATACCTTAAGGGATGTTCTTTTATAGAGGAGATGGCCGTTCACTCTTCCTCCTCAGCACCTCTTAGGTGTGGCATTCTGCAGGGATCCATTTTAGGCCACCTCTTTTTTACTTTATACATGAGACCCCCTGGTTGACATCATCAAAACATATTTAATTCTTTTTAAGCTGATTACACACAACTGTACATCCCCCTAAAGGCTGTCCATTGGCTCTCTGTTGTTTTGTATTTTGATGTAAAAGAATGGTTGCTAAATGAGAAGATAGAAGTAATGATTTTTGGATGTCATCATGGAAGAGCTCCACAAACATTTTCAAAATGTGTCATGCCAGGTCTGAAATCTGAAAAGTATTATGGATTCCGATCTGTCCCTGACCAAACAGATACATTCGATAGTGAGGAGTAGTTTTTTTTAGCAACTTTGTGTGATCTCCATGTTAAAATCATTATTAATCCTAGTTCTGCACGTTCTGAAATGCTATTGTCCAGGGCTAGAGAACACAATCACACTACATTGGTTACCAGTGGGTTACAGAATTAAATGTACAATTCTTTTGATTGTTTTTAAAGCCTTAAATGTTCTCGCTGCATTATATGTCACACAGCTTCTAACTCCTCTAGAATCGTAGAGATTTCTGGGTTTCTTTGCTTCAGAGCTGCTGGTGGTCCCACGTACTAGATTGAAGAGGAAGGGGGAGAGTTTTAGGCCCTAGACTGTGGATAACATCGCCGCTGGAAAAACGCCACTCTCCGAGCATTGAGCTTTTAAAATCCAGACTGAAGGCACACTTTTATTTGCACACATTTTAAAACATGTTGTTTATTAACTGTTTTAAATGCTGATGCTTTTGTTGATGATGTTTTTAGTTTATCCTGTCACTTTAACACTATATTTTGCCTTGTTTTATGTTTGGCACTTTGGTTTCAGCTCTGTGGTTTGTATATGTGCTCTATAAATAAAATTTACTTGCTTACTCCTCACCCAGTTTGGCTATTCCTCACCCAGTTATAAACCTACTACACAGCTGTTTCTGTTTCAGTTATCGACTGGGTTTTAAACTACATGTATCACCTACATGTGATGTATAAAGAAAGATGGGTAGGGATAGAGTAAACGTTTCTGTTTAATCTAATCGTGTGCCTGCCTATAAATTGCATTTCCTCCTTAAGGGTCTATCTTGACCTATTTCCTCCTTGAAAAAATCTTGACAGACAATCATTTGTGCAGATTAGCTGCATGTCAAATGGACGCTAGCACACTTGGCTTCAGAAGCAGCGCAAAGTATGCAGATGTCTGTGCCAGCTTGCAGCTTCTCTCCTGATGGAGACCATGTGGAGATGGAACAGAAAAAGGCATTAGCTTTAGGTTTCTTCCAGGCAATATGGATCTGGTTATTCTTGTAGATTTCTAGGATGCATATTTGCCATTAGGAATCTAATTTAATTTAAGGAACTTAATGTTCTTTTAAAAATGCTTCTAATTATATTTCTCCTATATTGTGACTAAAATATATACATGTGTGAAGAGTTCTAAAACAAGATAAACACCATTTAAAAAACAAAACAAACAAAAAAAAAACGAGATACAAATATGAAGTGTGTTAATGTTTGAAAAGCTCATAATCAGTTTTCTAAAAAACACAATAATTGCTTTATAATAGACAGTGTTGGGAACATGTCTTTAAAAAAAGTAATTAGTTATAGATACTAGTTACTTTTCACAAATAGTAACTGCGTTAGTAACTGAATTACATCATTAGTAATGATGTATTACATGCAAGTAATTCTTGCGTTACTTAAATTTGTCAAGTACAATAAATCTACACCATTCCACGCTAATTGTAATGTTGTTTTGGCCAGACAGTCAAATTCAACATAACATGCTGTAATAATGCTCATGTTATGCACAGTAATGGTAACGGCGTTGTAACGCGGAAAACAGTAAGTGATTTGATTATACGCTACTGAAAAATGTAGCGCCATTAATAAATCTGTTTATTTATACCACTGCTATTCCCCTCACTGGTGATGGAGTCCTGGTCTGTCCGTTTATTTCCGGCAATATCCCCCACTCAAGTTTTTTTAAAAACCGCGATATGTCCATCAGCACAAAGAAGAAGGTGGAAAAATGCTGGCTGTCTAAAGTCATTCCATGAAGACAGGGAACAGAATCAGGCTATTTTCTAGCTGATCACAGGGAAAAAAGTCCAGTGGAGACATACCAAAGTCACCGGGAGGCGAAAGTAGAGACTGAGAGATATGGATTCACTTCACTGAATAATTCCCCGGTTCGGAGCAGTGAGCCCAATATCAGCGTGTGGGTTCTGACACTATTTAACCGATTTGTTCTGGAGCCAGCCACTTGATTCAATATTGATGTTGTTTGTTCTAGTATTTTGAATTTATATTGATTATATGGATTTGTGGAATTTAAAAAAAAAGTTGGGTCATTGAGTAACCGCGCTTTGGAAAAACATATTTTAAAATAAATCTTTAAATATTTAATCGTGGATTTGAAAATTTTATGTTTATATGCTTTATGAAAGTTGGGATTACTCAAATTCATCAAAATGGACTTAGGGCGTTTTTTTATGTTTGCAGATGACATTGTGATCTGTAGTGAGAGTAGAGAGCAGGTGGAGGAACATCTGGAAAGTTGGAGGTCAGCTCTAGAAAGAAAAAGGAATGAAAGTCAGTCGCAGTAAGACAGAATACATGTGTTTGAACGAGAGAGAGGGAAGTAGAACAGTGAGGTTAGAGGGGGCTGAGGTCAAGAAGGTGCAGGAGTTAGGTATTTTGGGGTCAATAGTTCAGTGCGACGGGGAGTGTGGAAAAGAGGTGAAGAGACGCGTGCAGGCAGATTGGAGGGGATGGAGAAAAGTATATATATATAGAATAAATATATAAATATTTATATATATAAAAATAAATAATATCTATTTCTTTCTTATATCACAAATGTACATGTTTTCTTAAAAAAAATAAATGATATTACCCAAATGTATTGTTTAGGTTCAAAAGCTCTTGTGCATTGGTTTATCATATAAAAATGACAGCTTGCTTTTGTTATAACACTGTAGAATGAGAGGCTGATTAACAAAAGGATTTGTCTGATGTTAACACTGGTGCTTGAGGACACATCTGTCTCTTATTCCCTCTGCTGCAGTAACCAAGCTGTGCGAATGCTGGAAGGAAAGGAGAAGCCTACACCCGATATGTTTGGGGAGCTTCTCCGCAATGCCAGCACTATGGGCGATCTGCGAAACTGTCCGGTGAGTTCATGTCTGCACATGCAAAGTATGTAAAGTGCTAATTTCTTGGTTGCTAACGGGGACCAGACGACAGAAGCTGTGGCTTATGATTGGACTTGTAAAAAAATACAGGTTGGCGTTTCCATGAGAAATAACCCATAAAATGGCCACTGTATTTACAATTTTCAGTGCTGCCTGTATTTTTGTGATACTTTAAAAGAGCTTGAACAGCACATCTTGAAACTCCTGTCCACATTGAAATCTCAGTCTGAGAAAGACATTGTTGATGCAGTATAATTACCTTGTGTCATGTCATGCAAGAAATATTCTCACCCTAACATTGGTTGCAGAGTTTGGCTGTCCCTCGTCCAGTTTAGCCCGCGATTGCCAGTCACAGCATCTGTTTGGAATTAGGAAGGACAAAAGGCACCTGTTGTATACTTTTGATTTCAAATATAATGTGTAGTGTTCAAAAATGTTATTAGTTTTGATATATTGTTATTTAAATGAACATTACAAAAATTATGACACATAATTTGCTTGGTAATTCAAATTATAATGTGAGAAAATGTGCAATCATCTTTAAGTTTAATTTTACAGACTCCAAATCAATGCCATCTGTTGGTGAAAAGAAGGGATAACCCTTGGAAGTACAAGACCTGTGAGATGGCGTGTGTATTTCAAAGTTCTGGCAGAAATAAAAAAAACACAATGGAACCAAAAATGCTGGAAACAGTGTTAAAGGTTTATGAAAGGCTCCTCTTGTTTGTTATCACATTGTTTTAAAAATTGAATTTGTAAAAAAAGTACTATTGCAAATATTATATTTTGTCATTTTATAACCAAAAAATTGAGAACAAAAAGTTTTTTAATAAAAAAAAAATAAAAACAAGGCAAACTTTTCCTAAAACTTATACACAGAACATTTTGTGCCGGAACTTTGAAAAACACAAGCTATACTACTAAGTGTATGAATTAGACTACTTACTAAGAATACTAAGGGTTAGAATTAAAGAGGCAAGACCTAACAATAGGACAAATGCGTCACTAGAGACTTATTTGCTTATTATTTTTTAATTTTTTTTTTTAGCAATTTTTGTTTCATTTTATTCATGGCATGATTGTTAGCGTGCCTTTATTCCCAGAATTAATCAAAAGGAGAACTCACACCCTGCCTTCTCTTCCAGTGATTTTTCTTTTCTTTATTCTCTGAAAAACCTCTATTGAAATCCAAAATGGATCATGTGATGTTTGTGCTCTTTAAGGGCTTAGTCGCCTGCTCTGAAATTGTGTTTGTCTGGATTCCCATGGCAGGACAGGCTGCAGAGCTGAGGCTAACAATGATTTCTAAGGGGACACTATGTGTTTGTCCCAAAGCTCAGCAGTGCAAGCTTGGCTGCTTCACTTCCCTATGTTTGCCTTTGATGGATTGACCGAGAAAGAAAGAGAGAGAGAGAGAGAGAGAGAGAGAGAGAGAGAGAGAGAGAGAGAGTGAGAGAGTGAGAGAGAGAGAGAGAGAGAGAGAGAGAGAGAGAGAGAGAGAGAGAGAAGGAGCTGGAATTCCTGTTCAGCCTGGTTTTTTGGATTTTGTGTGTTAGGAGAAAAGGGCAGGCTGGCAGTGGTGCTTGCGTCCAGAGCTCTTTGCAGTGCCTGTTTCTGTGTGTCGATGCCAAAGTACTCAGTGGAGGGCATTGACTCAAAGGACACAGCTAGAACATAGGGTGTGTAGCAGAAAGGGCTGTTAAACAAGGATACTTTTCTCCTTTTATTTTCTCTCACCAGTACATTCACAGCTCATTTCTAGTATCCGATTATCAAATAAATAATTTATTCAATAGTGCTTAAAATGTGAATGAAAATAGAAACAATGCTTTGTAAATTAATAATTAATTAATAAAGGCGGGGTTTGGTTATGGTTGTCATAACTTCCTGTCTTCCACCGAGCGGCTTTTTAAGTCCTACTTACGTCATCAAAAGAGCCAGCTTTCATTGGTCATTCTCTTTACAATAAACGGATCCGATATGTCACGCTGAAACTTTTTTTTTCATTCGGTCCAATGTGTGATGTCCTTTTGGTGCCATGGCCATGGTTTTGATCAAGGCGCATTGTCGCACAAAACTTCACACCCAAAAATCAGGTCGGGGAATTCAACCAGGGGATCTTAGTCCAGAAGACACTGTTCGTGTGTGAGTGAAAAGCCACTTTGTATTTGAAAACTTTTATTATAACTTTTATAAATTTGATTTACTTATCAAACCAGAGCGACAAATACACAGAATTTAATACAAAAATGCGTGAAATAACATTTTTACTTGAGAATGTGACTTTTCGTTTATAAAGATAATTCTAATTTTGTGCACAAATAGTTTTTGTGAAGGTAGTATTTTGTACATTTCTTAACAATTAAAAAAACATAATTTACATTTGTAGATGTATGTTTTCATTACATTACACAATAACTCCACAACAAAACTGAATTTAAAAAAATACAATTCAAATTACATTGGCATTTGTTTACTGCAAAAAAGTGTTTTGTGAGAGTATAGTATGTGAGTGATAGTATGTTTTATGATTAAAATAACAAGTCTTGTGACGAAATAAAAAAATCATACATCCCAAAAAAAGGTCAAAATAATGTGAAAGTTGTAAAAAAAAAAAAGTATTCTCCCAAACTGTATACACTGTTTCAAGCACCGTTTGAGCCATTGTGTTTTTTTTTTTGCCAGAACTTTGAGAAACGCAAGCCATCTCCCAGGCCTTGTACTTCCAAAGCCTATCCTTGTCACCACTAGATGACACTAATGGCAACAATTTGGGTGTTTAAAATTAGTCTTTTAATGTTTGTTTAAAACAAAAAATATAAAAAAAATAATAACCTTTATGAAACAATTATATTTCTTCTTCTTCTCCTTTCGGCTGTTCCCAGTTTAGGGGTCGCCACAGCGAATCATCCGTTTCCACCTAAATCTGTCGTCAGTATCCTCTACTCTTGCACCAACTACCTTCATGTCCTCTTTCAGCACATCCATATATCTCGTCTTTGGCCTTCCTCTTGACCTCTTTCCTGTCAGCTCCATCTCCAACATCCTTCTACCAATATAACCACTATCCCTCCTCTGCACATGTCCAAACCATCTCAATCTGGCCTCTCTGACTTTGTCTCCAAAACAACCAACCTGAACTGTCCCTCTGATGTGCTCGTTCCTAATCTTGTCCATCCTCGTCACTCCTAAACTGAACCTCAACATCCTCATCTCTGCTACTTCCAGCTCTGTCTCTTGTCTCTTCTTCACTGCTACAGTCTCCAACCCATACATCATAGCTGGTCTCACTACTGTTCTGTACACCTTTCCTTTGATTCTAGCTGACACTCTTTTGTCACACAACACCCCTGACACTTTTCTCCACCCACTCCAACCTGCCTGCACTCGTCTCTTCACCTCTTTTCCACACTCCCCGTCACACTGGTCTGTCGGCCCTAAATACCTAAACTATTGTACCTTCTTGACCTCAGTCCCCTGTAAACTCACTGTTCTATTTCCCTCTCTCTCGTTCAAACTCATGTATTCTGTCTTACTGCGACTGACTTTCATTCCTCTTCTTTCTAGAGCTGACCTCCAACTTTCCAGGTGTTCCTCCACCTGCTCTCTGCTCTCACTACAGATCACAATGTCATCTGCAAACATCATTGTCCATGTAGATTCCTGCCTGACCTCATCTGTCAACCTGTCCATCACCATAGCAAACAAGAAGGGACTCAAAGCTGATCCTTGATGTAGCCCTAACTCCACCTTGAACTCCTTTGTCTGACCTACAGCACATCTCACTGCTGTCTTACTTCTCTCATACATATCCTGAACTACTCTGACGTACTTCTCTGCCACTCCTGACATCCTCATACAGGACCAAAGCTCCTCTCTCGGCACCCTGTCGTACGCTTTTTCTAAATCCACAAAGACGCAGTGCAGCTCTTTCTGACCATCTCTGTACTTCTCCATTAACAATCTCAGAGCAAAAATTGCATCAGTAGTGCTCTTCCTGGGCATGAAGCCATACTGCTGCTCACAAATATCCACTTCCCTTCTTAACCTAGCTTCCACAACTCTTTCCCAAAGTTTCATTGAAACAATTATATTTAAAATCTAAATTATACAATAGGTAAATTGCATAATTCCTGCTTAATTAAAAACAGCCAGGATGATTGGCATTCTAATGGTTAATAAGTATACTTATTGTAAAAATAAGTAAACAATATTATATTATATTCTAGGCCCCTTTCTGGGCACTTAAGGTCACCTAGAAAAAGCCCCAAATGAACAGACTTGTTATAAAAAAGTTGACAAGCTTAAGAAGAACACAGAATACACAGAGAAGGAGTGTACTGCCGTGTAGGAGCCATTTAAGAGCCGCTGGCAATGATTTTGAGAACCTTTCCTAAAAGGTCACTGCATTCCGAAATGCATAGAAATCAGCATTGGCCTGGTAGAACTGGTGTAATATGCTCATAATACACCAAACATGTGATGCTTTTGTGTGCAGCTTCTGTATTAATTTGCTGTGTGTCACCAGCAAAGCAAGGGAAGGACACCCCAATGATTACCAAATTTAGCACCCAGTGGAAGAATGTATATTATAAGGAAAAGAGGACCCGTATTTATTCTGTATTAATTACCTGTGTTAGATATGTAAACAAGCAGAGAACTCTTCCATTAACATAAATTATAGTAACTGCTTGACCCTGTAATTGTAGATAAAATTACCATAAGATTAACAAAAAAAAATTAATGGCATGTTTTCATATAATAATATTCTTTTTATGTTAGTGAGCGATTGTGTTTTGTTCCTCCTTTATTTGAAGGAGGCTTGTTTACATTTCCTAAGACTCCATCGTGTAGTTCTGTGGGATACTGTGCAGTCCTAATCAAGTCCCACTGGGATCATCCATGTTTCAGAGTAACTGTGGCGAGATGTTGCGGATTCGACGGGTTTTGATGAACTGCCCGGAGATCATCAGCATTGGCCTGGTGTGGGACTCAGATCACTCAGACCTGGCTGAAGACGTCATCCACAGCCTGGGCACGTGTCTGCGCCTGGGTGATGTAAGACTCCTGCTACACACACAACACAATACACACAGTCGCTACACAAGCAGTAACCTTGAGCTTCCAGCTCCTCCTTTCTAATCCAGGGCAAGAGGAGGAAACATACTGTTCTTTTTGTCCCATTCAATATCTCTTCTAGAGTAAAAGTCAGGAATCTGTGATTTAAAATCTTGCTTTTCATGAGTTGATGTTTCAGTTGAAATGGGGCTGTATATTTGGGGAAAATTATTTTAAACCATACTTAAAGCGGCAATAAGAAACAAAACTGTAGTAATCATAAAAGGTCACCAGACAGTAAGGTATCACATTCCACAGTTTAATCATAGGCAAATGGTTAACAATTCAATCATGTTCCACATGAATATTCATCTTAATCAGAATAGTTGTTTTTTTGTGTGTGTGTGTGTGCGTGCGTGTGTGTGTTTTGGACCATCATCTATCTTCTGATCATGCGGGTAGTAGTTCATCATTGAGTTCCCACTGAGCTGAAAAGGGATTTTTATGATTGCAAAAAAAGTGAAAAACAAAGAAAGGAAATTCATAAGAGGTGCTTTTAACAGACAGCCGATGCAGATGTGGCATAACTTGAAAAGAAACCTAACTTATTTTATTCACTTCTTTTTTGCCGACCCTCAGCTATTCTACCGTGTGACAGATGAGAGGGCCAAGCAATCTGAGCTCTATCTTGTAGGCATGGTGTGCTACTACGGCAAGCATTACTCCACCTTCTTCTTCCAGACAAAGATACGCAAATGGATGTATTTTGATGACGCACATGTGAAGGAGGTAATGACACATCTGTCTCAGGCTGCTGATTCTAGGGTTCCTAATTAAAAATGGAGTGTGTGCTTAACTCTGTGTGTGCTCAACTGTTATAGATCGGTCCCAAGTGGAAAGATGTGGTGTCCAGATGTATAAAGGGCCACTACCAGCCCCTGCTACTTTTGTATGCTGACCCCCGTGGCACGCCTATCTCATCACAGGAAATGCTCTCATCAAAGCTAGACCTGAACCACAGCAGCAGAGCTGGCTACGACAGTGAAGATTCTGGTGAGAATATCAGCCGGGGATGGAGTAGAGGATTAAAACTACCTTGAAGCAACAGTATATAGTCTTCACATGCTCCACTATTGGAGAGGGCTGTGGGCACGACACATACTGAGCACGGTTGTGTGAGGGGTTCAATTCCAGACCTATGCGTCATTTCCAAAACCTGCTCATCAACTCATGCTCTTGTGTGGACATTCAACACTTTTTTTGCACTGAAGGTGTGTAGAGCAATACTGCTTTGTGACTTTTGGTGCATTTTTGAGTACCTAAATGTGCTCGAAAAGTAACAGAATTTTGCAATTTGGACACGGCAGAACTGATGAGAATGAAGTTTGATTGGGGTTCTAAAAGTGTGTGCGGCAAAACGCCTCTATAGAGACACAATTTGCTGTAAGTCAATGAAATATGACACATGTCTAGGGTACCAAGACTTACATATAAGTAAAATAAATTGTGTTTCTAAAATTGAAATCGGCTATTTGACAATAACCTTAAAAATTAAAGCTGCAAGCATAAATCAAAGGGCTCTTGTACCTCCGGCACCATTGCCTATGGGTGGCAAGTGTCATGACCCCCAGATGGCGCTATATATTTTATATAATTTTTTTTTCAAACAAAAGACACAGAACACTGAACGACACACCAAGAAAATGGAACTGAAAAACACTGAAAATTAATTTCTAAATGGAAATTATTTATTAATTTACAAATAAAAGTTTTACATCTAGATTTTTATTCATGCGGACCTGTGATATTTAATGAATATATTTCGGGTAACTACTTCAAACACATTATAAAGAGCATAATATTATGAATAAATAAAAAATAACCAAGAACGTTGTGAAACTTTGTTGGGGATCAATTTAATAAATTTTTTAAGACAAGCACACTGCACCGTTAGTCCCATCACCTTACATTGAAGCTACAAAACAATTTTTAGGAATCAGTAATAGTTAAATTGTAAGCTGAGACTATTTTACTGGTAAGAAATAATATTCTTCTAACAGGTGGATGGTGATCAAATAAAACAAATAAATGGCGTAGAAATAATGGAAAAAAAAAAACTCTAACAAGATGATGTATCCAAAGCCAGGCCTTGTGAACTTTAACCCATGGCCTGGTTTAGGTTAGTGATTAATTCCTTTGGCAATTTGTAGTTCAATGCAACCTTTTTCAACTGTCAAATGGTCAGTTTACTGTTGTTGTTTTTGTCGTTGTCAGGAAAGGAGCCCTCAATTTCAAGTGACACTCGCACTGACTCCTCCACGGACAGCTATAGTTATAAGCACTCTCGAACACACCATGAATCCATGGCCTCCCATTTCTCTTCTGACTCTCAGGGAACTGTGGTGTGTAATCAGGACAGCAGCGGTTCCCAGAAAAGCCTGGACACTGCAGGTATACACTCTCTTTAATATAAATGCCAGCAGGCACAACGACACGCTACATCAAACCAAGTTGCTCATGCCAGCTCAAATTTTAGTGGAGTTTTCAATAGATATATTTCATATTTTTCCATGTTTAGGAGATGTTCTAAAAAACCAGGCCGCTCCCATTTGCACGCAAAGGACATCTTCTGCTGGCCACCACCTGCAAGACTATAAAGAGACTGTGAATATGATCCACAGCAGACCGCTCTCATCCTCCTCCAGCTCAGGGGTGGGCAGCTCGGAGGCCGGAGCACGAGCAAGGGACTGGGAAGATGAGAGCACCAGCAGTGAGTCCAAGTCCAGTTCCAGTGGAAGCCGCTATAGGCCCGCTTGGAGGCCCAGGAGAGAGGCTCTGAACATTGACAGTATCTTCAGCCGGGAAAGGCATCGGCCGCCTGGTTACAACACTCTAGGACCCTCCTTGATGCCGAATGACCCCACATCACCTGTGCACAGCGAGCTGGACTCAGGGGCTACGGCGGAAGGATCACACCTTGCAGCAGTAGAGGCAGAAGGGATTCCAAATGACACAGTGGAGGCACTGGAGCCAACAGTGGAACATCTACCAAATCCACCACCATTAAGGGGTGTAGAACAGCAGCCACGTCTGATTCAAAGGATGGAGAGTGGGTATGAAAGTAGTGAGAGGAACAGCAACAGCCCCATCAGCATGGACATGCCCCTCAGTGACAACCCAAACACCAGTGCTAACAGGTAATAATTAGAGCTGTCAATCGGTCATTTTACAAAATGAATTAATGTCATTACAAATGCATCTTGGAACTTGGAAATTCTCATCCCATTCTCTCAAACAATACTTAAGATTGAGTATTAATACTTATTTGAGTATCATGTCCTACACAGCGTCAACTTTTAAAATGATTCACTTACATTAAAAGGTTACATCGGAAAGCCCTGATTAAAGTAAGTAAAGTAAGTGAGCTGACGGTTTAAGGCGCTTAACTAACTTATAGATATATAATAACATTTGAGAATATTAGTCTTCTGAAAATGCACGTGCCATAAACATTGACAGGCAACTTCACCACACTGAGAACAAGTCCCCGGGAGTGACATCTGCTCTTGTTCACTAGCAGCGACAGTGGCATTAAGAGACCTGTAACAATCGGGCCATCCTGGAGAACAGTGCCCAAGTCTAAAAGCAGCAGTGCCATCCTGCAAGACCTAAAATCACCTACCTGGACTCTGGGTGAGCTCTTCAATCTAACTATTGATATGAAGTCGGCATCTAGAACAGGAATGTCTGTGTTGCTTATTTATGTCTGTGTGAATGTGTGTAGTAGAGGGACGCAGTGAGCTGGATGAACTTCAGGAGGAGGTTGCTCGAAGAGCCAGGCAGCAAGAGCTTCAGAGAAAGAAGGAGAAAGAGAGGGAAGCAGCGCAGGGATTTAACCCCAGACCCAGCAAATACATGGACCTGGATGAACTTCAGCACCAGGGTAAATAGCACACAACACAAAACACTTGAGCAAAAACTGGTCAAATTTGAACCACATCAACGTAAGGTAAAATAGTTCATGTGGTTCATATCAGGGCTGTAACAAATAATTTTTTGAGTAATTAAAACCATTAGAGGCCCGAGGACTTTTTGAGTGTTTTGTGCACTTTACATTTTGCTCTATTAAATTACCTTTAAAAGTTTTTTTTTTCGTTTTTTCATTTCATTACATTAATGTATTAATATTGTATAAAATAAACAGGCAGGTCTCTTATAAACCTTATATACTGCTCCAGGAACTTTTTGTTCCATTGTTTTTTTTTTTAGAAGGTCTTGTACTTCCAGGGTTTTTCCTTCTTTAAAACCCCTAAATGGTACTGACAGCATTGATTTGGGGTCTGTAAAATGAAACTGAAAGCCGATCACACATTTTCTCACATTCATTTATTTGAATTAGTGTGCAAATTTTATTTCATAACTATAGTAATGTTAGTTTTAAAATAATTCTAAAAAACAAAGCTAATAACCTTTTTTATATTTGAAATGAAAATCCAACAAAAAGGAAGGTCACATCATTCCTACTCAATTCAAAACGGCCGGTGTGATTGGGACATGTACCAATGCTTGTAGAGTTGCAGACTAATTATTCATCTAATCATTAGTAGGGATGCACCGATACCATTTTTTTTTCTGGTACTCACCGATACCTATTCCGATACCTGTTTTCTGGGATGTGGCAGTAAGTTTCCAAATAAGCACACGCAAAATACGCAGCTATATTTTAAAGACAGCTGTATCATTGTCTGCCGTGGGTTGTCATCATTAATTCTGAAATATTCCCACACGGCGGAGCCTGACATTCTGTTGATGCTGACAGAGTCTCTGTGAACTGAAAGTTCTGTTGAATACAGCTCAGGGTATAAGTCTTTGGGGTCTGAGTGTTTTATCAAGTACAAGCACATGAGCTCAGTATTGGGCCCAAGACCGATGGTATCAAATGGATGGACCGATGGATGGTATCAAATGCTCTCATACAATTCAAAATAAACCCTAGCCTTCTTAACTTTGTGGTCTCAAAACTTTTTTCCATTGATGGTTTGATATATAAACAGTTTTAATAGTTGGTTAAAAATATTGTTGTAAAATGTTATGTTGCATATCATATTGTAAACATAAAATCGAGGCCCCTCATAATAAGAGTTTACCCCTTACCATCTGTATCAGTTTGACCACAAAGGCTTCCAGGAAACTATCAAGACAACCCCTTTTTAGTAGAGGAAAGGAAACAATTGAAAGATTTCACCAATGTTTCACTGCAGCTCTTAGGATGTGCTGATGCAGGCTCCCATGTAGCATAGTCAATTTAGTAAAAACTCAGAAAGTTTAGTTGTTTAGTTTGTGGTAATTAGGTATTTTCTTTAATATATAATAAGGAAAAAATAAAAGTTGCTCATGAAGAACGCAGTGGGTTTTATTCTTCTTGTCCAAACTGCTCTAAGAAATATCAGCCATTCTCTGTGTTTAGTGTATTAGTAAAACTTTCTTGGACGAATAGAGTACACATAATGGGTTTTCTTAAATTATGAGCTTAAATACTTTTGAAGTATTATACAATTGGCTGTTTTTATGCAAAAGATTGTTAATTCTTGAGCTAGACCACAGAGCCAGTTTGCATTATCCCAGTTTTGACTTTTCGTCTTTTTTTTAGGATCATTAAATGATACAACCAATAAAAAGTACACCCCATGTTGTTTTACACATCAATGCAATGTTTCTAAATCAGTGTTTCCCTGTTTCCTCAAAGTCAGTGTGCATGGTGTGTGTACGGTACATATGTCTCAATGTTTTGCTTGCTGTCAGTAGGCATTGTGCACATGTGTTTGAGCGGATGTCTCCATATTCTGGGTAAGCCTTCGATTGTTGTGAGTGGTGTGTTCCCGGGGACTGGCAGGAGCAGTGTTTTCAAGTGTACTCAGAGCACTGGCATTGGTGTGTGAATTGCAGGGAAGGGGGGCAGCTTTGAGCACTGCCTAGCGGAGGCTGACTCTCTCTTAGAGCAGTCGCTGCGCCTGGAGCAGGCTGGGGACACAGCTACAGCCCTGGCACTATCTCACCATGCCGTGTGTAAGTAATTCTTAACCGCTTCTGCTTGCTATGCCCAACTCTTCCGTCCTCTGCTCAAGTATCCATGCCCAGTACATGTCCTCGAAACAAACCACAAGCACACCAATAATACCCCAACACTGCTCTCCCTTCCTGCAGCACCCCGTGTTTGTGTATGTGAGCAGGTTAGCTTCATTTGTCGCTATTTTGTGGGTTTGTACTCCACGCTTTTGTATGTGTTGCAATTTTTTTTGGTCATCATATCTTTGTGTTTTAGGTTGCACTAACCTGTAATCATGTGGTACTTTACAGTATTTGGTTAAAATTGCAGATGTTTGTTTAGTTGTGGTTCCATGTGAACTCTCTATACCAACTTATTCCAACATCTATTAGCAAATGGCCTAGTTTCATTCTGAAGAGTCTTATTTATTCTAAGTAGCAATTGTTAAAATATTTAAAATGTGTTCATGATGAAAAAAAAAACATTTTGTACATTTGAGTAGGACAGTAATGATTTGGAGAGCACTGATATCTCACAGTTTTAAGGCTAAAGGTTAAAGCATTCCCAAGTGGAATTTGCTAGGTACAACAATTTCCATCCTCAATTAACCCCAATAAGTTAACCGTCTGTGACATTTTTTAGCATTTTTTTTACTGCTGTACAATATTATAACAAATTATCTTTAAAACAGCTTTTTAATACAACCCCAGCTTATTGGATCTTTTTATTTCCTTACACGGTAATTTCACATAATCCTGAAATGTTAAAAAATACAATTCAGAGTATTACATTTTGTCATTTTTTTACTGAAACAGAGACTTTTAGAACAAAAAATTACGAATTCATAAATCTTTAGAACAGGCGAACCTCTGCTTTCCATTGTGCTTTGTTTTGGTGCCAGAATTGCGAAAAACACAAGCCCAAATCACAGGTATTCTACTTCCATGGGTTGTACCTGGTTAACAAGAGCTGGTATGCATTATTCCTATTTAATACAAAACAGCCGGCATGATTTGCACACGCACTGGTGCATACAGAGTCTTCTATAGGTTAATGTGACCATTCCCTTCCAGGGAAGTCCTTGCCTTTTCATCCAAGTCTCCCAGAAATAGAACCAGCGGATACAATTAATATTAAACAAATACGCTTTATTTTAATGTTTTAATGTTTTGTTTGGTGAACTGTTATATCTGCAACCCCATTCCCAATACAGTCTTTTTATTCTGTTCAATCATGTTTCAATTTTTTTGCTCAAGCAACTACAAATAGTAGTGAAAATCAATTAACCATAAACAATCGTGCATAGAATGGAGTTCTTTCAGGAAATTCATTTTTATTAGTGCAATAGTTCTCATGTGTGACCTGTATGGAAACTTTGCATATTGTTAAGTGACACAACTCCACTAACGGCATCAATAAGCACAGACACAAATGCTGTTCTAGTTGCATGTGTGGTTATGTTGAAGTTGAAGTATCATTCAGATCCGTATAAGCTCTATATCCTCACTTTCGCTCTGCTTCTGCCTTAGATATGTTGCATTGGTCACCTTTCAATGAAACAGAAAATATATAAAAAAATTATTGAGGTATTCAGATCATAAAATGTCCTTTTACGGACCACATGTTGCAGGCATGTAGCCGCAGTGAGTTTTGTTCTAAATGGTTTGATTAGTGCTACATCTTTGGGCCATATTAGAAACTATCATTGTTAATATGCTATTGAAGAAACACTTATTCCACGGGCTAATAAATATACATTCCCACATATCTTTGAATGTTTCATCAAATAATGAGTTAAAAAAAAGGAAGTGAATTAACAAAAACAGTGAATGAACATGAAAATGGCCAACCCTTTGCCTTCTTTGATCCTCAATTCTACACGATTCTTTGTGCTCTTTAAAAGAGCTTAAACAGCAAAACTTGAAACACGAGTCTGCTTTGAAATAATTGTCTTGGAAATACCTTGTTGATGCACTAAAATTACCTTGTGTCTTGTTGCTGTTCTCATTACAAGAGTTGTTCATATGGACGACGTGACACCGCCTACTGCCATTGGGCTAATATGAAGCAACCGCGGAGCTCTCATGAAAGACGCCATTGAGTGGTGCACATTTCTGAGGAAATACATTTTAAAGTTCAGCCTTTTCCCATAGACTTGCATTGGCCAGAAATCATTCTACAGCAAGCTCGCCGCGATTTGGCTTCACTCCGCCGGCCATGTGAGACATAGTTGCTTTCTCAACTGTTTGAGAACTTGGCTGTTCCTCAGCCATATTTAACACAGCAGTTTCTGTTTCAGTTTGTGACTGAGCTTCAACCTACGTGTGAAATTGATGATAATTAGCACCTGTTTGGTATAATTGGTGGATCAAACTCCAGGCTGTAAACCCTTCGAAATCCCATGCTATGTAGAAGTGTTGCTAAAAGAATTCATGCTGGTTTGAAGGCAAAAGCTAGAAACCCCAAATATTGAGCTGATTGAAAAACGTGTACTTCTGCATCCCTTTGGTCTTCACTTTATCGGTTTTATTAGTGGTACCACCAATAGTGGCACACTGCTTTGAGGTCCTTGATTTGTGCCAGCGAGATAAGGGAACCATTTTAATCCTGTCTTTTTCATCCAGAGTTTGAGCCCTTCATTTGGAACAGCCTGAATGGACCTCGCTAACTGAGCTCAAATCCATTCTTGATGTCACATCATAACGTTCCCTACCGCTGCTAATCCTTTTTGGTAAAAGGATTGGATTGTGATTCTGCTGAGCAGTTTTGTGTGGATCCTGCCAGTCAATCCTGTCTAAATCTCTGTGCACTCCCCAAATTAAAATGATAAAGGTGGCTCTGAATTTCCCGCTAACCTGAAACAACACTCTCCAAAGCTCTGGCATACCTGCTTTAAAGATTAATGAGCAGAGAACAATTTCAGCCATGCAAAACTCCCCACAATGCTATTTATACCCCTCTAAACCACTATCCAGGTCGGCAAACCCTCTATCTCTCTCCCGCTCTACCTACAGTGTATGCCTGTGTATACAATGATATGATATGTAAGGGATAGACAGCTTTGGTAAATAATTTCACGGTTTGAAGTGCCTGGGCCTCATTAAAAAGCCATTAAAGTGTGTTCAAGATGTGGCTAATTTTATGCATTGACTATTGTTGCATAGTTTCTGCCAAGCCTGCAATCTACCTTTGTTTCGTTTTCTGTGTGTGTCTGCGTTTGTATCCATCCTGGCTGTCACTTGTGCTTCACATGTCTACAATCAGTCTTGTACCATCTGAAAACCGTGCCCTTTTGCATCTCTCCCAGAATGCTTTCAGCTCCTTTTCATCCCATTGAATTTGTGCACGTCATCGGCTGTTAAAGCTAGCTCAGGCGCAGCTGGTGTTGACAGCGGTAAATGTTCTGAAAATAGCATTTTTATGATAGGCAGAATTAATGCTGAACTAGACTTTAAATGAATCAGGTTCGGGGAACCATGGCAACGCCAATGTCCCTTATGGTTTTTCATGTAACAGCCCGATACGGGAGAGCAACCAAATCCACAGTTTCCTCATGCAAACATATTTCAAGAAGGCAATTAGCAGTTAATCAGTGTGAAGGATCTCAACATGTTGTTGGATACACATCGTGAATGAGGGTTTAACAGCTCAATCACACTTTTTGGTTTCTCTCTCGTCAATCAGGAGAGGGGATCAGTGCTTCTTGACATTAAGGTCTCCCTGAACGTTTTGGCTGCTCGTTGTGAATTCTGGAGTGACACAAAACACTCCACAATAGCAAGCAAAAGCATTTTACATTGCAAAAACCTTAGGATGCATGCTTACCTTAGGATCTGTGCCATAATTCCAGTGAAGTTAGGATGCTGTGACAAAATGAAAGCTAAACGCAATGCCTGTCAGTTATTTTTTGACCCTTATTCATTTGAAAGTCACTGTTGAATCTGAGTTTTCCAAATTTTGAATCAGTTGTGCATTGAACTAAACAGTAAAAAATTGGTAGACTAAATTTGGTCCCATTCTTCCTTTATGTTCGAGCTGTAGGTTTTAACATTGGTTTGTATAATTGCCAAAGTTAATAAAGAATGTGTACAATGCACACGTTTTTTGATCCAGCCCACCTAAGATTAGCTTGCTCAACATAACTAAACTAATTGTTAATTGTTTCCTTACTTTTCCTATGCTTGTCTTTTCTAATCCAGTTCTTTTCTAATCCAGATAATATAGACCATAATTGATTAAGAACATTATTGCTAAAATGATTGACAATTCTCAGGTGGTTCTATATAAGATCGAAGATACTATGTTTATTAGGGCTCGAGCACTAAAGGAGCAAATATGTCATAACTGATGAAAATTTAAAGCTGCTTGTGGTTCAAAAGTGGGTGTGGCAAAATGGCTCTATAGCGTCATATAACATGTTTCTGCTCATGGTGTGCTCTCAGTTTTTCAAGACTTAAATATAAGTAATATATATTGGATCTCCAAAATTGTCAATAAGTTGGCTATTTCGCAAAAAAACCTCTAAAAATGGCCATACTTTAACTTTAGAGGTTGTATCTGTTCACCTCAAAACTCAATCAGTCTAATCTTTAGATATGTGAGATGTTAAATTGCGAAGCTTTTTTTTTTTTCGAATCGGCCATTGTTAACCATACAATGTCTGATCAGCCCCAAATTTACCAACTACGTTAACAGTTCAAGTCTAAACACATTTACCCTCAGTTACACCCTCGGTTATAGCTCCACCAGGTAGCCACGGGAAATATACAATCTTAGACATTGTTGTGGTACTTCTTTTTTTTACAGATTTTGACACAGTGAAAAATTTGCCAAAACAATGCCAGAAAACTCATAAACTAAAAATATTTAGTGCCGCCTGGGGGTCTCACAACACTTTGAGGTGTGCTTTTGCCTGTATTGTTAAGTAATTTGAATATTTCTAGCTTGAATACGTCATTACGATGCAACGGTGACGGAGGAACCCTTTGATCACTGCTTGCAGCTTTAATTCTCATTGTAGCTTCTACAAATTTGACATTTGTTTTCTTAACTTTCCTGTCTAACTTAATCACCACCATATGGGTGGCAAACTATTAAAGATGGAAAGTCCCATTTTGTGGAGTTAAGTGAAAATAAAGATCAACAGCAATTTGTGGGTCATTGATTTCTCTTTTGTTTACATTTTTCACTTCATTGGAATTGTGGTTTTCTTATTATTGACACTAACTTCTTTTTGAATGAACCAAATAAATGTATCAAACTAGTGTCTAAAGCTTCTCCTATTGAACTAAGCCTAGATCTGAATCAAGAGTGAATTGTGGATTGTTTCCAACGTTCACTCTTTTCTTTAAATTTTTCAACTTTGATTCTATTGAAAAAAAAATGGTCCGCATGCCTGCCCCTCATAACTCGGCTCTTTCTTTTTCTTTTCTGCATTTTCTTTTCTTCTGGTCTTCTATCCTTTCCCTTTATGTTGTTCTTTTACATTATAGCTAAACTAAGATTTTCCATGCATGAGGGCAGTGCTAACACGCATAGCAGGACAATGGCTGCTGACGCCAAGCTGCAAAAATGCATGAGGAGAGCTCGGGGCCTACAACAGCGCATGCAGCAAGAGCAAGAGCAGCAGCAGGAGCCCAGCCGGCCACAGGGGCCCACCAGGTACCTGTCCAGTCACCCTCTGTGTCCTGCTTGACCATTTGTTCATATCAGTGCTCTTCCAGACCCCTGGGTCGATTAGGACTGTGATGAAAAACCATACGTAGCGCTACTGAAGCATCGAACATTTGAAACTGATATAAAACCAAGCACAATGTTGTGTCGGAGCTATATAATGCAGAAATATTTACTTTGTTTTATTGGTTTAGAGGTAAACAATTTTCAGGTGAACCCCTGATGTGGCATTTCCAAAATCAACAGGAACTATTATTTATGTGATTAAAAAGTTTTTATTCATAGACACTGAACAACAATTTGCGATCGAGGATGCCACTTTACTTTTGTGATTTGTTTGGGGGTTTTTTTGTGTATTTTATGTACCATATTAAAAAATGTTCATGTGAAATAATGTCATAGTCCAGCTCCTGTGGTTTAGGGGGTGGTGAGCAGAACACATAAAGTGTAAGGTTGTGCAAGGCATCGCTGGTTCAATTCCCTATCGTGACAATGTTTTCTATCCCTCCCTAACTCTCTTTCACTTTGTCTTTTGTCAATAAAAACAATATGGCAGTAGTCTAAAAATATATATATATTCCAAAATATGGCTGTGGAAAAAGGAGTTTTGGACTTGATTGTGCGATGATCGTTAGAGTTAGGAATGAGTTTAATGGAAAAGATACATATTAACTTCAGTCTTGATCTACTCTTAAACTCAAACGGCTCCCATACTTGCTCAGTGTGGCTCAGAACCAGAGACTAGCTGCTCTGTTCTTGAAAAGTTTTTTGGATCTTTTTCTTGATTTGAGATGAAATTGATAAGAAATTTGAAAGCAATTCCAGACTTTTGGTTTAACTGCAGTATTATATTGCTTTTGGTAAATTAAATTTCTATGGGAATCTTTTAGATTATTTATATATATTTTATAGTGTGAAGGGCTCAGTGATGTGAATGCAAAATCTGTGAATGAATAAACACTATGATTCCACTAGACATTCCACTTTTTTTAAGTAGCTTTTCATGGCAAACCTGTTGGTTCTGCTGCAGTGTCTCCAAAGGAATGTGGGTGTTTTATTTGTTAATTTAATCGCTCCCTGCATTCTTTCTCCCCATCATTGATTAAAGGCGTGGATGTGATACATAGCCTGACCTGGCCAAAGCCCCTTGGGTAATTACCCAATGTAGTGCTTGAGGAAGTATTTACAGTAAATGAGGGCTCTAGCGCATTAATCAGGCAATGTTTGCCTCTACTAGGAACTTTCTGATTCATTTTCCTCAGTATCAACTCTCAGGTATGCGGCAAGCACCAGGACCCATCCCCCTCATAGAACTGTTTTTCTACATTCCTAAATCAGGGATTCTCTTTAAGGAGGTTTTTAGAATTCATAATTCTTGGACTTGTGTGTCTTAATTTATTGAATGTTATTGACTCATATCCAAATTATTACTACTTACTACCATTACATATACCAACATTTGATTTGTGTTGCTTCAATGAAATGTTTGGCTTAACATAAATAGCCTTGGAATATTGCATTAAAAAACCCTGGATGGAAACACCGAGATGTGCAATATATATATTTTTTTAAATTATGCACACTGAATAGCTGAACTGAGTAGGATAAACTTTCCCCCAAAGAGCAGTCTCCAATCTCCCAAAGCAAGACGAATAACTGTGGAGATTGCATTTCATCTACGTGTTCTAAGACGCAAGTAAGTTATTATATATGAAAAAGAGTCTTCTCCTACCAAGCAACCCTACCAAGCAAATATTTCTTGTAATATTTTTGGGACAGCTTATCAAGAAGTGACGATTTTGTTCTCTTGCACTCGTTGGATGGAAACAGTACTTTTTTTCACAAATGTTTTATGCAATATTCCAGTTTTGCTCATAAATTTAATTTGCGGCTACAGATGGAAACATGGCTAGTGACAACAAAATAAATATTTAGAGAAATCCTGTTCTTCAAAATAATAGTCTTCTAATACAATACAAAAATACTCTTTTTTTTATACGTTTGTATTTTTTTTCATGACGCTAAAGCTTTATCTGACAAAGGATATATCTTTAGGGGATATTGTTGGCTTTCAGAGCACCAGTGCAGAAGAAGGAGGATTGATGGTACTCTTATGGATACTCTGTCTTGCTTTATTAGAGGTGAATGCAGATAGCAAGCAGGTTTCCCTTCTGGGGCAAAGTCGGCTCTCATTCCCATGCTCTCCAGTTCTGGGAGCTTTTGGGCATATTTATGGCTGCTGTAACTCTGGTTTATACGACGACGATGAAAATTATGTCAAGGTCGCATATTGCGTCAGCTGTGGAATGCACATAGGGACTGTGAATGTGTGTGTGTGTTTGGTGTGAGATGTAGCTCATGAATACTGGTGTGAAGGATGCAGTTCTCCTTGAGTATGGTCCTTGGCAGCATCGTAACCTCTAACCTTTGGGGTTAGATCATGTGTAGAAATAGTTCAAGGCATCACAGCTATTTTCTAGTATGTTTGAACGTTGTATTCCAACAAAGAATGGTTTACTTCCCCATTTGTTTTAAGTCAACTATTTTGCCTTCTTTACCTTATCCAAAAAGGTTTTCACGTGTTACACATAGAGTTTTGAATGGAACTTTAAATCTTGCCTGAGAATATCACTGTACATATTTTTTAACAGATTGGTGTTTTCTCTTGCTCTTTTTGTCCTCTTCAGTGAACAGCCTGGCCAGGTCCAAGTTTTGTTGACAGACAATCAGGAAGAGATCTGGAAGACCAATCAGGATTCTGCACTTGGCCCGCTCTCTCCTGAAAAAATAAAGCCACCTTCTTCTTATAAAATCTCCTCATCTCGCAGCCAGCCATCCCGCAGTCCTCACCCTGCTTCTTCTCATGCACAGCCTAAGGAGCTTCATTGGTCAGAGCAAAATGATGGGGAGTGGGGTGGCATCAGATTATCAGACGTTCTCCAAGCATCAGGCATTCGAGTCATGCCGATACGCAAGCACCTTGCTATCTCTCTTCCCTCATTGCCCCTCTGGGGTGTGTTGGGAGAGGATGAAGATAATCACCACCCTCAAACTTCAATCTCACAGCCACCAAATACTTCTTTGGTGCAGGGCTTTGAAGATAACTCGAAGGAAATACTTTGCAGCAGGTCTAGCAGTTCAACACCTGCTCTTGCTGAAGAAAAGGGGACACTGCCCCTTCGAGCACCTATTTGGCAGCCCCTGGGTGGATCTTCCCAGCCTAAACTAAACAAACTAAATTCATCTGGATCTGCCCGTCATTGGTCCTCTTGGAGCCTAGACCACCCTGACTCTGCTGTTGTCCCATTTGACACAACTCCTCACCAGAACCAACAGACAGCATCAAGCCTCTCTCAACACACATCAGGGAGGAACCTTGCTCTTCATAGTCCCATGAGCACCAGGAAGAAGAACATCTCCCACCATCTAAACCTCAAAAGAATGGAACTGGAATCCCTGGACCCTGAAGACCAGGAACTTTCTGAGCTGGACTCACTCTACCAGGCCAGTCTCCAGGCCGGTCCAGGTACTGGTCGAGCATTACGTGGCGCCAGCTCGCCTGCTGCTGGAAGACCAGGTAAATCGAGAAAGTTGTAACTTCATTCATTTTCCTTCCCGCTTATTCCGTTTCGGGGTCGTAGGGTCTGCTGGTGAAAGGGTCTCCAACTCACATCTGGGAAGTGGGGAAGGGGGATATACCCTAGACAGGTCCCAGTCCATTGTAGAAATTTGTCACATTGTAACTGTTATTTAAACACTTTTAGAACTTTTAGAACTTTGTATCAACGTTGTGTATGCACACAGATAGGAATGTGCGTTTCTCCACAACAGCTTTGTGTATGTTTTGATTTGTCAATTTTCCTCAGTCTTACTCCCATAAACCATCTCCTGCTGAAAAGCAGGCAGCATCTCTTAAAAACCTGAGGTTTCTCTTTTGAATTCAATTTAAATCTGACCACTTTTTCTTTCTCGTGTAATTTGCTTCCATTTTCTTATTAACAGTGACATTTCATTTAAAATAATTTTCCTTCCTTCTATACTGCTTCTAAATGCATTGTCAATTCAATTTCTGTCATTATGTTAGCTTGTCAAAGCCATCTTTTGCTTCAAACAACATTTTCTAAATGCATCTCCTCCTAGACCATTCGAGCTATAGCCACCAGACTTTGCCAAGACATCCAAATTGGTCTGAATCAGTTTCCTATATTTTTGTTCCAACTGATACCCCATTACAACTTCTGGGAAATCGCTGAGAATGCTGGTTAATTTTCCATTAAGTTTACATGGGGTCAAAATTTGGAAAACTGTGACTCAAACTAAGAACCTCATAGAAACTCACCACCACGTTTTTGGAGGTTACCAGTCTGTGCAAGGGTCAATAGTGTCCAGTAGTATCTGAACCCTAAGCTCTAGAAAGTGTTACAAATTTACCATTAACTTATAATGGCTGTTAAAAAAACAACGAAAAAATTCTCAAAGAAAAAACATTATAAAGATAATGGGGTTTATGTGAATCATTATAACAACTTACATTTTTATGACATCACTGACAACTCCCTAGTTACTAAACTGTGTAATATAGCTACCAAAATGTCTGAAATCTGTCTTAGAGTTGGTAAATGATAGAGACGTGAAAGCCCATGCCAACCTGTGTGGCCTATCTCTATCTCAACTTTGAAAATCATCGAGATATGAGGGTTGTTTTATTCTTCTTGCAGTGACTAAGGAAACATTATATTTGGTCATTGACCCATTCATAGCAAATTGGTAAATCTCAGCTTATGAAAATCATAGAGACATGGTTGGTTTATGTTAACTTGGTGTGACATTGTTAACATTTAAAAGTAAATAGATTTAAACGGTACTAGTACAAACCAATATCAAAGTTTTGATGTAAACGTTTTTGCTTGATTTTTTGCCTGTTCTCGTTTGTCATTCAATTTCGGTTTAAAAGAGTCCATTGTTTTGAAAGAAATCTACACAAGTGTTAGCACACAAGACCCCTAATGCTTCACATTGGTGAATGCCACCATAAGTTTACAACATATTTAAAATGTTATCGATTTCAAAGCTTACATTGTGCACATTCATGCAGGTTTTTTTTGGTGTCAGAAAATAGGGATGTAAAATAATTTTATGAAGTATCCTCAGTTTAACTAAGTTGACTAATTTAAGCAATTTGTTGCCAGAATCTAATTTCATTATTTTCTTTGTTAGTACTTCCTCCTGCAAGAAAGCTGCTCACAGGAGTCGGGCGCTCTAGGACCCCCACAGCTGAGCTTGAAAGAACTGCTTATGGACCACCAGGCTGCTACAGTCCTGTTAAATGTATGAACCTGGTATGTCCATTGGTACTCTATTAATTGTCGTTTCTATGGTTACTAAACTATAACCCATTTTAAAAAAAATTATATAAGGTTCTTTACTTAAACTGATTAATATGTAAATTTTGTAAATCTTTCTTGAATGCATAATCAGTGAGAAAAAAAAAAAAGATTTGTCACGTCTGAGTCCTGTTCAGATCAAAGCTTGTTTTCAAATAAAGACGAGTCTGTTGCCTTTTTTTTTTTAACACAAGCATAAACAGTTTAGGTTTATATTGTGTCTGGAATCATCTTTTTGTTTGCTAAAGTATGTCTTTGTTCTCTGTAGCCCCTGTCAGTGGCCCATCAAGAGCTGCCATCAGGAGAAGAAGACCAGTATGATGCGGATCACCTGCGCCGTATTGCTCGCAGCCTGAGTGGAACCATAATTGGGCGGCGACAAAACCGGCTTGCTGTCTCCCGAAGCTTTGTAAGTACTCCCAAGGTCTAGAAGGAGTATACACCTCAACTGCTATGAAGAGCTTTTAACAGATAAATCTTATTCAAATAATTAGACTTCTAAAGAATTCTAAAGAGTTCAACCTTTGAAAAACCCTAAATTTGTTGCCTGTGCTCGAGGGTGTAAACACAGAGCTATAGAAACTTCAGCATTAATTATGCGTGTTGCCTGGCCCTTTGTCACTCACTGCTGAGCTTTAAGTCATACTTGAAAACTCCACATTTACACCTTTTATTCACATCTGTAGAAAAACATTTTTATAGAGTTTCTTTGTCATCAATGATTTTAACGGAATAATGTATGTCAAAAATGCAGCTTTATCAAATGAAACCACATGCATCAATGCACCCAAGGACACTAAGAATATGCATAAATCTCCGTTGTCTTGCTGTATCGCACTGCCATCCTGTGTCCATTTGCTGTACTTCATTGCTTTTGAGGCCATTGCGTCTCCTTTTTAAACATATTCAGGTCACAAATTTATTTCAAATGTTTCATTGTTGTGCACTTGTCATATCCAAAGAAACTCCTATGTTGATGAATGCGTATAGTATATAAACAAGTAATCTATGGACTAGATTAATATTAGAATATTAAAGTGACTTACACTTAATCGTTAATGAAGTTTACACATTTCATCAGTGCTGGCTTTCCTTTGGGACTGTACCCATGAGCATGGTGTTGTTACAACTGTGGTCTACTTACTCAGCCACAAAGAAAGATGCTTTCCTGTGAACAGCTAATGCTGTGATGTTGCACCAATGCCTCTCAACATAGAAACTTCTAGTGCGAATCCCAACTTGGTTTCTTTATATGTGGGCATGTTTTGTGCGTTTACTATCATAGCATTGAAACAATCACAGATACAGTGATTCATGATTGATCCTTCTGCATGGCCAGTTACTTGGGACTGTTCTTTATGGAATGTGTTCCTCAGGGTTAATTAATGGGTTATTAATGGAAGAACTAAGCATTTATATCAAATAAAATTGAGGTTTAATTCATAAACATTTCTCAAATGAGGATATCACATTGGCATAGGACATGGGTGAACTTCATTATGTAATGATTATGTATATATATATATATAT
>SRMA01025920.1:33438-53496 GCA_007224835.1 Danionella cerebrum | reverse complement strand
TATATATATATATATTTATGAATATATATATATATATATATATATATATATATATATATATATATATATATATATGAGGAGTTTGATTCCAAAACACGAAAGAATAGAATCCATAAAAAAATACAACACACACACACACACACGCACTTGTATTTTTTTTCCACATTTTTACAAAAAACACTACTTGCCGTGTAATTCAGTCCTGGTTTGTTGAGTTTTTTCCAAACCACGATAAACTTCAGTCAGGTTTTTCACAACATGCCACAAGTTTTTGAAGATGGAACAGAATTAGGACAAAGTCCAGCGGAGATGTCCCAAAGTCACCAATAAGCAAAAGGAAAGGCCGCAAATCTGGATTTATGTTTATATTACTTTAACTTTAAATGACTTTATGTTTGAATTCTTTATAAAAGTTTGCAACAGAAAATTCAGATTTTTCCCAAACGACTTCTGTGCTAAAGACAATTAATTAAAAAACACTTCATATATTAGTTCCTTTTCAAATGGTTTTATCAAATTATGTATTATTAACAAACAATCACAAACAATTCATTGACAACTACATGATTGTTTTATGCCATTCAGTTTAATTACTTGAGTACGGTCTGGGTAAAGCTTCTCAAACATACTTTTTCCAGTGAACACTCCCTCTTTTTTTCACAAAGATAAGGATGAAAAACAACTCTTTTTAAAGAAATAGGGTGTAACGAATCGTCACTTGAGTTGGGATCCATCTGCGGGCTTTATTGGATTCGAGGTCAGACAAGCAAAGTTCAGGCACCGGCGTATGCAGCAATACAGGACAGACAACAGGCTAATGGTCAGGGCAGGCAGCAAACAATCAGAATCCAATGGCAGAAAGAGTAATACAGCAGGCAGGTAGCAAGAATCGAAAACAGTAATCAGGCAGGGTCACAACAGGTAGTAATCGCTCAGAATTGCAGCAGTAGGCAAACAAGACTTCGCAATGAGTGATCAGTTTCAGTCTGTTTAAGTAGACGGGTGAAATGCTCTTCAGCTGGGTGAATAATCAAGGTGGACCTGGGGATCGTGGGAAATGTAGTGTAGAGGGCAGAAGTTAGTGGGGTGATTGTTCTCTCTGTTGGTCAGAGGAGGGAGTTAAGGGGTTTGTCTCTGTGACATAGGGACAGATCATAGATAGAACAGTTGTTTTATAGCTGCACAACCTGGAAAAGAACAACTCCATTTAATCCTGGTGGTCATCTTAAGAGTTTAGCTCATGTTTACCTAGTTGTCTTTGTTTGACTGACAGCCAGAAGCTGTTTCTATAGGTCATCGCTAACAGGGGGGGTTCAAAAGATGAGCATGTGTAGCCCCGGACACTCCTTCACAGCCAGCACAATATGATTATTAATTAAAATCTGTTCAATTTAAGAAATTCACAAGTTTGAATAGATGCTTCTAATCTTTACATACAATCAAAAACAATCCCACTGGGTAAAATTTGGTGAAAAATGCAAACCCAAAACAAAAAACCTTGTCAATTGTCAATTCAGCACCTAAAATTATGCCATAAACAGCAATGTTCATTATTCTCTTTAGTAAGTGATATCTGGGTCAAGGTCGTTTGGGCTGAAATCCATGTGAGTTCAGGCAGGACATGCAATGCTTTCAATTACATTGGGGGTTGACCGTGGATTTTCTGACAGCAGGGCTAACAACACAGTTAACATGTTACTCATAAACATTCTGGATTAGCACAAAAATGAATAAATAAAAATTATACACATTAATAAATTGAATTTGGGAGATCGAGTGTCCAGCGGGTTACACAACAGACTGTCAGCATTGCCCCAGATCCTGAATACTCATATACATTTCATTGAAGAGAATTAGACTTACAATTAGATGTTAAAATGCACTAATGCATAAAATCAACTTGCTTTTTATAGACAACTTTGGAAGTAATAACATTTGTTTAGAGAAAATTTGGGAACTTAACACACTGAGGAAATATAGCTCTAAAGAAAGTAAATGTCATTGATTTAATTTACAAATGTACAAAATAAATATTAAACCAGTTCTTCTCAAAGTCTAATGTCACTTCATACCTTGGACTATTGTCACCTTTTTTTAAAATATGAAAAATTTGTGTCTCGTTTTAAACAAATAACAAAGCGTTGCGTATACTAATTATGTAAAAAAAAATTGCTAAAATTGAAAAAGTCCAAATACATAACTACTTTTGTTTCTAGAACATTGTTCTCTCTTTAAATCAACAATATTTTTATTCTTTTCACATTTAAATATTCAAAGCTTTTATGCCATTTCAATTAATGACCAAGACCTACTGATGTGGAAAACTGAATTTAAAAATGCTGAAATGTGAAGTTCATTGTTGCAAGGTCTTAAGGTAACTAAGATTTTTATCATTATTCCTTCATTTTCCAACCCGCCTATTCCCATTTGGGGTCACAGGGATCTGCTAGTGCCTATCTCCAGCGCACATTAGGCGAGAGGCGGGGGTACACCCTGGACAGTTTGCCAGTCCATCGCAGGAAAAAATATTCACTCACACATTCACACCTAAGGGGAATTTAGATTATTCAATTAACTTAACCGCATGTTTTGGGGATTGTGGGGGAAACCAGGTTACCCCTCACAAGCACAGGGACAACAAGCAAACTCCTTTCAGGAAGCTTTAAACCGGCTACTTTTAATTCATTTTAATGCACCTCTCATGTCATTCAATGACACCTTGCAATTATTAAAAGTACAGTATAATTACAGCTATACGGTTATAATTATCTATGTTTCTTTTGTGTTTCTCTAATGTTTAATACATTGAAATCCCACAAAATATGTGTTTTTAAAATATCTTAAAAAGATACATTTTCAAGATTGGCTGTTAATAAAGTTCGCCATAAATGAACTGTTTACATGATGCTTATAATATTTTTAGAATTGTTTTTATGGTTTAAGACGAATGTATAAAGTTAATTTTTTTTGTGTGTCTTCAAGGTTTTAACCACAAGATGTCAGTATGTCAGTAGATGCTCTTCAAGTTTTATATTTATGGCTTGTCTGTTGTCTTGCAGTAGTTTAAAATATCAGAAAACAAGGGAAACTTTGCTGTAAATCTATACCACAACATTTGACATTCTGCTCATTCAAAATTTTCTCAGACAAAAGTAAATCCTGCAACAGGAACTGTGTTTTTCATGTCTTCTTGTATTTAGATACGTACATGCTTTGTTTCATCCCTGAAGAGACTGATAAATTGCACTCATCCCTGTTGTTTAGTTGAGAGCGGTAGAAACTGAAACATTTTTAGATCCCCAAATGAACTGCGTTTCCTTCACACTCCACATCATTTCTGGATGTGGCTCTGGAAAACAAAGCTTTTCATTATTGTGAACGCAGTGCTGTTTGAGATGCCCTTTCCAAAGTTGCCAGAGGGAAATAAATGAACCAGATGTCCTAATGCTATTTATCTCCTCAGCAAAGAAGCATTCCTGACTGCTGGAAAGAAAAAGTATAAACAGTGATGTGCAGAGCATTTCTGTTAGAATTAAAAATCATTACAGTTCAGAGAATGTCCAAGATTTAGATAATGACCTTCAAATACTATTCAAAGCTCATATTTTCATCAATAAGGCAGATAAATAAACATTTGTCACTAGATAAAAAACCAAGGCCAAAAAAAAATCTCAATACAATATGCCTTAATAAACATTATAAAAAACACAAAGTAGGACTTCTACTGGAAGCTATTTGATTTTGTAATGTTATCCAACTGGAAGTTGATGCGCTTTCATCATAAAATGCTTTGATCATAAAACTTCTAGGTGCGGCTTTTAACCCTTTTAAGATTCCATCTGTAATATTTTTAGCATAATGTACTCTTTTAGTTGTGATTCTTGATTAAATAAAAACAAGTGCTTATAAAAAAGGCAATTGTTTGCAATAGTACTATTAGTGTAAAAGATGATGACTATAGTGTTAAAGGTGCGGATGCAAAACCTCTGTCCTGTGTGCGATCTTCAGTCTATGTGCATGCCAGTGTCTTTGCATGTACAAATATTTTTTCCAGAAAGAATCTAAAACAATTGTAACTAAAAAAACTGAAAATAGTTTAAATACACATATTGTGTGTGTTAGTTAAGCAAAGAGAATCCAACTGCAAGAGATACTCAATATTTATTCAAAATTCAGAAGTAGAGGTAGCTTTTCAGTAACACTTAAAGCTGGATGTGACACTCTGAGACAGCACAGCACCAGAGCTTGCAGTCAGGAGCTAGGGTGGCCCTGGAGAGCCTCCCAAATCCAGAGAACCATCGTAACCAAGGATGCATTGGTAACACATAGTTCCACAGGCCCCAGACAAGACAAGACTGGTGCTGAAACGAGCGGTTCGATCAGATATGTAGCAACATTGTACTCATAGAGAGAATATGACGGGTCTGACACAGAGGAGCAAGAAGGGAATGAGAGTGCCACCAACATAGATGAGGACTTAACACTGCCCATCCCTTAACGAGCACCACTGGGTGTCTCGACAGAGTGCGAAGGGTGTCAGCGCTCAAAGTCCTGAGAAAAGGACTTATCGAGTGTTTCAAGTAGGTACCCACGAACGCTCCTCTGGGTTATAACTCTCAAGTATTGGAACCTTCGCACCCTATGACAGGCCTCTTAAAGGTTCTTGACTTGAAAAACTGGTTGATGGTAGGTCAGAGTGTTACGAGTGGTTTGAAACAGGACACATGAATCAGGTAGACACCGGAGAGGTGGTCAGGTAAACGAAGACGGACGGCGACAAGGTTTATGACCTTAGTTGGTCCAATGAATTTGGGGGCTAGTTTACGCCACGGATGTTGAAAACGAAGATTGTGAGGGGTTTACCAAATCCGTTGTCCACAGACATAACGAGGGCCAGGTCTACATCAGTGGTTGCTGCTGTTGCACATCTGTTCCTGAGAACCGGCCCAGAGAGCCTTGGCCAGTCTGTGCAAATGAAAGGAAACGTCAGAAGAGGGAACAGCCAGTGGCTGCTAGACCTGAGAGCAGGTGAAGGGGGAGAGACTGGTGATGGACGACGGGAGAGAGTTGTGGAAGTACTCCACACAGGGGATGAACTCACACCAGGTCGAGGGATGTTTGGAAAAAAAAGAAACAAAAGAGGTGACTGAGGTCCTGGATAATGAAGCAGAGGCGCCCAGCTGACGGCAGAATTGCCTCCGACCTGAGAGGTGAACTTGGTTCCAGTGCAGAAGGACTCCTCTGTTTTATCTTAAAATCAGACCACTTATAGAAATTAACACTTAAGATCTTTCCATTGTTGGAATTCACATTCGCTTTTTTGTTTTACCTTCAGAATTTAACTCAATTCAAGGTGAAAAAAAAAATCTATACGACTGAAGAGAAGCCAATTGCAGTACACTTATTAGCATGCTTGACTATTTGCATATAGAACGTACATAATAAAAGTATAGTGTACATTATAAATATTAGCCCTGAGAAGCCTGCTGCATGTGCCAATCACACTGGCTCGTTTTTTTTACGGTGTCCTGTTCTGCTTAGAAGCTCCCACATAGGTGCTTCGTGTGAGCTGGACAGTTTTGTTATCTCCAGGGGAGAGAGCACCTGATGTGGTGTTCCCAACCTCTAGATGGAAGCAGTGAATTTATGCAGTTAATTATTTATTTTTCCCATGGACCAGTTTGCATTAATTATGTCAGGACAGGAGGGTGTGGAAAAGAAAGGGGGAAGTGAATAAGGGATGTAGATGAGGGGGAAAGATTCACGGGTGTGAAGAATACCTACAAGAACATACCATAAAAGTTTATTGACAGCTTAAACAGTTTGTACATAACTACACACATATAATGAACCCATACCTAGAAAACCATGTCCATTTGTTATAGTTTTGTACATACCTACACATATACATACAAGTGTAAATATACACACACACATAGTTAATGAACCAATCGGGATAACAATGTGGAATGGACAGAAATGTACGCGTCACATAATGACCTGATCTGCACTAAACGGAGACTCACAGACACTAAATAAATAAGTCAATACAGCACGAAGCACCCAGGACAAGAAACCCAATCCACAAGCAGCAAACCAACATCCCATGTGCCACCTCCAGTCCTCTGCAGCCAAAGTGCGTAGCGAGCTCCTTCCCAAAACAGGCCCCACAAACAGCCAAGAGCCACATGACAACCCAGTCAAGGCGACATAACCAGGGGCAGACCCCACCCGCGACTAACCCCCCCCCAGCCTCATAAAAGACCCACGGCAGCGAGAAAGAGTATGAGGAAAATATTCACGTGACACAGCAAACAGGAGGAACCATACAGTAAGATCATTAAACAATACACAAGGAGTGACAGAATATTAGGAACATGGGCAAAGACAAGGAAATAGTTAACACAAAATGGCACTAACACACCATTAGATCCAAAATAATGTAGAAACTTAAAAAAACAAAAACAGAATGATGAACGGACTGACTGAGCAAAGAAAAGGAAGCTTGATCCGGGGTTTACGAGAACATCAGGTGTAGCAGTTTACTCCTGACCAGTAAATGAATGGGCACTTAAACTAAATGAGCCTTGAGGCAAACCCGGCCAATCACAGCCCTCACATAAATAGACCCAAATAAAAAGAACTCAACCCAGAATGAATGCACAGTGCACAGGACATGATAAAACACAACATAATAACAAACCCTTCAGCCGCATGGAAATAACCAACATAAGTGGCTGGAATTCGAGAAAGGGGTCTGTCACTGCCAGGAACGCTTTAATCAGTGACGGGCCCCTTACAGTAAAAGGAGCCACAGAGGAATGATACAATCATTATCCTGTCTGATATGCATCAATTCAAGAAAAAAAGAAATGCTAGATTTAATTACGTTTTAAATTAAAAAAGATTATTGAGCACCTTTTGTATGGTTATGGACCCTAAAGAGCTAACATGTGTAATTAAATCTCGCTGTGCTATCAGGGCTAATCTACAAAGTCCTGTGTAGAATCGTAGAGCTTCCCCGTGAATGGCAGCTAAGAAATGTGCTGGAGTTGTTTAAAGTGAAGGGATGCTTTAGCTTCCTCCTCCTTCCGTCTCTCCTCCTCATGTCAGCATGTGCCAGAGCCTCACGTGCACCAGCCACAGACAAGAGGCCATACCGCCTCAATGAAACGCGTCTGCAGCTACTAAAAATAGCTCTCACACAGGAGGAAAGGGAGAAATAGAAACGGCAGGGTTATTTTTGCTCTCTTTGAATGACTCAGAATCGTGACTTGTTTGGCCCATTGCTTCTTTGAGCTGTTCATTTTTTATTGATGTGTTTGTCTTCCAGGTGCTTTATTCAGGGGAAATAGTATCACGAGGGGTGAATGAGGAGGTTGCATGACAAATGGTGAGAAACACACCTACGTGTGTCCTTTTTAAACGCTTGTCTTCTGTGAAACTCCCACAGGGTTTCAACTTGGGTTCTTTCCTGAGAAGTTCTCCTCTGTTGGTCATAGATGAGTCAGCCATTAAAATGTGTGCCCAAACAGAATCTGGAAGGGGCCCATGCAGAATGTTTTTGTTATGGTGTGTGGTGAGTAAATTAAGACATTAAAGAGCCCCTTTTGTGATTTGCAAAGGTTTATTGTCTGGTTTTGGGAGTCTCCAACAACAAGTTGATGCACATGCAAGGTGAAAATACTTGCATTCTTTTACTATACAGATTGCTTTTTACTGCATTTTACCGACCTTTGGTCACAAAATGAAAACTAGCTTTTACAAGTATTTGGACCCAAGTCTATGTGATTGAATACTGTATGTGGAGTGTTCAGTGAGGAAATAGCTGTTGAATATTTTGGTTGTAAATTTAGCACGCAAATATTTGCTAAACTAGCAAACAGCCATGAAACCATTATATGCATTTCTCAATTTGAAGCACAAACTTGTAAACATCATCATAAAATCTAAGTAGTTATAATTGAAACATCTGCAAATAATTTCTATAGAGAGACTTCACACACCTATAACCTTTGCTGTAAATATCATTGACAGTATATAATAATGCGTACGAAGTGTCAGTGACATCACCCATTGTTTTCTGGCAAAGTCAAATGAGTAATCTGTAATCAAAAATAGCAAAAGATCCACAGAACCAGGACATGGGAGTAGAAACCACACACACAAGAGTCTAAATCCACCCCCACACACACAAGACCCAACAGACAATAAAATATAAAAAATAAAAACAAGGAGTAGCCAAGTTCATCTGATAAAATTAGTTGGATGAACACAACAGAGGATGACACGTGATGAGTCGAGCTGAAGAAATGTCAACCGTCTTTCCCTCAAGACACCACTCCCCCTAATTATGCATAGCTTTCAATACGTGTTAATCACACAATAAAAAAAAATCACCCCCTCAGTTATCAGGAAGGTCAAATCTAGTGATCTAAAACAAAACTAGTGGAGCCAGGAGTGGAAACATCCCTTCTCTTCATTCTTCTCCTTCATGACCAAACCCTGCCCACCCAGATGAGTTGTAATAAGCCACGCTAACTCTGACCCTAACGCTAATCACTAAAACAACTAAAACAACAAAAGTTACTTCTGAAAATGAGCTTTTTAACCATTGACTAAAGGCACTGCCAGAGAGAGTGTGGTGTGTGTGTGTGTGTGTGTGTGTGTGTGAGAGAGGTCACCATCTGACCTGGAAAAGTGGAAGTGGCTACACCTCCAGATCTGGTCGCAGCGACCTCTACTTGCCTAAGGAGTACAGATCCTTGTTTTTTTACCAGAGCACCATTTCTTGAAAACTGATGCATCGACACACTTCTTTTTTTCTGGCTGGCTTGTAAGGTCACATTTTTTGTACATAAAATTAAAGATCCACTGCAGCCCCTGCCCCAGATAAACTGGGAGGGAGCGAATGTGTGAGCTGCAAGTGGTGGACATGTGGTGGAGGTAGAGGAGAGTTGGCATCTCCAAATGGTTCAACCGTCTACTGTGCTAAAGAGGTTTTTGAGGCAATGTGACCAGGTTTTTGATCCAGTTGAACTCTACCACCGGCGATGAAATTTGTAAACAAAGAGCAATGTTCAGGTGCTGCAGCAACCTCCTGGTTGGTGGGTGACGCTTGCTGGTAAGGAGTGAATTCTCACATTCTCCTCTCTTGGCTGAAAAAATAAAGCTGCAAATCTCTCTTGAAAAAAAAAAGCACAGTATCTGTAGTATATAGAATTCACAGCTACATGATATGTATTGATGTGTTGTTTGTGGAGCAGAAAGTAGGAGAATTGTAGTACGTTTGTTTACCACAACATTAGTAAAATATTGGAAGGTTGTCGGTTCGAGGACCTTCCTGGAAGGAGTTTGCATGTTCTCCCTGTGGGTTTCCTCCAGGTAATCCGGTTTTCCCCGAAATCCCAAAAACATGCGGTTAGGTTAATTGAATAATCTAAATTCCCCTTAGGTGTGAATGTGTGAGTGAATGTTGCCCTGCGATGGACTGGCGACCTGTCCAGGATGTACCCCCGCCTCTTGGCCAATGTGTGCTGGAAATAGGCACCAGCAGACCGCCAAATGAATGAATGAATGAATGATGATTTGTTTCAAAGTCACCTCTTTCTTTTAAAGACCAGGTCATTGTCTTTAAAAGAAAGAGGTGACTCTGAAACAAATCATCTTTCATTCATTCATTTGGCGGTTCAAAATAACGTTGACATTTGAAACTAAAACAGAATGTTCCTCAAACGTAGAGCTACGTTGCAAACAGGGGGTGAAAGGTACTTTTAAAAATGTATCAAATAGGGGATCTTTGAAAGTAGGGCTAAATGTGTATATTTGATATTATTATATTCTAGCTTTAAAACCTAAAAGGTCACTGGAACCTTCTGGATATCAAAGTCAGGGTGAATGAGTTGATCACTTTTTTATTGACCATTCACACATTTGGTGAGGAGTAAAGTGCGGAAGTAATCACAGAGGACCCAAAAGCAAGATTTATTCAAGACTTATTCAAGTCCCGGATGCCTCAATAATAACTCAATGATGGGTTTCAGTCAAAGTCTTAGTGAAGCAGCAACAGTCTTCAAGAAGGCAGTGAAAACACGCTCCAGGGCAACAGTGTACTAGATAGCTAACAGTTAAGAGCTAGCAGGGCCGTATATAGCCTCCAGTTCCTGACAACCACAGTCTCCAGAAAGGACAGAGAGAGATCTATAACTCACAGTGGTGAAACATAGACTCACACAAAACCAGACAGAACTGGAACACAGGGGTGATGGAGTACGGACAGCAGCGATTACTCTTAAAGTTTGGTGCGGAGTGTCAGAGGTGTGATTTTTTTTATGGAGTTAGTAGCAAAATTTGTAAAAGTCGGAGTGTTGTGTTTTTAGCTCACTTCAAAACTGTTCAAGGAGAGGCTGATTGACTCCGCCTACCCCTGTGCCTCACCGCACGTCTTTACACATACACAACAAAAACACAAATGAAGATTAGGACCTAACATGAGGTTTACTGCACTTTCGAACACACAAACCGAATACAGTTTTTGTTATTATTATTGGTAGTATTCATATGATATAAGTACTATTTAATTAAAGATGACTATTCACCTGACTTCATGTCTAGACAAATGTACACAAAAACATTATTTTTGATGAAGTCCTTTATCTTTTAGCTCTCTCCTTGTCTCGGTATAAAGTTCTGGCAGAGACATTATCCTCTAACAGATAAACTTGAACCTGGACTCTTAAACCAATCTGGGGTTATTTAAAAAAAAAAAGGGGGAAGAAGCTGATTGGCTATTGGCGCCCATGTGACACCTCTGCTGTGACCAGGTGTCTCATTAAAGAGCATGAGGGTTTTGGTCTGTAAAAAAGGAACCAAACAATGCAGAAAGAAGTCCAGCAGCAAATACAAGAGAGACCAAAGCTCACAGCTTGAGGAGGACCACTGGTAGGAAAGAGACTTTCAAATATGTGGATGCTTTTTGTTTGATTGTAATATTTATTTTCATGTTTGTTTGTTTAGGTTTATAACCTAAGCACTGGCATGTCCTGGTAACAGGCACACAAATATAACCAATTTTTGTGGAATTCAGAGCTTTGAGTACAAACTTTTTCAATTCTCAAGATGTGAAGGCCTTATTCAAGTTCGGGCAGTTTGGTCAAAGTCCTTGAAGAACTTCACATGGACTTTGTTATCAGCAAAAATACAAAAAATCTCGCTTCTACCATCTATGTATTCTAACAAAAGTAAGGATGTCTTACCTTAAATAAATGAATTTCCCAAATCCCTAAACAAATTTCAGCATTCAAAGCTAAGTTCAAAACATTTTGAAACACAGCAAAAAAAAAAAAATATTTACATTTATTTTAAGTTTCAAACACAACAATTATTTCTGCATTAATGAAAAAATTGCCAGAAGTAAAACAGGCATCAGACCAGATTTCCACCGGCTCCTTATTTCAGATTTGTCTTATTATAAATGTAAAAAAATGTGAAACTGACAGATGACTATAGTCATAATCAATTTAAACATCACAGCAAATAACACAATTGTAAAAGATTTGGGTAGTATGCAACAGCAGCAGTGCCAACATCTTTCAGCAAATGCCAATTTTGTCTTGTTATATTTGGTGTTTTGTTTCTGCTGATTCTATATGGCAGAATAGCTTTTAGATTGCTTCACTGCATGGCTCACAATTGGCTAAGATTATAAGTTTCTGTAACAAACTAAACCGAGATGTTTATTTATGTTTTCTCCGTCAAACGAAATCTAAAATGAACAGCCAATTTGTTTTTCAGTTACATGTGCCGGAGGGTGCTGTCCCATCCTTGAACCTTCATGTTCACTTGCATTGCGGAGCATATTTGTGTCTAAATAAGATGCATACACACATATAAAGTTTTTTGGGCAGATCTTATTGAATACAGACTAGTCAGCAGTTAGTATTTTGGTGAAATACTGAGAAAAACAGCAGCAGACAAGGGGCACTTGGACAGCTCAGCCTCTTGCTGCCTCAGATGGAAATTTCTCAATTTTCTCTGACACATATTGGACTTGAATCAAACTCCATTGGGCAGTTTAGAGTTTTTGACTGTGGGATGGAACAGAAGTACCCAGAAACAAACCCATGCAAATCCCTCTCAGAAAGACTCAACTTTTTATGTTGATTTACAGCTATATGTCTTCCTTTGGTTGAATATTTTAACATCAGGTGATGGAGAAATAGAGTATGGGGTTATCAAAAGCCCGATTCAAACTAGACTAGTTTTCCAAACAACATTTGAGTTCGAATTCTTCACAGATGATGTCTGTCATGGCATCTGCTGATTCAGACGGGACTTACAAACCTACAGAGGCACAAGTTTTTGAGTTTGGATTGTAATCTCTTGATTGGTGTTACTCTTGATTGCTCACATGATCAGATTGCATGAATAGCATTGGGTGATATACAAATATTTTTAAATATGTAATATTAACGTAACGACTGCTGAAATGAAATTAATTAATTCATTGATATAAATCCAGTCTCAATAATTTTTTTCAACTTTTCTTTTTAAATCTTTAAAAGGTCAGATTTCTTAGATGAGCATAAAGTTGGCTGGAAAACAGAATTTTTTTATTGTTACCTTGTTTTAACAGAGGTCATGAGAGTAAAAAAAATCCAAATATAGCAAATTCGGACAGGATTAAAATCACAAAGTACGTCTCAGACACAGTGGCCAACATTTTTTTTTTTTCTTTTAAATATACTGTCAATCCAACAATCTTCGTCTCGCAATTGGCGATTTAAATGCAGCTAAAATAAAGAAAAAATTCACATTGTTTTATGATTATTAGGTTTATGTATGGTTAAAAGTTGGGATGCACCGAACTTTTGGCCGCCGAAAATTTTAGGCCAAAAAAGCATTATCGGCTTTGGCCGAAACGTAAGAAAGCGCCGAAAATAAAAGCCAAAATTGTCGCCACGCCTCTCCCCTCCTCCGGTCTCGTTCGCGCTGTCATTACGCATCAAACACAGAGTAGGTTGGCGGTTGGGAAGCACTTCAAAGTTTCAGATGGGGACAGCAAAGTTGCAATATTTTAGCAATTATTTTTCTTCTGTTTGTGCTCTGTCGTTTGGTACAGTAATTTGAAATTGAAGTAAAAAAGCAGCTAGAATTTTTTTTTGCACAATTTTATTACAGAAAGAAATTTTATTTAGTTTTGTTATTGTTAAACAGGCTTATAACTGTTATTTGTTATCAAAAAAACTTTGATTGCTTAATTCATTTGTAGTTTTTTTTAATACAAACAAAAAGAAAATATTTGAAACATGTTTTTAATGAAGCCATTTTCGGTCTCTGTATCGCTTTTCGGCCAAGTGCATTTAAAATTTTTGGTTTCATTTTCAGCCCAGAATTTTAATTTCAGTGCATCCCTAGTTTAGGTTAACTGTGTAATAGGTTTAGTTGACTGTGTCTTCTATTGTTAATCAGACTTTTCATTCTCCTCTACTCAATTTATGGAGGGCCTGGAATGGAGTTTGGAACTAAATTTTGTAGCTCTACGGGATGCTCCTGATTGCCTAAATTTTGTTCCCAGAATTCAAGATGCTTTGTTTAATTTGCTTGGAATAGGTGATAGATTACTCTATTTTTTTCAAGCACTGTTTTTTTAGAAACACTGAGTATTTGTGAAGTATGCTCACTACTACTTGTTCAGAGTTTTCCATTGACACATGCATGAAATCAATCACTACAATTGAAATCCTCTTGTGATGATCCACAATGACATTTAACATTTAATCAAAGGACACGTGAAACCACAGCAGCCCCAGAAGGTGAATCAGGTCTCCGCTTATGTTAATGAGTTTCCCGAGACACGCTGAGCCTTCCATGGAAATTCATTTATCTGTTTAGAATGCCGCTCTCTCAGGACACTTTGAATGGGTCACAAAACATGAAAATACTTTATCTCATGCTCTAATTGTCAGCTAGCTATTACGGTATTAGGCTAGTGTTGGTAATGCTGCAAATGTTGCTGTCATCCTGCAAAGCAATGTGCTTAAGTCCAAAGCCGCACAGGCCAGAAAAAAAAAATTCCCTCATGGTCGCAATGCAATTTAGTTGCTTGGCAACAGCTTGTTTTCGGACTATCACCTTGCCACTAGTTTGTGAAATGTCAAGAAATAAGCGGCACTGGAATCAGGACACAAATACAGCAATACATTTCTCAGCTCTTATGTGACTTTCTTGTTGGTTTGGAAAACCGGAGACTAGCCAGTCAACTTTTGACCCAGCCACAACTAATGCATGCTTTAGAAACTGAAAACGCAAACGCAATTAGCTTGAGTGGTGACCTCCATCAGGTGGTGCTGTGGGCCCAACTCTGAAAGTTTTAGTGTCAGATTGAGTTTCCTTTGCAAACCCTTTGCGATTTTCATGTAGTCAGACCCAACACATTTGATTCAAAGGAATTATGAAATATATTTCCTAGAACAGCTAATAAAATCTCAGTGTCAGTGCATAGTCTCAAAGCCTGAAGCCCTGTAAGCACTGATAAGCATTAGCAAGGAGCGCTCTCTCCAGACCAGGGTGATTCTGAGGCGCTGTGTATTCAAGAGACAATTATTCCCATGTGCAAACAGCACAGGAGCTGACAGATCTATAGATAGCCAGCCACTAAGCTCTAGGGTGTACGCGGAACAGAAATTTATCTGATGGGATATCTGATTTGAGAATAAATAAAGCTGAGGAAGCTTGTTTCTCTAATAGAGGAATATATAGTTTTTTTTTTCCATCCATGCAAAGTTTCCTCACTGCTTACTTGAAGAAATAACTCTAAAGTACTTGTGACACTTAAATCAAAGAAACATCTCTTTTTTTTTTATCTGAAACAGTTTTGGACCAGAAATTACTGGCTAAAAATTCTAACAGCTTTGATAAAATGAGTGATTAAATTATTTGAATGTATATTATGGACAGTTTACAAACCCTTTGCATTTTATGTTCTTTTATTTATCCTTAATTCCTTTATGTTATCTTTTTTTGAGTTTGGATTGTAATCTCTTGATTGGTGTTACTCTTGAAGAAAGAAATCTGAAATATCAAACCTCTACTTAGAATGCAGTGGAAGCACCCCTTTGATCTAATACAATCTTTGTGGGAAAGATGCGACAAGTTCATCACACCTGGATTTGGGATCCTCTGCCATTCCTCCTTGCAGACCCTCTCCAGCTCTGTCAGGATGAATCATAGTAATCTGAGCAATCTGGAGATGGTTTTCATCTAGGATATCCCTGTAGCTTGGCCGCATTCAGCTTTCCCCTAATTGCAACCAGTCGTCCTCTCCCTGCGACAGAAGCTCCACAGCGTGATGCTGCCACCACCATGATTCACTGTATTGGATAGGTGATGAGCAGTGCCTGCATGGTTTTCAGAACAAAAAGTTCTTTCTTGGTCTCATTAGACCAGAGACTCTTATTTCAGATCATCTTAAAGTCGGCCAGGTGTTTTGGTGTAGGGCTGGAGTGATGGATGACTTTCTAAAACTTTCTCCCATCTCTTGACTGCATCTCTTAGCCACAGTGATCTTTGGGTTCCCTTTCAGTCGGTCCCGGAGACGTTAGTCGGGATTAGACCGACTGAATGGGAGCGAATCACCGTGAGAGCGACTGACGAACATATTAACGGGCAAATTAATTTGCAGGCGAAGGTGATTGATTAGCAATCAGCCGGGTATAAAGCCGGGCGTGCCTAAGCCTCAGTATGCAATTTTCCTTCGGAGCTGACTGAGTGAGACTCTCTCTCCTGAACTTTGACGCTTCTAGCTTGAAAGATCAGCAGGTTGCTTACCTCTTGGCTCTTTTGGTGTGACCTCTGCTAGCTCAGATAGCATGCAACCAACAGCCAGCACCTCGAAGATCTTCTCAGGCAAGCCTGTCCAGTGATTCAGCCGTTTTCTCAGTATCCTGTCCATTTTTCACGACACGATGAGCAAAACGTGCACTATTCCTGGCTGTTGTGGGCTTCTCGTTGAAAAGACGGTCACGGGAGTTGCGCGATGTGTTTGGTTTCCAGCACACCGACGCGGCTCTCGTGAAGCGAGTGTTTGCACTGCAGCACTCTGCTGAGTCGCACGCGGAAGTTTTGGGTAGAGCGGCGTCAGGTGATTCCTCGCGTCATCCCCAAACACCGAGCGTGCTTCCCGTCTGGTCTGCGGGTGAATCGGACGGCGCTTCGGTGTCGCCCGGTACCTCGTATGATCCTGTAAACGATCTGCTCTCCCACGCAGCATCGGAAGGGGCGCGGCTTTCGGTTCTCCAGTTCGGCCTGCCTCCTTCGGGCGTTCGCGGTGCTCTCACAGCCGCAGCCTCGATCGGCGGGAGGTGACTCCTCCCCCCCGAGTCGATGCTGTCACGGCTGGAGAATTGGTGGCTAGGCAGGCGCCGGGACAGGTTCCCCGCATACCGCTAGTGCCTTTTTCTCCCCGAGAAGCACGAGGAGCTCACTAATTCTGGCAGGCTCCCCTGCCCGCCAGGGGATTGAGCTCCTCCCTCTTCACCACTCTGGCCAATGCAGCAGATACGGGTTACTCTTCGATTCCCCGAGTGGGTAGGTTGTCGCGGTGCTTACCCCGACAGCGCTGCTGCTTGACGGTCTCGTTCGGGTGTTCCCGCCAAAGCTGGGAGGTCTCATCAGTCCTGATGATGAGAGCTTATTCAGCTGCGGGTAAATCTGCTGCATTATTGCATGCTATGGCGACCTTACAGGTCCTCCGTGTCATGCACCAGGGTGGTGGTGACCAGCAGTCTCTCTGAGACTCGCTTTCAGCCGCTGATTGTCGCCTCGTGCTACAAGATCAGCCGTGCTGAACATCGGTCACGCGATGTCCACGCTTGTGGTCCAGCAACGCCATCTGTGGTTCGAGCAGGCTTCAATGCGTCCCGAGGACCGATTTTCGGCTTCCGTACGCGACTGTCTCCCCGGATGGCCTCTTTGGCGTCGCCGTGGAGATTTTCGTCAAAGGTCTCCACGATCAGGAGGCAGGCGGAGTGTCTGGGTATAGTTCCACGCCAGAAGCAGCAGGCGTTGCTTCTGGGCCGGAACCCTCTCCGCCTGTTCGCTGCCAAAGAGTACGTCTCCTGCCTTGGTTTACTCCTTCGACCTCTGGTCCGGGAAAACCCCTGCATGCGGAAGACGGAGCCAACCTCTGAGGTTTTCGAAAGCAGACGAGGGTTTCTAGTGAAGCTCCCCCGAGGTTGGCGACTCGGGAGGAAACGAGCTCTTCTTTGGGTCTGGTCATCGACCCAGCTCCCCCAGGGGGGCTCCTCCGGGACGGCGGCACCTATTGTGTCAAAGATAGAACTCACTTCCTCCCGAGAATAGCGGTCTCGCATGCCCGACGGTCTGGGGTTCCTCTTCCTCGGTCTCCGACGAAGATCCCGACATGGGCCCGAGCCCCGCTGGCCATGGCAGAGAGCGCGGGGGCACACCACCCCTGCCCTCATCTGACCATCTCCCAGGGTCCTTCCCTGGTGATTCCGCCCACAAGTCCGCCTCCGGGCGGCCCCGCCATGGGGACCATCGGCACGTCCCGACCACGACCCCTGTCAGCTTACCTGGGAGCCTGGCGGAAGCTTCCCGGGTCTCACAGTGGGAGGTCCGGACAATCCGGCAGGGCTACACGATTCAATTCGTGTCTGCCCCCATGTTTCGAGGTGTGCTTCACACTCCTGTTCCCCGAACCGGCGCCTCATTCCTGCGAGAGGAGATCGACGCCCTTTTAACAAAAGGTGCGGCCGAGCCGGTACCCCCAGCCGATATGGAACGAGGGTTTTACAGCCCATACTTCCTGGTCCCCAAGAAAGCAGGCGGGCTGCGACCAATCTTGGATTTGAGGCGTCTAAACCGGCACCTGGCCAAGTACCGGTTCAAGATGCTGACGGTCCGCTGCATTCTACCATGCATCCGTCCTGGAGATTGGTTCGCAACAATCGACCTGAAGGACGCGTACTTCCAGGTAGAAGTGGTTCCAAGGCACAGACCCTTTCTAAGGTTCTGTTTCCAGGGCCATGCTGACCAGTACAAGGTCCTACCCTTCGGTCTTGCCCTATCCCCTCGCACCTTTACTAAGGTTGTCAGGGCCGCGCTAGCCCCGCTCCGCCGGGCAGGCATTCGGATCCTGGATTACCTCGACGACTGGCTTCTCATAGCCTCGACCAGAGACCAGTTGATCCGACACCAGGGCAAGGTGCTTTCGCACTTAAACCGTTTGGGTCTGGAGGTCAACTGGGAAAAGAGCCACCTCACCCCCGTGAGAGTCATCTCTTTTCTCGGGATGGAGCTGAACTCCGAGAGCATGCTGGCGCGATTATCGGTAGAACGCACCAGGGCCTTGCTGACCGCACTCTTCGCGGTGTCCTCTCGACCAGTGGTCAGACTGAAGTTAATTCAGAGGCTCCTGGGGCATATGTCAGCCGCAGCTCCAGTCATTCGACTCGGGCTCCTGCGTATGCGACCACTGCAGCAATGGCTTCTCTCGCGAGTTCCAAGTTGGGCATGGCGTCAGGGAGCGCTACGTCTGCCCACGGCAGACATGCCCCCTTACCTGAAGGTCTGGAAGACGGAGTGCTTCTGAGGTCTGGGGTGCCTCTTTCGAGCCACCCCAACCGTGTGGTGGTCACAACCGATGCCTCCAAGACTGGTTGGGGCGCCATGTGCGGTTCCCACCGAGAGTCCGGTGCCTGGACCGAAAGACGCTCTTGCTGGCACATAAACCGTCTCGAGCTAGTTGCAGTCATTCTAGCGCTACGGCGCTTCTGCCCGCTCCTCCGGGGGCGGCACGTGCTGGTCAGGACAGACAGCACTGCGGTAGTAGCGTACATCAACCACCAGGGCGGTGTACCCTCCCGCTTCCTGCACTACCTCGACCAACAGCTGCTCCTCTGGAGTTAGAGCGACTTCCGTCGCTCGAGCCTTCATATCCCTGCGGAGTGTAACAGGATCGCGGTTCCGCCGCCCAGATTCCACCCCTCGACAGGAGATTGGCGACTCCATCCTCGGGCTGTTTAGCAGATTGGGACATCTTCGGCGAGGCCCAGGTACCTGCTGCCTCCCGTGTGAATACCCATTGCCGGCTCCTATTCCTGTCCCTGGCTCCTCTCGGGACAGATGCGCCGGCTCACTGCTGGCCCGGGAACAAACGCTTATGTGCGTTTTCCCCAGTGAAGCCTCCTAGCACAACCTCTGTGCATGGTCAGAGGGGACGAGCGCGGGCTACTCTTTCGCCCTCTTCTGGCCGAACAGAGTATGGTCTCCAGACCTCTCTGCGCTCGTGACAGCCCCCCCTTGGCCGATTTCCCCCTGAGTCCAGATCTGACTCAAGGGGGGGGGATACAGGCACCCGCGGCCAGACCTCTGGGCCCTACTTGTATGGCATATCTGTCCGCGGTGGACCCCGAGCCTCTACCACCCCTCGCGGTGACTACCTATACCATGCGTTAGCCCCCTCCACTGAGTGTGCTACGCTGGCAAGTGGGGTCGGTTCGTCGAATGGTGCTCTTCCCGCCAGGAAGACCCCGGGACATGCCCCATCTGAGTCGTGTTGACCTTCTCCAGGAGAGGTTCGATCGGGGGCTGTCCCCATCGTCCCTCTAGGTCTACGCAGCCGCTATTTCTGCCTTCCACCTCTGGGTTAAAGGGAAATCAGTGGGCAGCCACGCACCATGGTGAGATTTCTCAAGGGGGCTAGGCGCCTCCGGCCTCCTAGACCACCCTCCATTCCTCTTGGGACCTCTCCGTCGCCCTTCGGGGCGGCGGAAGTCACCTTTTGAGCCCTGGCATTTGGCAGAGCAGCGTGTCCTCTCACGGAAGACCGCACTCCTGCTTGCTTTGGCCTCAATTAAGAGGTTGGGAGATCTCCCGGCACTGTCCGCCGACGAATCCTGCCTGGAATTCGGCCCTGGTGATTCTCTGGTTACCATCAGACCCAGGCCCGGATTCATCCCCAAGGTCCCAACCGTCCCCTTCCGGGACCAGGTGGTGACCCTGCAAGCTCTGCCCCGGGAGGAGGCAGAACCAGCC
>SRMA01025920.1:0-32510 GCA_007224835.1 Danionella cerebrum | reverse complement strand
TTGACTTCAACGTTGAAATCGATTACCACTTGTTTTATGGGGTTTTTTGCGTTTTACAGGGAATTGCATTCGCGTGTGGAGATGATTGGCCACAATGTAAGAAAAAACACCAGAGCCACTCCTATCAAGAGAAATGAAAACTGATTGAATTACTTATTTTTACCTGATTAATGAACTTAATTAACCAAATGAATAACAAGTTTTGTTATTCTTTTTAAACAGTAAGAGTTGTTTATGTTGTCATTTTTTAAAAAGGTAAATGGTACAAAACAATTGGCGTTCAATTTAACCCGTTGCTAAATAGAAAGAAATCAAAGATAGCGACCAATATGAAACCAAATCGACTATAACCCAAGGCCACTACCACCCTTTACGTATCCTGACATTGTTGTTTACCTTGTTTAGTTATAAGCGCATACCAGGGTTCCAATTACTTACTGATCTACAAACATGCAAACTGTGAGAGCTCCATCCTTGCCAAGGATTTTATTTTAATGGGATAATATACAATGTGGGGTTGTTTTTTTTCAAAGCACCATAACGTCATTTTAATGAATTTGAATGATTTTTTTTTCTTTACCATGAAAGTGGTTCAAGAAAAATCTAACTGTTCTTTTCCAAACTTTCATAAAGCACCTCAAAGACATACGGACATAACAATTTCAATCCAGATTTGAAAAAATAAAAATAAAATCACACTTGATTTGACACTAAATCGTTTTTTTTTTCTTAACCATAAAAGTGGTTCAAGGAAAATCTAACTGTTCTTTTCCAAACTTTCATAAAGCACCTCAAAGACATACGGACATAACAATTTCAATCCAGATTTGAAAAAATAAAAATAAAATCACACTTGATTTGACACTAAATCGTTTTTTTTTTCATTACAATATAAGTGGTTCAAGGAAAATCTAACTGTTCTTTTCCAAACTTTCATAAAGCACCTCAAAGACATACGGACATAACAATTTCAATCCAGATTTGAAAAAATAAAAATAAAATCACCCTTGATTTGACACTAAATCGTTTTTTTTTTCTTAACCATAAAAGTGGTTCAAAGAAAATCTAACTGTTCTTTTCCAAACTTTCATAAAGCACCTCAAAGGCATACGGACATAACAATTTCAATCCAGATTTGAAAAAATAAAAATAAAATCACACTTGATTTGACACTAAATTTTTATAGCATTTATTGGCATTATGGCATAAACGGCATTTATTGCGATTTGGAACCAAACTCCCCATATGCTTTTGCCAAGTAACAATATATACAGTTGTACAAGTAAATGGTGTTTAATACAAAATACTTATAATTAAATTTAGTGAACAAGCAAAGCCATACATAACAAAGCCAAGTCCAACTCCTTGTAGAAACAAAGATTACAAACAAAATGCCCGTTGCTCCCAAACCAAATGAATGTGATGACAGCACCTCCTTTCCTATAACTAACAATTGAATGCCAGTTATTCTTTTAATAAAGCTAAGTGCACTCATCTCAACTTTGTTTGTAAAGCACTTTCTGCACAGCAGAACCCAAAGTGTGCTTTACAACATTACAATAAATACAAATTTTATCACAAAAGCTCTCAAGTAAACTAATATATTTGTAAATAATTTACTAATTATTGTTTTGCTCCATGTATACTGTATATAACTATTATTTTTGTGTTTTCTTTTCTTTCTTGAATTTTCTTTCTTGCATATGAGATAGTGGTGTGTGTTTAATGAATGGGAAAGCAGAGAAAGAATGGGTTTGCTTACAGGAAGATACGGACAGTAATCTAAAAAGCCAAACACAATGAAACCTAGAATACTCACCAAGGGGGGTGGGGGGAGCGGGTGTTCAGTGATGCGTTCACACTGAGGGTGGGTGGCTCTGTTATTGTACCTTGTAGACAGTGGCTCAAGTGTGTCCAACTCCAAAGTTTAGCACAGCTGGAAACGCAGGCATGAAGCATCGACCCTCACAGAGAGCAACACACTGAATCAAACTCTGTTCACCGCATGAGTGACGTGCAGATCTTAAAATGGCTAACCACTCAACACAAAGAGAGAGAGAGAGAGAGAGAAGGGACAGGAAAGGTAGATTCTGGGCCACTGAGCAGCATGTGTTGATTGTGACACTCTCGCTCACCTTTCTCTCTCATTTCTCATACATTTTTCATGCAGCCAGTTTTACTTAACTGACAGGAAGTAGAATCCCCTGCAGTGTGAAGAGGGGAAGTGCGCTAGATTTCCGTTTGATTCTGTTTGATTACAGTTCCTTAGTAAAAGGGCTGCGAATGTATGGTATTACAGATATTTTCTCAATAGCTAACAGAAGTGGTTGTGCTGGTGTGCGAGCAAGTGTTCTCTTGAGTTTGTGTGATTCTTAAATCTGTTACACTACTGCCATCTGCTGGTGCTCTATCTCATTGTGCGTGTGTCGAGGTTATTACTTTTTCACTATAGTGGGTCCATAAAATAATCAAGCCAGTACTTTTGCTTACAGCTTTGCTTGTCCCTCACGTCCCTTTAAAATGTCTGCTTTGTTGACTTATTTTATGTTCTTTGGATCTGTATTAAACTTCCATCCATCCATCCATCCATCAACTTTTACCTGCATATTGCTGTTCTGAATCACATGTTCTGCTAGTGTCTCCAGTACACATTGGGTAGCAAAAGGTGGGGTAGACCCTGGACATGACATTAATCCATCAGAGAGCTATTAGACAGGTTGTCTTTTAAAATAGGTGTATAAATTACGCACCAGTAAATAAAAAAGGAAATTCTTTTTTTTTTTTTAAAGAAACATCATCCACAGCTGCCTGCAAGAAACTTCAAATCATTTCAACCCCTAACATAATTATAGCCAAGCTTTAACATTTTAAATGTGCTTTTTATTTTATTTTTTAGCTAGTTAACCAGTCACATTAATTTGTTGTAGGTTGTAATAAAAATTGTGATAATAACAGTTAAAATAAATAATAATCATAATAATAATTTTTATCTTAGGTGCCTTTCTAGCATTTTAATGGCACCTTACATGTAACCTTTGGAAGTCTGGGGCCTTTTTGGGCATTTTTTTTACTACTTTACAATTTGCTCTTATAAATTACCCTTTTTGTGGCAAGTTTTTTCAGAACAACTCCAGCTTTTTTACTAGCAAATATTCTTTTTGCATTACGTTACACAATGATTCAAAAAAACACTTGAAATTCTCAAAAAAAAAACCATAAAAATCCCAAAATAATAATGAACAGTTTTTAGTGTTCAGACAAAAAAAAAATCACGAATCCCCCGAAAAACAATGTGAAATTGAATTTAAAAATCCAGGTGAATCTCTCGTAAACCTTATATACTGTTCCAAGCACTTTTTGTGCTTATTGAAAAAACAACTCTCATCACAAGTCTTGTACTTCCAATGTTTTTTTTCTTCTTTTCACCACTAGATGACAGCGGTCTAGGGTCTAGCGATTTAGGGTCTGTAAAAATCTAGCGATTTAGGGTCTGTAAAATTTGACTGAAAGACAAATGCGCATTTTCTTATTTTCAACTGAAGTTCATTCAGAAAGCTAAAATTTTAAAGCTAATAACCTTTTTGAAACCTACTCTTTATATATGAAATCACAATTATACAATAGGTGGGTCGCATCATTTCTACCTGATTCAAAACAGCCGGTGTGTGTAGAGACACAATAAAGGGATAAAAACATAGAAGTTTAAAAGACAAGTTATAATTATATTTTGGATATAATTCACAGCTTCAAACACTACATAACTGGCTATCACTTGGAGATTGCTGTTTTGTAATTAAATGCGTTACTGTAATGAACGGATTGAATCAGGGGCTTCATTTTTTATTAATTCCAGACAATATTAGCATAATTTGTAGAGTGAAGCAAAGTCATAAAGAGCATATGTTACTGACGCTGATGTTATTGAGAGCCTCCAGAGATAAATTTGTAGCTATGAGGCTCCGTTCTGACACTGACATGAGCTTTCCAGAGATGGGTCGGGCTTCACTCTGTTATCGTGTTTTGGTGTAGAGACATCGAGAGTCTACCAAATTAGTGCTGCTATGTGTAACATGCAAGATGCCAGAACCATTATAAATATTTGATGTGAAGATGACCACAACAGTGCACAGTTTCCCAAGAAAGATGCTGTCTGTATCAAAGATCCACAACTTTGAATTATATATAAGTCAGCTGGAGTTTTTTTGTTTGTTTCTCAGTCATGATGTACAGTGAGGGGGAAAAGGGGATTTGAATGTTTGCTCACAAACAAGAAGAAGATCGGTCGACATCTTTGATGGCTGGTTTATTTTGACTGAAACAGTGTATAAATTGATGTGCTTTTATGTGAGTAAAATAAATATTTGAACTCCTGTCAAGCAGTGAGATTTCTATAGGTTCCAGACGTCTTTGTGCATGAGATGTAGCTAGTCAAATATTGTGTTGTGCCTATTGCTCTTTATTTTTGTAATATGAATGTTTTTGCATTCATACTATACATTTAATTATTTATTTATTTTCATGAGTTGTACTTTTTAATTATTAGATTATTTCTTAGAAAATTATCATTTTTCATATTTTCTTCTTTCTGATTGTTTTGGTTTTTCATTTAATCATACAGTACTGTGTTTTCAGAATTATAAGTAATAGCTGTTTATTTTTGTACTTTTCCGAAATGCATCATTCAAGAATACCAATCACGTGCTAATGATTATCAATAAATCACACCTAGGTCGAAACAAGACACAAGATAGCTGTACTGCATTAACAAGGTCTTTCCCAGACAAAGATTTCAAAGCAGACTTGGGCTTCAAGATGCGCTGCTCAAGCGCTTTTGAAGAAGCACAAAGACAAATTGGTCGACCAAGGAAACTTACAGCAGATGAGACACATCACATTACTTCTCTTCGAAAATATAAAAAAGTCCATCTCAGAATTGGCAGAAACCAGTGGGACCCAGGTACACCCATCTAGTGTGGCCAAAAGTGTTTATGGTAAAATTGCAGACAAAAAGCCATGCCTCTGATGTGGAAACAAGACCAAGCGACTCAAGTATGCACCAAAACATAGGAACTGCGGTGCAGGAAAATGGCATCTGGGCAGATGAGTCAAATTTGAAACATTTGGTTTGAAATATTTAGTAGCAGTAGGCGGTTTGTTCATGGAAAGGAAAGAAAAACGGTAAATGAAGAAAAATCTGCATGCAACCGTGAAGCATGGTGGAGGTTTCTTGAATTTTGGGGGCTTTATTTCTGCAAACAAAGATGGAGATTTGATCAGGATTTTCAACGGTGAGAAACACAGGTAGAATCTTATTCCTCATGCAATACCAAGAGAAAGGCTTATGATTGCCCCCAAAAACGTATACTGAAGCATGACAATGACCCCAAACACACAGCCAAAGTCATTAAGAAGTGTAAAGTCTTCAGTGTAAAGAGCTAGAATCGAACGTGATGACACGACCCTCACAGAGCCCTGATCTCAACATCATTAAATGTGACTGAGATTGCATGAAAAGGCAGAAGGACGTGAAGAAGCTTTCATCCACAGAAGATCTGTAGTTACCTCTCAAAGATGTTCGAAAACAACCTAGTAGCTTTGAAGGCAAAGGGTGGTCGCACCAAATATTCGTACGATCAAAAAGTTTTCATTTTGTTCCTTGACGAAAACAAATGAATTAAAGCATTATTAGTTGCTTGCAGCATTTCTTCACACAAGCACAGAACTGAATATTTTTGTTTTTACAAAGTTTCAGTATTGTATGTTAAAGTTAAATCTGTATACATCTTATTCTTTGTTTCTGTTTGTTTTTTTAGATGACATAGATGTGGAAATGAGGAGCCAAACAGGTAAACATTTGTTGTACGATTAACACTGTGTTTTTTAGATTCAAGACCTGGAAATATTAAGAAACCTCTTGATTGCACTTACATTCTTGTTTTAAGAGTTCACTACAATTCTATTGTGTGTTTGCACATTAGTTTGTCGACACCCATTAATTATTTTGCTCTGGTTCAGCTCCAGAACCAAACATCATCATAATTTGATATAGAGTTCTTGATGAGATGAAATATTCCATGTGAAGTTATATTTAAATCCAATTTAAACATAAAAGCCTTGCTGAAGTTTGTCTTCCTCAGTGAGACATTAAAAGAGATCTGCTTGATAATCAAAGATCGGCTGCTTTCCTTCCCTGTTCCTCTTCACTTTCATTTCTGCTCGCCAGCAGCAGGAGTGATTAGATAACAATAATCTTCTCTTCTTTAATATGGGATTAGGCACTGCAGTCTGATGAAAGGAGCACAGAAAGATTTCTCTGGCTTGTTTGGTGGGGATTTAAGGCAGCAGATTGAAATCTCACCGTTACGTTTTTCTCTTGTTTGATTTCAGATGAACCTGTGGAAGATGTGGTGATTGAAAGCCAGAAAACAGAAGGTTCTTCATCATTCTCTCTGTACAAATTTGACACAAGGGGAGACTGGGGACAGTAGTATTACTTTTTGCATTTTTACGTTCCTAACATTTCATGCAACCTTACTTTTTGTGATTATTATTGTAACTAAACAGTCATCTTCTATCTGCCAATAGAAGTTTTCCTTACTGAGGAGTTGGCAACACTATAAAGATGATTCAAACAAAGGTTAATACAAAGAATAATGAATAAATTTAGTAGGTTCCAGTTATTATAAATAAAAATGACCACGGGGGGTTTCACCTCCATAATATTGTGTAAAGCATGGCATAGCTTACTATAAATCAATTTTTGTCTATCTAAACCGATTTCTAAATTTTAATTACAAAATAAAATGCACCTTAACATGATTTTTGACATTCGGTTGAAGAAACAACACTGTACTTTAAGAGTATGTAAGATGTGCAAAAAAAAAAATCATTATACATGTCTATCACTAAACCTGAGAAAATAACTCACAGTTTTCACCATTTAATCTCATTTAAACTTTTTACAAATACAAAAGGTACTATTAATGATTGACCACAAAGATAAATGATAAAATTTACATTTAATCAGTTTTTAAAGTATAATAGGAAAAGTGCTATCTTGTGCCATCGAATATTTTCATTTCCCAAACCTGCTTATTTCCTTTTCGGGGTCACGGGGTCTGTCTATCTCCAGCGCGCAGAGGATGGGTGAGAGGCGGGGGTACACCCTGGACAGGTCGCCAGTCCATTGCAGTATATATACTATATATATTATTTTATATATAGTATGTTTTAAAAAAATAAATGTTTTAAGAATTCTTTTGTGATAAAAGTTTTAAGTGATAAAAGTCTTTTTAATCTTTTTTTATTTCCCCCCCCCACCATTATTCTCACTATTTTCAGAATTCAGATCCAGGGAGAATAAGAAAACACGTAATCTGTGCTGATCTGTATTCATAGATATCTAGCAAATGCACAGCGTCTTCATGTTAGCGAGAGAAAAAATACACTAGATCTCTACAGTCTTTCCGCTTCATGTGTCACTGAAAAATCTGGATGGGCTCTGTGTCCTTGAACTTGTCTCATTACGGACAGGGAGAGTGGCTGTCAGATACAGTTATTACCGAGACGCTTGTGTGTGTTTAATGAGACACCTCGCTCCAGTCCACACAAGCGTACACAGACAGACATCAGAACATGTGCATGGACAGACACACACCACTGCACACGCTGAAATGATCTCTCGCGCACACACTCACAGACACACGCTCAGCAGTTCCCTCGGGGTATTCATGTAATGTGATAGAAACTTTACGCTCAAACCCTGAGGACAACCCTGAGCCTGTCTCCACTCAGCTAAATAATGCCACAGCAATTGTTCAGCGCAGTTTTGTTTTAGAAATTGACTGAAGAAGTACCAGTCTTTGTTTGGCGTCCTTTCCACTTTTTGGGTTACTTTCCGCTGCTAGTATAGTCTGCGCATTATGAATCGTATAGTCTGGAAAGAATAGCAAATGTTCAGCTTGGCCTGAACCCAGAGCGAGATACCGTTCTGATCCCTGGAGACAACAGAAAAGCCAGGGCTTTAAGAGCAGGTGAGACGGAGCTGGGGACTGTTCAGAGACGGAGGCTAAATCTGAATTTACCTGAGCGGAGAGCACCTGCGATGCATGAATCATTCCCATGTGAGAGCCAGCGAGCATGTAAAGACCCAACTGCATCGCTTTTTATGCTTGTTTGCTCTTTTTAGCATTTTGTTTGTGCATATTTTATAGTGATGTGTCCTTTATGTATATTTAAACTCACAATCTTGTACTATTCAAATGGATATAATACCATTTATAAAACTCCGTAGCTGCTGTTCTCGCTGAGAAAGAGCTGTATGTTTTTGTTTTATTCTGTTCTTTGTTTGTCTACTGACAATTTCTGGAATACAATTCTGCCCCCGGCTGAAAACATTTCATTTGAGCCAGAAAAGCAAGGCAACCTTGGGAAAATAAACAATTTCTGGTGGAAAATGAATGACACCCATATTGTTTTCTCCGCATTGGCATTGAAAGGTGCGGGTTCATGTTGGGCTCTTGGCTCCAGATATTTCATGAGACAGGTGTAATGGTTTTTCTGTTTGCTTGGTTTTTACAGCTGACAGTTCCCAAGTGGATCCCGTGGTCCCAGAGAAAAACAGCCCTGGAAAAGGAGACACCGGAGGTAACAGCTTCTGCTTTATTCTGCTCTGGCTTCCCATTTTCTAGCACAAAGGACTACTTTAGCTGCCAGTCTGTGTATATAACAGATGGTAAAGTAGAATTGCATTTGTAATCAATTGAACATTTGATTTATATTGTCTCCTGACTGCTTCCGGGTGACAGAGCTCCTAACCCTATCTCTAAAGAGGAAGCTCATTTGAGCATTTTGTATCTGAGATGCTTGATCAACAAAATAACAATATTTAGAATCTCGGTAATTGACCCACTACTAAGGCACACCCTTTTGCCAACTCAGATGACTGAAAAGCTAAGGGATGTTTTCATAACATGTTTCGGGAGAAGCAATCAGGGGCAGCACCTTCTTCTCAATTAAATTTTCAACTCACACTAGTATTTAAGTCAGTCCTACTTTATTCCAGTTGACTTTCTCCAAACTTTTCACCTTTCCTTCTTACCATAAACTCCTCACTGTGGGTATAACATGGAGGTACATGATCCACTGCGGACAGCTTGCCTTGTACGTTCGTATCTCAAGTTAAAAGTCAAGCCCTGGTGGCTTCATGATTTATGATACCAATGGGGTTTCAATATCAATATCATCTAGAATATCTGGAAGTGGTTCAATGTAAATATTTATTAAATGAGTTCAACAGACTTGCTGGTATGGCTAAAATGGAAACATATATTCACATGCTTGTTAATCATTATTAGTAAAAGTTTTTTTTGTAGCATAAAGAAACACATTTCCATGGGATTCTATCGAGGGAATCTCTATTTGCCCAAGGATCTCTACAGCCCTTGAATCCTCAACTATGATTGGCTGACATGTCCTTGTGGGGCCTGACTTATCGATTGGCCATTTAGAAAGATGTTAATAAATGTGCATTTGTTCTCTATACATCTTGTTTTCGACACACCTCTTCATCAGAAAGTGAATTGATGAGGATCCTGGAGGTTCTGTGTTCCCTTGTGGAATGAGATGAGCCTTACACATACAACCACACTACCATGGATCACATGAGCGTGTACGTGTCCCCATCTTCCAACACTGTCCACACAGATGGAGTCACAGTGGACTCGTGTGCATTAAATCCTGTTTTGTGGCTTTCATCCGATGCAGTGTGTGGGCAAGGGCAAAATTGATGTCTTTTGCGGCCTTGTATTCCACTCCAGAGCAGACACAGGTGTTCGCTGGAAGCGCACAGATGGATATTCTGACTCTTCATCCCTTTTAAAGGAGAGAGAGGGATAAGCAGAGGGACGAGTGGTGGGAGAGAGAGACCCAAACACAAATTAAAGACATTAGGCTGAAACAGCTGCTCCAATTCAGCCCAAAGAGACAGTTTAACACTGCCCGCTCCGAAGCAATGGCTCGACCATTTCCTCTCCATTAAAACCATGATTTAGAACTCATCAAGTTAATTTGAGCACTCAGACAACAACATTTCATTTCACATTATGGGCATTTCTTCAAGGCCACATACAACGGAGACAGTGTGTAGGGAGTTGTCAAAATGGTTCTCCTTCCTCATTGGTTCTTTGGCTGTTTGGTTTAAATCAACATGGGTTATATTGCAGACAATATGTTTTAATTCATTGACAAAAAATCTAATTAACTGTCTAATTAACACATGTTGATTCATGTTTGGGAATGACCTATTTAAAACAAACATTGGGTCAAAGCAGAGAATATGCAGAACGCTTATCTCCTGCACACCTCAAACTGCCCACATCATCGCCGTACTCCACGACTTGCTCCCAGTCAAGCAAAGAATTAGCTACATAATCATATTCTTGACACATAAGGCTTTGAACATGCTACTTCACTGATCTTATAGTGTCCCGTTCATCTGCTTGGGCACGTCGATACTCTGTATTCATTTGGTTGAAACCTCCTCGACATCATTGGGTGGTAGAGCAGCTCCCATGCTCTGGAACAAGCTCCCAGTCCATTTTATTATGTAGCCATCCTCTTGATAGAGCCCTTCTGATGTTGATCCAGTTCCATTTTAAAACCCAGCTTTTCGGGCAGTCTTGTCTATTCTGAGGTTCCTTTTAGGTTTCTTTTTGTTATTATTATTGTGTGTAACGCACAGAAGGTTCGCTGGCACCCATTGTATTTGTTAACGTTCTTTTTGATCATTCTTCTGCCACGGAGTCAATGGAACCGCTTGCAGGAAAGATATGAAATTTGGCACACTGAAACAACTGTATCTTATGAGCCACCCGATCCATTTTGGACCCTGTAACTTGAATTCTATAGCACCACCACTAGCCCAAAATCTCTTAACGGCAGTAACCTATCAACCGTGAGGTCTAGAAAAAAAAAATAATTCTGGTTCTCTTACCCATGGCAGGTTCAATGGATGATATATTGTCATATCTAATCAAATTATAAAAATTATCCATTTAGACATAAAATTTATTTTACAGGAAAAGTTTCTATTTAGGTTTCTTTTCCCAGTTATTTTTTTTTTACTGTTCGTTAATATACTGATATTTCTTATTGTACTTTTATTTCTTTTTGTTGTTAATTCTTACCGTATTGTCTCTTTTTACTGTACGGTGACCTTAAAGTCCTGAAAGGTGCATAAAATAAAATGTATTATTAATATAATATTAATTTGTATTATTATCATAGAATATAACCCATCGGCATAATCAGAACCAGCAACCCAAGGTTAATCATTGGTTGGGTTACAAAAAACAAAACAAAAAAAAAACAAGAAAAATATATATAAATATAATAATAACAACCCAAAAAGGTAACCCGACAACATTTGTGGTTGATGTGGTTGTGTAAATAAAAGAGTTTTTTTTGTAGCAATAAGATGTGACTATTGCTTTGCTTCGTTCTTGTTCCTGAGGAAACAGATAAAAGCAGAGCTAATTTTCTGCTGTTTATACCCTGTAGTCACAGAATAGAATGTAGCTGATGAACTTCAGTCATAAACAGGCTCTCGCACACTCACAGAGAAAACGCATCTGCTGCACCCATCAAGTAGAAGGGAATGACTCTCCATCTCCCAGAAGAAGGCCTCCCTGATCAATTAAATGCCTAGAGCTATTACTTGAAGATGAGAAAGAGAGAAAGACTTGAAATCCCTGTTCAGATTCCACATCAATCAGTGTTAAAACGATTGAAAAAGGATATTTCTGTGCAAGCACATCAAACATTTCGTGTCTCTCTGTGATGGAGTTGATCTTATTTTGTTGTGTAATTCGTCTTGTTTTCAGCTGATATTGATATTTTCATCTACAACATATTTCCCTGATGTGTTGCTATAAGAATTATGTGTTGGGTTTTAGTGGAGCGGAGTCCCGTATCAAAGAAGAAAGATGAGCAGGAGAGAGGAAAAGACTTGAAGAAATGCCAGGAAGATGATCATCATGATCCTGGTGAGGTTACATTTCGTTTTACGTCCACGGCATCATAAAGAAACAGTCGCGTCAAATGCCGAGATAATCAATGATTTATTCATCATGACAATTCATCATGACAAAGAGTCATAGACTGAAAAATGTGAATGGTGTTTGTATGTACATTTATACAATTTTCTTATAGCTTTTATCTGTTTTAAGTGGGGTTTTAAAATGCTGGTACTCATTAAGGCAGCAGTAATCCACAAATACTCTACTTACAATTTAACTTCCTCTACTTTTACTGAAAGAAAAATTGAAATATCAGTTTTTTTACATTAACATGCAATACGGCAAAAATTATCTGGTGTAAAAAAGTATTTCAGTGAATCTGTAATTTATTATTTTTGTATTAAAGTAAAAAAGTGTAATAATTATTTAATACCTTATTTAATGCATGAGTTTTTCAAACTATAGCATTGATTAATGCACAGATAAGCTCAAGCTTGTCTTGTTTTCAGAGGATATTGATATTTCCTTCTACAACATATTTCCCAGATGTGTTGCTATAAGAATTATGTGTTGGGTTTTAGTGGAGGGGAGTCCGCCATCAAAGAAGAAAGACGAGCAGGAGAGAGGAAAAGACATGAAGAAAGGCCAGGCAGATGATCATCATGATCCTGGTGAGGGTACATTTCACATGCAATGGTTGTTTTTTTTTCATTTGTAACAGATCTTTTTAATGACTAGGTTTGATGCATAAGTTACATTGACCACATAACATAAAAGTCAGATGTGTTGGAAGTTACAATAAAGAAACAATTAAATATAAAGGAATAGAAGGATAGCACAATTTTTGCGATATTAAAATGTTCTCTGTGCCAAAAGGCCTTCACCGAATGTTGCCTCTCATAAAATATGCTTCTTATAAAATAAAAATGTTAGATTGTATTCCAGACTTTTACACCAGTTTGTTCAAACTATAGCATTGATTAAAGCACAGATAAGCTTAAAAAAAATTCTGTAATTGAACTCTGAAAAAAGCAGATGTTTCTCTGGTGCTCTTTTTTAGTCAATTTAGAGATTTTTGTGAATGGTTAAGTGTCCAGGATACAGTGTGCCTATGGTACATACATTCAACACAGCATTGCAAACACATAACAAAAAATACATTACTCACAGAAAATGCTGAGCCATATCCTCCACATGCATCAACAACACAAAATACCTCGAATTGAGCTGTGATTTAGAAAAAAATCCATGGAAAAAGGAAGATGGCAAGTGGCTGCATGGCCCATTCAGAGAAATTAAGGGTAGCTATATCTTTAGATGCAGAGATATTGACCAAACCTATTAACACATGCTGACTATGAGCATATATATCATTATAGCCATCTTCAGAAGTAGAATCCAGGCTTTTTTGTTTTTGTTTTGTTTTGCTTTTATTTCACTGAGTGATCCAGCGACAGAAGATAGTGTTAGCCTTCTAGTGGTAGCTGACTCCAATAAAAGATGTTTAATTATGTTGGCTTGCTTGCAAAAGCCAACATATTGTTATCTGATTTAAACTTATTATGTTGGCTTGCTTGCAAAGCCAACATATTGTTATCTCTCTTAAACTTATTATGTTGGCTTGCTTGCAAAGCCAACATATTGTTATCTCTTAAACTTCTTCTTCTTCTTCTTCTTCTTCTTAGAACAAAAAAACTACCGCCAACTCCTCCTAGCCCGTTCGAGCTACAGTCACGAAACTTTCCACACACCTCAAAGCTGTTATGTAGTTTGTTGCTATGTCTTTACGGACCGATTTGACCAGCGGTTTCCCTAAAAATCATGTAAATCTCCCAAAAAAGCTTAAAATTTTTTCTCGATGGGGGCCCCTAGAGTGGTGATGTCATCGCCCACTCTAACTTCGAGTAAGCTCAGTCTTGTTGATACTTGCTAAAATACTTTAGTTTTCTTAAATAAAAATTAACCTTTACACACACATTTTATATGTAAATGGTAGAGATTTTTGTCCTCTTTCAGTTGGTGTGGTTTATGTTTTTTAAAAACACACGGTTTTTACTCCAGGTGGCCTAAACCACAAGGAGTGCACATAATTGCTCCATTCACCTCCATTCAAAAATTCTGCCAGCAAATGTTTCAAATCTCAATCGAAGGCTATTTCTAACTCGCCATAAATCATTAAAAACCTTATCACAGCTTCACAAATTTTACACCATTCTCTTCCTTAAAATCTTGTGATTCTAACAGTCAAGAAAGTATTTCAATATGTCTGGTCCTTCTTTCGTAATCCTTATTTGTTTGAGGCATGGTAATCAGACTTTCTCCAGCAGATTTGCCATCGTTTGAAAATCTGACAGTTGAAGTGCAGCTGACTCGTTTGAAAATCTGGCAGTTGATAACTCCAGGTGCAAGCTGATTTCAAATAAGTAGGTCAAAGGTGTCTCATTGACTTTCAATGGCCCATTGAAATGAATGGAGCATTAATCCCATAGATCCTATTGTGAAAGAGCTTCTGTAATTGATTGACACTGGAAAGTCATACTAGTATTAAGGAAGCAAATCACTTATCCAGCCAATCATTGCTTGTGAATAAACATAAAATATTAAGCCACACCCACTTTTTGACATCTTTCCATGTTAAATATCTTCTAAACGGAACACAGTAGAGACATGGGGGTTGCTTTATATTATTCTAAATGGAAAGTAGATTAAAACATGATGTCACTGACTCCTCCATAGCAACCAAATTGTTTACCATAGCAACTAAATTGCCATATCTCTATCTTAGCTTAGGAAAATGCTAGAGAATTGGATGTTGGTAAGCTTCACCCATAGTGAAAGCTGAAACATTATATCATGTCAATGACACCTCCATAGCAACCAGACTGGTTACCATAGCAACCAATATGGCATGTCTCTATCTCAGCTTAGGAAAGTCATAGAGACATGGGGGTTGATGTATTTTACTCGTATTGACATGGGGACCAATATGTTAGGACACCGACCCCTCCACAGGAACCAGACTGGTTACCATAGCAACCAATATGGCATGTCTCTATCTCAGCTTAGGAAAATCATAGAGACGTGGGGGTTGCTGTATTTTACTCGTATTGACATGGGGAACAATATGTAAGGTCACTGACCCCTCCATAGCAACCAGACAGGTTACCATAGCAACCAATATGGCACATCTCTATCTCTGCTTAGGAAAGTCATAGAGACATGGGGGTTGATGTATTTTACTCGTATTGACATGGGGACCAATATGTTAGGACACCGACCCCTCCACAGGAACCAGACTGGTTACCATAGCAACCAATATGGCATGTCTCTATCTCAGCTTAGAAAAATCATAGAGACGTGGGGGTTGCTGTATTTTACTCGTATTGACATGGGGAACAATATGTAAGGTCACTGACCCCTCCATAGCAACTAGACAGGTTACCATAGCAACCAATATGGCACATCTCTATCTCAGCTTAGGAAAGTCATAGAGACATGGGGGTTGATGTATTTTACTCGTATTGACATGGGGACCAATATGTTAGGACACCGACCCCTCCAGAGGAACCAGACTGGTTACCATAGCAACCAATATGACGCATCTCTATCTCAGCTTAGGAATGTCATAGAGACATGGGGGTTGATGTATTTTACTCGTATTGACATGGGGTCCAATATGTTAGGACACAGACCCCTCCATAGCAACCAGACTGGTTACCATAGCAACCAATTTTGCATGTACCTATCTCAGCTTATGAAAATCATAGAGACATGGGGGTTGGATTATGTTATTGTTGCGGAATTGACAGCATTTAAAAAAATAGGTATTAACGGCACCAACGCAAGCCAACATCGAAGTTTGCGTGCAAACTTTAAAATCTAGTTATTATTCTTCCGGCTTCTTCTTCTTCTGACAAAAATTCTGACAGCTACTCCTCCTAGCCCGTTCGAGCTACAGCCACGAAACTTTCCACGGTCGTCCAAACTGTTCCCACTCGAGTTGCTATATCTCTTCGGACCGATTGGACAAGCGGTTTCCGTATAAATCGCGAATTTCGGCCCAAAAATCACTCAAGTCATTCCCTATGGGAGCCCTAGAGTGGTGATGTCATCGCCCACTCTAACTTTGAGCAAGCTCAGTCTTGTTGCTACTTGCACTGTTTTCTCAACTAAAAATTAACCTTTACACACACATTTTATACCTAAATGGTTGAGATTTTTGTCCTCTTTCAGTTGGTGCTGTTTTCATTTTTAAAAAACACACGGTTTTTACTCCAGGTGGCCTAAACCACAAGGAGTGCACATAATTGCTCCATTCACCTCCATTCAAAAATTCTGGTGGATTCTGTTTAAAATCTCAAACGCAGGCTATTTTTAACTCGCCATAAATCATTCAAACTTTATCACAGCTTCACAAAATTTACACCATTCTCTTCCTTAAAATCTTGGGATTCTAACAGTAAAAGAAATATTTCAATACCTCTGGTCATTCTTTCGTAATCCTTATTTGTTTGAGGGTATGGATTTCTCTGAAATGAGCAGTTGCACAGAATCAAATGAAGGCTATTTGTAGCTCGCCATAACTTTTTTATTTCTAATCACACCTTCACAAAAATTACAGCATTCTCTTCGTTAGGGTCTTCTGCTTCTGACAAAAAAAGAATCATTTCGATATATCTTACGGTTCTTCTATAATCTTTATTTGTTTGAGGCATGGAAATCGGATTTTCTCCAGCAGATTTGCCATCGTTTGAATATCTGACAGTTGAATTTCCAGCTGCCGCTGACTCGTTTAAAAATCTGGCAGTTGATAACTCCAGCAGGTGCAGCTGATTTCAAATAAGTAGGTCAAAGGTGTCTCATAGACTTTCAATGGCTCATTGAAATGAATGGAGCATGAATCCCATAGATCCTATTGTGAAAGAGCTTCTGTAATTGATTGACACTGGAAAGTCATACCAGCATTAAGGAAGCAAATCACTTATCCAGCCAATCATTGCTTGTGATTTAACATAAAATAATTAAGCCACACCCACTTTTTGACATAACTTTCAATGTCAAATATCTTCTAAACAGAACACAGTACAGACATGGGGTTGCTTTATATTATTCTAAATGTAAAGTAGATTACAACATGATGTCACTGACTCCTCCATAGCAACCAAATTGTTTACCATAGCAACTAAATTGGGATATCTCTATCTTGGGTTAGGAAAATGCTAGAGACTTGGGGGTTGGTAAGCTTCACCCATACTGACAGCTGAAACATTATGTCATGTCAATGACGCCTCCATAGCAACCAGACTCGTTACCATAGCAACCAATATGGCATGACTCTCTCTCAGCTTAGGAAAATCATAGAGACATGGGGGTTGCCGTATTTTACCCGTATTGATATGGGGAACAATATGTTAGGTCAGCAACCTCTCCATAGCAACCAGACTGGTTACCATAGCAACCAATATGGCGCAGCTCTATCTCAGCTTTGAAAAGTCATAGAGACATGTGGGTTGATGTATTGACATGGGGAACAATGTGTTAGGTCACTGACCCCTCCATAGCACCCAGACTGGTTACCATAGCAACCAATATGGCATGTCTCTATCTCAGCTTAGGAAAATCATAGAGATGGGGGTTGCTGTATTTTACCCGTATAGATATGGGGAGCAATATATTAGGTCAGCGACCCCTCCATAGCAACCAAACTGGTTACCATAGCAACCAATATGGCGCAGCTCTATCTCAGCTTTGGAAAGTCATAGAGACATGGGGGCTGAGGTATTGACATGGGGAACAATATGTTAGGTCACTGACCCCTCCATAGCAACCAGACAGGTTACCATAGCAACCAAAATGGCGCATCTCTATCTCAGATTAGGAAAGTCATAGAGACATGGGGGTTGATGTATTTTACTCGTATTGACATGGGGAACAATATCTTAGGTCACAGACCCCTCCATAGCAACCAGACTGGTTACCACAGCAACCAATTTTGCAAATACCTATCTCAGCTTATGAGAATCATAGAGACATGGGGGTTGGATTATGTTATTGTTGCAGAATTGCCAACATTTAAAAAAAATAGGTATTAACGGCACCAACGCAAGCCAACATCGAAGTTTGCGTGCAAACTTTAAAATCTAGTTCTTCTTCTTCTTCTTAGAACAAAAAAAATTACCGTCAACTCCTCCTAGCCCGTTCGAGCTACAGCCACGAAACTTTCAACACACCTCAAAGCTGTTATGTAGTTTGTTGCTATATCTTTTCGGACCGATTCGACCAGCTGTTTCCGTAAAAATCGCGAATTTCGGCCCAAAAATCGCCCAAGTCATTCCCTATGGGGGCCCTAGAGTGGTGATGTCATCGCTCACTCTAACTTTGAGCAAGTTCAGTCTTGTTGCTACTTGCACTGTTTTCTCAACTAAAAATTAACCTTTACACACACATTTTATATCTAAATGGTAGAGATTTTTGTCCTCTTTCAGTTGGTGCTGTTTTCATTTTTAAAAAACACACGGTTTTTACTCCAGGTGGCCTAAACCACAAGGAGTGCACATAATTGCTCCATTCACCTCCATTCAAAAATTCTGGTCGATTCTGTTCAAAATCTCAATCGCAGGCTATTTATAACTCGCCATAAATAATTCAAACTTTATCACAGCTTCACAAAACTTACACCATTCTCTTCCTTAAAATCTTGTGATTCTAACAGTAAAGGAAATATTTTAATGTGTCTTGTCCTTCTTTCGTAATCCTTATTTGTTTGGAGGTATGAATTTCTCAGAAATGAGCAGTTGCACAGAATCAAATGAAGGCTTTTTCTAGCTTGCCATAATTTTTTTATTTCTAATCAAACCTTCACAAAATTTACAGCATTCTCTTCGTTAGGGTCTTCTGCTTCTGACAAAGAAAGAATCATTTGGATATGTCTTATGGTTCTTCTATAATCTTTATTTGTTTGAGGCATGAAAATCGGATTTTCTCCAGCAGATTTGCCATCATTTCAAAATCTGACAGTTGAAACTGGCAGATTTCAACAGCTGGCCCTTTGCAGCAGCTGCACTTGATTACTAATAAGTAGGTCAAAGGTGTCTCATTGACTTTCAATGGCCCATTGAAATGAATGGAGCATGAATCCCATAGATTCTATTGTGAAAGAGCTTCTGTAATTGATCGACACTGGAAAGTCATACTAGAAATAAAGAAGCAAATCACTTATCCAGCCAATCATTCCTGGTGATTTAACATAAAATAATTAAGCCACACCCACTTTTTTACAAAACTATCGATGTCAAATATCTTCTGAACGGAACACAGTAGAGACATGGGGGTTGCTTTATATTATTCTAAATGGAAAGTAGATTACAACATGATGTCACTGACACCTCCATAGCAACCAGACTGGTTACCATAGCAACCAATATGGCATGTCTCTATCTCAGCTTAGGAAAGTCATAGAGAGATGGGGGTTGCTGTATTTTACCCGTATAGATATGGGGAGCAATATGTTAGGTCAGCGACCCCTCCATAGCAACCAGACTGGTTACCATGGCAACCAATATGGCATGTCTCTATCTCAGCTTAGGAAAATCATAGAGAGATGGGGGTTGCTGTATTTTACCCGTATAGATATGGGGAGCAATATATTAGGTCAGCGACCCCTCCATAGCAACCAGACTGGTTACCATGGCAACCAATATGGCGCAGCTCTATCTCAGCTTAGGAAAGTCATAGAGACATGGGGGTTGATGTATTGACATGGGGAACAATGTGTTAGGTCACTGACCCTCCATAGCAACCAGACTGGTTACCATAGCAACCAATTTTGCATGTACCTATCTCAGCTCAGGAAAATCATAGAGACATGGGGGTTGGATTATGTTATTGTTGCGGAACTGACAACATTTTAAAAAATGGGTATTAACGGTACCAACGCAAGCCAACATCGAAGTTTGCGTGCAAACTTTAAAATCTAGTTATGTTGGCTTGCTTGCAAAGCCAACATATTGATATTGCACTTAAACTTATTATTATTCTTCTCTTTTCTTCTTCCAAAAATTCTACCGGCATCTCCTCCTAGCCCGTTCGAGCTACAGCCACGAAACTTCCCACGGTCGTCCAGACTGTTCCCACTCGAGTTGCTATATCTCTTCGGACCGATTGGACCAGCGGTTTCCATAAAAAACGCGAATTTCGGCCCAAAAATCGCCCAAGTCATTCCCTATGGGGGCCCTAGAGTGGTGATGTCATCGCCCACTCTAACTTTGAGCAAGCTCAGTCTTGTTGATTCTCAGTTTTCTTCACTAAAAATTAACCTTTACACACACATTTTATATCTAAATGGTAGAGATTTTTGTCCTCTTTCAGTTGGTGCTGTTTTTATTTTAAAAAAACACACGGTTTTTACGCCAGGTGGCCTAAACCACAACGAGTGCACATAATTGCTCCATTCACCTCCATTCAAAAATTCTGGTGGATTCTGTTTAAAATCTCAATCGCAGGCTATTTTTAACTCGCCATAAATCATTCAAACTTTATCACAGCTTCACAAAATTTACACCATTCTCTTCCTTAAAATCTTGGGATTCTAACAGTAAAAGAAATATTTCAATACCTCTGGTCATTCTTTTGTAATCCTTATTTGTTTGAGGGTATGGATTTCTCTGAAATGAGCAGTTGCACAGAATCAAATGAAGGCTATTTGTAGCTCGCCATAACTTTTTTTTTTCTAATCACACCTTCACAAAAATTACAGCATTCTCTTCGTTAGGGTCTTCTTCTTCTTACAAAGAAAGAATCATTTCGATATGTCTTACGGTTCTTCTATAATCTTTATTTGTTTGAGGCATGGTAAGTGGATTTTCTCCAGCAGATTTGCCATCGTTTGAAAATTTGACAGTTGAGTCAGCTGACTCGTTTGAAAATCTGGCAGTTGATAACTCCAGGTGCAAGCTGGTTTCAAATAAGTAGGTCAAAGGTGTCTCATTGACTTTCAATGGCCCATTGAAATGAATGGAGCATGAACCCCATAGATCCTAATGTAAAAGAGCTTCTGTAATTGATTGACACTGGAAAGTCATACAAGCAATAAGGAAGCAAATTACTTATCCAGCCCATCATTGCTTGTGAATTAACATAAATTAATTAAGCCACACCCACTTTTGACATAACTTTTAATGTCAAATATCTTCTAAACGGAACACAGTAGAGACATGGGGGTTGCTTTATATTATTCTAAATGAAAAGTAGATTACAACATGATGTCACTAACTCCTCCATAGCAACCCAATTGTTTACCATAGCAACCATATAGCCACATCTCTATCTTAGCTTAGGGAAATGCTAGAGACTTGGGGGCTGGTAAGCTTCACCCATACTGACAGCTGAAACATTATATTATGTTAATGACACCTCTATAGCAACCAGACCGGTTACCATAGCAACTAATATGGCATGTCTCTATCTCAGCTCAGGAAAATCATAGAGAGATGGAGGTTGCTGTATTTTACCCGTATAGATATTGGGAGCAATATATTAGGTCAGCTACCCTTCCATAGCAACCAACTGGTTACCATAGCAACCAATATGGCGCAGCTCTATCTCAGCTTAGGAAAGTCATAGAGATAGGGGGGTTGATGTATTGACATGGGGAACAATGTGTTAGGTCACTGACCCCTCCATAGCAACCAGACTGGCTACCATAGCAACCAATTTAGCATGTACCTATCTCAGCTCAGGAAAATCATAGAGACATGGGGGTTGCTGTAATTTACTTGTATTCATATGGGGAACAATATATTAGGTCAGCGACCCCTCCATAGCAACAACACTGTTACCATAGCAACCAATATGGCGTATCTCTATCTCAGCTTACGAAAGTCATAGAGACATGGGGGTTGGTGTATTTTACTCGTGTTGACATGGGGAACAATATGTTAGGTCACTGACCCCTCCATAGCAACCAGACTGGTTACCATAGCAACCAATTTTGCATGTACCTTTCTCAGCTTATGAGAATCATAGAGACATGAGGGTTGGATTATGTTATTGTTGCGGAATTGACAACATTTTAAAAAAGGTATTAACGGCACCAACGCAAGCCAACATCGAAGTTTGCGTGCAAACTTTAAAATCTAGTTATTCTTCTTCTCTTTTCCTACGTCAAAAATTTACAACGCTTCTCCTCCTAGCCCGTTCGAGCTACAGCCACGAAACTTTCCACGGTCATCCAAGCTGTTCCCACTCGAGTTGCTATGTCTTTTCGGACCGATTTGACCAGCGGTTTCCGTAAAAATCGCGAATTTCGGCCCAAAAATCGCCCAAGTCATTCCCTATGGGGCCCTAGAGTGGTGATGTCATCGCTCACTCTAACTTTGAGCAAGTTCAGTCTTGTTGCTACTTGCACTGTTTTCTCAACTAAAAATTAACCTTTACACACACATTTTATACCTAAAATGTAGAGATTTTTGTCCTCTTTCAGTTGGTGCTGTTTTCATTTTTAAAAAACACACGGTTTTTACTCCAGGTGGCCTAAATCACAACGAGTGCACATAATTGCTCCATTCACCTCCATTCAAAAATTCTGGTGGACTCTGTTTAAAATCTCAATCGCAGGCTATTTTAACTCGCCATAAATCATTCACACTTTATCACAGCTTCACAAAATTTACACCATTCTCTTCCTTAAAATCTTGGGATTCTAACAGTACAAGAAATATTTCAATACCTCTGGTCATTCTTTCGTAATCCTTATTTGTTTGAGGGTATGGATTTCTCTGAAATGAGCAGTTGCACAGAATCAAATGAAGGCTATTTGTAGCTCGCCATAATTTTTTTATTTCTAATCACACCTTCACAAAAATTACAGCATTCTCTTCGTTAGGGTCTTCTGCTTCTGACAAAGAAAGAATCATTTCGATATGTCTTACGGTTCTTCTATAATCTTTATTTGTTTGAGGCATGGAAATCGGATTTTCTCCAGCAGATTTGCCATCGTTTGAAAATCTGACAGTTGAGTCAGCTGACTCGCTTGAAAATCTGGCAGTTGATAACTCCAGGTGCAAGCTGATTTCAAATAAGTAGGTCAAAGGTGTCTCATAGACTTTCAATGGCCCATTGAAATGAATGGAGCATGAATCCCATACATCCTATTGTGAAAGAACTTCTGTAATTGATTGACACTGGAAAGTCATACAAGCATTAAGGAAGCAAATTACTTTTCCAGCCCATCATTGCTTGTGAATTAACATAAATTAATTAAGCCACACCCACTTTTTGACATAACTTTCAAAGTCAAATATCTTCTGAACGGAACACAGTAGAGACATGGGGGTTGCTTTATATTAATCTAAATGGAAAGTAGATTACAACATGATGTCACTAACTCCTCCATAGCAACCAAATTGTTTACCATAGCAACTATATTGCCACATCTCTATCTTAGCTTAGGAAAATGCTAGAGACTTGGGGGCTGGTAAGCTTCACCCATACTGACAGCTGAAACATATTATGTCAATGACACCTCCATAGCAACCAGACTGGTTACCATAGCAACCAATATGGCATGTCTCTATCTCAGCTTAGGAAAATCATAGAGAGATGGGGTTGCTGTATTTTACCCGTATAGATATGGGGAGCAATATATTAGGTCAGCGACCCCTCCATAGCAACCAAACTGGTTACCATAGCAACCAATATGGCGCAGCTCTATCTCAGCTTTGGAAAGTCATAGAGACATGGGGGTTGATGTATTGACATGGGGAACAATGTGTTAGGTCACTGACCCCTCCATAGCAACCAGACTGGTTACCATAGCAACCAATTTTGCATGTACCTATCTCAGCTCAGGAAAATCATAGAGACATGGGGTTGCTGTAATTTACTCGTATTCATATAGGGAACAATATATTAGGTCAGTGACCCCTCCATAGCAACCACACTGTTACCATAGCAACCAATATGGCGTATCTCTATCTCAGCTTACGAAAGTCATAGAGACATGGGGTTGGTGTATTTTACTCGTGTTGACATGGGGAACAATATGTTAGGTCACTGACACCTCCATAGCAACCAGACTGGTTACCATAGCAACCAATATTGCATGTACCTATCTCAGCTTATGAGAATCATAGAGACATGGGGGTTGGATTATGTTATTGTTGCGGAATTGACAACATTTAAAAAATAGGTATTAACGGTAAAAACGCAAGCCAACATCGAAGTTTGCGTGCAAACTTTAAAATCTAGTTAGTGTGAATGCAGAGGCATTCACACTATTGTTATCCTACGTATTTATTATTAGCGTGAATGCAGAGGCATTCACACTATTGTTATCCTACGTATTTATTATTAGTGTGAATGCAGAGGCATTCACTCTATTGTTATCCTACGTATTTATTATTAGTGTGAATGCAGAGGCATTCACACTATTGTTATCCTACGTATTTATTATTATTATTTTTTTTATTCTTATTCCCCCCCCTTTTTCCGGAGCCTACTACTTCAGCATACTTTGCCCTAGAAACACCATTCAAACGTCAAAACGTACAGCTTTTTTTGCTCTATGTTGCTCGTATACAGCTTTTTGATATCTTTTATACTTTTTATAAAATTTAACTTTATTTAAAATATTTTCCCATTGAAATGAATGGGGAGACTCTTCAAATCTCTTTAAATCTTCAGCTTTTTTTCAAACTTCATAACTTCAGCATACTTTCAGCTAGAGCAATCATTCAAATTTTAAACAATTCAACACATTTTCAGCTTTTAAAAGCTCTTTTCAGCTTTTACATATCTTTTACAGATTTTAATTAATCGCAGTTTAAGTTTAATGAAGAATTTGGATTTTTACCTAATTCTGCTCCACTCTAGCTTACACTCTAATTTTTCACATCTCAAACTTCTTCATCAATTCCTCTCTCCTAAACTAAACTTTACCCTTTATGGACAAATTTTATATTAAAGTGGTAGAGAAATTTGTCCTCTTTCCAAAGATGCAGTTGTTTTTTTCATATGACCTACGGTTTTTAAACTAGGAGGGCTAAACCCTAACGAGGGAAGCAAATTGCTCCATTAAGATCAATGCATTTCACCCAGAAAATAATGCTTGAAGGTTTTAAATTAAGGCTTTTTCTAACTCGCCATAACTAATAGAATTTTCCACATAGCTTAAAAAATTTTACACCATAATCTTCATTGAGGCCTTCTGCTTCTCACAAAGAAAGAATCATCTCGATATGTCTTACGGTTCCTCTGTAATGTTTATTAGTTTGAGGCATGGTCAACATCTGAGAAATGTCTCCTCGATTCAAAAAGTGGCAGTTGGAGGCAGCTGTTAATCAACTAATTTGAATAACGAAATTTGATTGGCTTAGCCTTCTCATAGACTCACAATGGGCCATAAAGATGCATTGCTGCCATTCATTTCAATGGGGCAATTGATTCCCATACGATCCTATTGTAAAATAGCTTTTGTAATTGGTTCACAATGGAGATTCAAAGCAACATTGAGGATGCATATAACTAATCCAGCCAATCATTGCTTATGATTTAACAAAAATTCATCAAGCCACGCCCACTTTTCAACATCATTTTTGAATGTCAAATATCTTCTAAGTGGAACATCGTAGAGAGATGGGAGTTGTTTTATATTGATCTAAGTTGAATGTAGATTAAACATGATGTCACCAACTCATCCATAGCAACCAAATTATTTACCATAGCAACCAAATTGACACTTCTCTATCTCAGCCTAGAAAAAATGCCAGAGACACCGGAGTTGGTCTAATTGACTTGTAGTCACACAGGGAACATTATATAATGTCAATGACCCCTCCATAGCAACCATACTGGTAACCATAGCAACCCAAATGACACTTCTCTATCTCAGCTTTGGAAAATGATAGAGACACAGGAGTTGGTCTAAATGACTTGTAGTCACACAGGGAACATTATATAATGTCACTGACCCCTCCATAGCAACCATACTGGTTACCATAGCAACCAAATTGACACATTTCTATCTCAGCTTAGGGAAACGAGAGAGACACGGGAGTTGGTCTAAATGACTTGTAGTAACACAGGGAACATTATATAATGTCACTGACCCTCCATAGCAACCATACTGGTTACCATAGCAACCAAATTGACACATCTCTATCTCAGCTTAGGAAAATGAGAGAGACACAGGAGTTGGTCTAAATGACTTGTAGTCACACAGGGAACATTATATAATGTCACTGACCCCTCCATAGCAACCATACTGGTTACCATAGCAACCGAATTGACACATCTCTATCTTAGCTTAGGAAAATGAGAGAGACACAGGAGTTGGTCTAAATGACTTGTTGTCACACAGGGAACATTATATAATGTCACTGACCCCTCCATAGCAACCATACTGGTTACTATAGCAACCAAATTGACACATCTCTCCCTCAGCTTAGGAAAGTGCTAGAGACACAGGAGTTGGTCTAATTGACTTGTAGTCACACAGGGAACATTATTTGATGTCAATGAACCCTCCATAGCTACCATAATGGTTACCATAGCAACCTGATTGACACATCTCTATCTCAGCTTAGGAAAATGCTAGAGACATGGGGGTGAGTTTGTTTCACTAATAGCGACCCCGGGAACATTCATTGAGGTACCTGACCCTCCATAGCAAACATAATGGTTACCATAGCAACCCAGTTGACACATCTCTATCTCAGCTTAGGAAAATGCTAGAGACACGGAGTTGGTCTAAATGACTTGTAGTCACACAGGGAACATTATATAATGTCACTTACCCCTCCATAGCAACCATACTGGTTACCATAGCAATCAAATTGACACATCTCTATCTCAGCTTAGGAAAATAAGAGAGATACGGGAGTTTATCTAAATGACTTGTAGTCACACAGGGAACATTATATAATGTCACTGACCCCTGCATAGCAACCATACTGGTTAGCATAGCAACCAAATTGACACATCTCTATCTCAGCTTAGGAAAATGCTAGAGACACGGGAGTTAGTTAAAATGACTTGTAGTAACACAGGGAACACTATATAGTGTCACTGACCCCTCCATAGCAACCATACTGGTTACCATAGCAACCAAATTGACACATCTCTATCTCAGCTTAGGAAAATAAGAGAGATACAGGAGTTTATCTAAATGACTTCTAGTCACACAAGGAACATTATATAATGTCACTGACCCCTCCATAGCAACCATACTGGTTACCATAGCAACCAAATTGACACATCTCTGTCTCAGCTTAGGAAATTGAGAGAGACACAGGAGTTGGTCTAAATGACTTGTAGTCACACAGGGAACATTATATACCGTCACATACCCCTCCATAGCAACCATACTGGTTACCATAGCAACCAAATTGACACATCTCTATCTCAGCTTAGGAAAATGAGGGAGACACGGGAGTTGGTCTAAATGACTTGTAGTCACACAGGGAACATTATATAATGTCACTGACCCCTCCATAGCAACCATACTGGTTACCATAGCAACCAAATCGACTCATCTCTAGCTCAGCTTAGATAAATGCTAGAGACACGGGAGTTGGTCTAAATGACTTGTAGTCACACAGGGAACATTATATAATGTCACTTACCCCTCCATAGCAATTATAGTGGTTACCATAGCAACCAAATTGACACATCTCTATCTCAGCTTAGGAAAATGCTAGAGACATGGGGGTTGTTTTGTTTCACTCATAGTGACACTGGGAACAATCTATTATGTAAATGACCTGTCCAGAGCGACCAGACTTTTTACCACAGCAACGCAATTGCCATATCTTTAGCTTAGGTTTGGAAAATGCTAGACAGAATTTCAACTTACTTATATTATACCTTTTAGCTTCCACTTTCATCTTTTGCCACTTTCAACTTTCAAAAGTTTCACCTTCAGCTTCAACTTTCTATTTTTGACACTTTCAACTTTACAATGCTTCACCTTTTAACTTTATACGTTTTCAACTTTAGAATGTTTTACCTTCAGCCTCCACTTTCAACTTTTGATATTTTCAACTTTACAATGTTTCACCTTTCAGCTTCCACTTTCAACTTTTGACACTTTCAACTTTCCTTTATTTTAACATTCAGCTTCCACTTTCAACTTTACATATTTCAACTTTACAATGTTTCAGCTTTAGCTTTCAACTTTTGACATTTTCAACTTTATAATGTTTCACCTTTTAGCTTGAACTTTCAACTTTTGACACTTTAACTTTCTAATGTTTTACCTTTCAGCTCCTACTTTTAATTTTTAACACTTTCTACTTTCTAATTTTTCACCCTTCAGCATCCACTTTCAACTTTACATATTTCAAATTTACAATGTTTCAGCTTCAGCTTTTGAAACTTTCTAATGTTTCACTCTTCAGCCAAGGAATTCAGCAATTTGAGCATTCCCTTTCAGCTCTCTGCATTCACACGCATTTTCCGCTAGGAAATGCACTTTCTAGTTATTATTATTTTTATTATTCTCCCACTTTTTGACCTTCAACTCCGTCAGCATACTTCATGCTAGAAACACCATTCAAACGTCAAAACGTTCAGCTTCTTTTGGAATAGGTTGCTTGTATTTTTCTTATTAAAATGTTTTATACTTTTTATAAAATTTAACTTTATTTAAAATAATTTTCCCATTGAAATGAATGGGAAAAATTTCAAATCTCTTCAAAATTCAGCTTTTTTTCAACCTTCATAACTTCAGCATACTTTCAGCTAGAGCAATCATTCAAATTTTAAACAATTCAACACATTTTCAGCTTTTAAAATATGTTTTCAGCTTTTTCATATCTTTTACAGATTTTTATTAATCACAGTTTAAGTTTAATGAAGAATTTGGAATTTGACCTAATTCTGCTCCACTCTAGCTTCCACTTTAACTTTTCACATCTCAAACTTCTTGATCTATTCCTCTCTCCTAAACTAAACTTTAACATTTATGCACAAAATTTATATTAAAGGAGTAGAGAAATTTGTCCTCTTTCCATAGATGCAGTTGTTCCTTTCATATGACCTACGGTTTTTAAACTAGGAGTGCTAAACCTTAACGAGGGAAGCAAATTGCTCCATTAAGATCAATGCATTTCACAAAGAAAATGATGCTTCAAAGTTCTAAATTAAGGCTTTTTCTAACTCGCCATAACTCCAAAAATTTTCCACATATCGTTACAAAATTTACATCATAATCGTTATTGAGGCCTTCTGCTTCTCACAAAGAAAGAATCATCTCGATATGTCTTACGGTTCTTCTGTAATGTTTATTTGTTTGAGGCATGGTCAAAATCTGAGAAATGTCTCCTCGATTGAAAAAGTGGCAGTTGGAGCCAGCTGGGCCTAATTTGAATACTGAAATTTGATTGGCTAAGGCTGCCCCATAGACTTAGAATGGGCCATAGAGATGCATTGCTGCCATTCATTTCAATGGGGCAATTGATTCCCATATGATCTTATTATAAAATAGCTTTTGTAATTGGTTCACAATGGAGAGTCATAGCAACATTAAGGATGCATATAACTAACCCAGCCAATCATTACTTATGATTTAACATAAATTCATCAAGCCACGCCCACTTTTCAACATTATTTTTGAATGTCAAATATCTTCTAAGTGGAACATCGTAGAAACATGGGAGTTGTTTTATATTGATCTAAGTTGAATGTAGATTACAACATGATGTCACCAACTCATCCATAGCAACCAGATTAATTACCATAGCAACCAAACCGGATAATCTTTATCTCAGCCTAGGAAAACGACAGAGACACAGGAGTTGGTCTAAATGACTTGTAGTCACACAGGGAACACCATATAATGTCACTGACCCCTCCATAGCAACCATACTGGTTACCATAGCAACCAATTGACACATCTCTATCTCAGTTTAGGAAAATGAGAGAGACACGGGAGTTGGTCTAAATGACTTGTAGTCACACAGTGAACATTATATAATGTCACTTACCCCTCCATAGCAACCATACTGGTTACCATAGCAACCAAATTGACACATCTCTATCTCAGCTTAGGAAAATGCTAGAGACACGGGAGTTGGTCTAAATGACTTGTAGTAACACGTGGAACACTATATAATGTCACTGACCCCTCCATAGCAACCATACTGGTTACCATAGCAACCAAATTGACACATCTTTATCTCAGCTTAGGAAAATGAGGGAGACACGGGAGTTGGTCTAAATGACTTGTAGTCACATAGGGAACATTATATGTCACTGACCCCTCCATAGCAACCGTACTGGTTACCATAGCAACCAAATTGACACATCTCTATCTCAGCTTAGGAAAATGAGAGAGACACAGTAGTTGGTCTGAATGACTTGTAGTCACACAGGGAACATTATATAATGTCACTTACCCCTCCATAGCAATCATAGTGGTTACCATAGCAACCAAATTGACACATCTCTATCTCAGCTTATGAAAATGAGAGAGACAAGGGAGTTTGGTCTAAATGACTTGTAGTCACACAGGGAACATTATATAATGTCATTGACCCCTCCATAGCAACCATACTGGTTACTATAGCAACCAAATTGGCATATCCCTATATCAGCTTTGGAAAATGCTAGAGACATGGGGGTTGTTTTTTTCACTCATAGTGACACTGGGAACAATCTATTTTATAAATGAGCTGTCCAGAGCGACCAGACTTTTTACCACAGCAACGCAATTGCCATATCTTTATCTTAGGTTAGGAAAATGCTCGACAGAATTTCAAATTACTTATATTATACCTTTCAGCTTCCACTTTCTATATTTGACACTTTCAACTTTGCAATGCTTCACCTTTCAACTTTATACGTTTTCAACTTTAGAATGTTTCACCTTTCAGCCTCCACTTTCAACTTTTGTTATTTTCAACTTTACAATGTTTCACCTTTCAGCTTCCACTTTCATCTTTTGACACTTTCAACTTTCTAATATTTTAACATTTAGCTCCCACTTTCAACTTTACATATTTCAACTTTACAATGTTTCAGCTTTAGCTTTCAACTTTTGACATTTTCAACTTTATAATGTTTCACCTTTTAGCTTGAACTTTCAACTTTTGACACTTTAACTTTCTAATGTTTTACCTTTCAGCTCCCACTTTTAATTTTTAACACTTTCTACTTTCTATTTTTTCACCCTTCAGCATCCACTTTCAACTTTACATATTTCAAATTTACATTGTTTCAGCTTCAGCTTTCAGCTTTTGAAACTTTCTAATGTTTCACTCTTCAGCCAAGGAATTCAGCAATTTGAGCATTCCCTTTTCAGCTCTCTGCATTCACACGCATTTTCCGCTAGGAAATGCACTTTCTAGTTATTTTTATTATTATTCCCGGTCGCTATCTACTCCCGCATACTTTGGCCTAGAAACACCATTCAAACGTCCAAATGTTCAGATTATTCAGGACATGTATGCTATTACTTGTCACTTTTCAAACTTTTATACTTTTTATAAAATTGAACTTTATTTAAAATATTTTTTACCATTGAAATGAATGGGAAACACTTCAAATCTCTTTAAGTCTTCAGCTTTTTTTTCAACCTTCATATCTTCAGCATACTTTAAGCTAGAGCAATCATTCAAATTTTAAACAATTCAGCACATTTACAGCTTTTAAAATATGTTTTCAGCTTTTTCATATCTTTTACAGATTTTAATAAATCGCAGTTTAAGTTTAATAAAGAATTTGGATTTTTACCTAATTCTGCTCCACTCTAGCTTACACTCTAATTTTTCACATCTCAAACTTCCTTCATTTATTCCTCTCTCCTAAAGTAAACTTTACCCTTTATGCATAAAATTTATATTAAAGTAGTAGAGAAATTTGTCCTCTTTCCAAAGATGCAGTTGTTTTTTTCATATGACCTACGGCTTTTAAACTAGGAGGGCTAAACCTTAACGAGGGAAGCAAATTGCTCCATTGAGATCAATGCATTTCACCCAGAAAACAATGCTTAAAGGTTTTAAATTAAGGCTTTTTCTAACTCGCCATAACTAATAGAATTTTCCACTTATCTTAAATTTTTTTACACCATAATCTTCATTGAGGCCTTCTGCTTCTCACAAAGAAAGAATCATCTCGATATGTCTTACGGTTCTTCTGTAATGTTTATTTGTTTGAGGCATGGTCAAAATCTGAGAAAAGTCTCCTCGATTCGAAAAGTGGCAGTTGGAGGCAGCTGTTAATCAACTAATTTGAATAACGAAATTTGATTGGCTTAGCCTTCCTATAGACTCACAATGGGCCATAGAGATGCATTGCTGCCATTCATTTCAATGGGGCAAATGATTCCCATATGATCCAAATGTAAAAGAGCTTTTGTAATTGGTTCACAATGGAGATTCATAGCAACATTAAGGATGCATATAACTAATCCAGCCAATCAATGCTTATGATTTAACATTAATTCAACAAGCCACGCCCACTTTTCAACAACCATAGAGATGCATTGCTGCCATTCAT
>SRMA01025919.1:12953-23008 GCA_007224835.1 Danionella cerebrum | reverse complement strand
TATTATTTTTTTTTTATTATTATTCTCCCACTTTTCGACGGCTAACTACTTTCGCATACTTTAAGCTAGAAACACCATTCAAACATCAAAATGTTCAGCTTCTTTTGGAATAGATTGCTTGTATTTTTCTTATTAAAATTTTTTATACTTTTTATAAAATTCAACTTTATTTAAAATATTTTTCCCATTGAAATGAATGGGAAACACTTCAAATCTCTTTCAAATCTTCAGCTTTTTTTTTTTTTTTTTAACTTCAGCATACTTTCAGCTAGAGCAATCATTCAACTTTTAAACAATTCAACACATTTTCAGCTTTTAAAATGTGTTTTCAGCTTTTTCATATCTTTTACAGATTTTTATAAATCACAGTTTAAGTTTAATGAAGAATTTGGATTTTGACTTAATTCTGCTCCACTCTAGCTTCCACTCTAATTCTTCACATCTGAAACTTCTTCATCAATTCCTCTCTCCTAAACTAAACTTTAACTTTTATGCACAAAATTTATATTAAAGTAGTAGAGAAATTTGTCCTCTTTCCAAAGATGCAGTTGTTTCTTTTATATGACCTACAGTTTTTAAACTAGGAGGGCTAAACCTTAACGAGGGAAGCAAATTGCTCCATTAAGATCAATGTATTTCACCCAGAAAATAATGCTTGAAGGTTTTAAATTAAGGCTTTTTCTAACTCGCCATAACTAATAAAATTTTCCACATATCTTAAAAAAATGTACACCATAATCTTCATTGAGGCCTTCTGCTTCTCACAAAGAAAGAATCATCTTGATATGTCTTACGGTTCTTCTGTAATGTTTATTTGTTTGAGGCATGGTTAACATCTGAGAAATGTCTCCTCGATTCGAAAAGTGGCAGTTGGAGGCAGCTGTTAATCAACTAATTTGAATAACGAAATTTGATTGGCTTAGCCTTCCCATAGACTTAGAATGGGCCATAGAGATGCATTGCTGCCATTCATTTCAATGGGGCAATTGATTCCCATATGATCCTATGTAAAAGTGCCTTTGTAATCGGTTCACAATGGAGAGTCATAGCAAGATTGAGGATGCATATAACTAATCCAGCCAATAATTGCTTATGATTCAACATAAATTCATCAAGCCACGCCCACTTTTCAACATCATTTTTGAATGTCAAATATCTTCTAAGTGGAACATCGTAGAGACATGGGAGTTGTTTTATTTTGATCTAGGTTGAATGTAGATTAAACATGATGTCACCAACTCATCCATCGCAACCAAAATATTTACCATAGCAACCAAATTGACACTTCTCTATCTCAGCCTAGGAAAATGCCAGAGACACAGGAGTTGTTCTAATTGACTTGTAGTCACACAGGAAACATTATATAATGTCAATGACCCCTCCATAGCAACCATACTGGTTACCATAGCAACCAAATTGACACATTTCTATCTCGGCTTAGGGAAACCAGAGAGACACGGGAGTTGGTCTAAATGACTTGTAGTCACACAGGTAACATTATATACCGTCACATACCCCTCCATAGCAACCATACTGGTTACCATAGCAACCAAATTGACACATCTCTATCTCAGCTTGGGAAAATGAGAGAGACACGGGAGTTGGTCTAAATGACTTGTAGTCACACAGGGAACATTATATAATGTCACTGACCCCTCCATAGCAACCATACTGGTTAACATAGCAACCAAATTTACACATCTCTATCTCAGCTCAGGAAAATGAGAGAGACACTGGAGTTGGTCTAAATGACTTGTAGTCACACAGGGAACATTATATGTCACTGACCCCTACATAGCAACCGTACTGGTTACCATAGCAACCAAATTGACACAGCTCTATCTCAGCGTAGGAAAATGAGAGAGACACAGGAGTTGGTCTGAATGACTTGAAGTCACACAGGGAACATTATATAATGTCACTGACCCCTCCATAGCAACCATACTGGTTACCATAGCAACCAAATTGACATCTCTATCTCAGCTTAGGAAAATGAGAGAGACACAGGAGTTGGTCTGAATGACTTGTAGTCACACAGGGAACATTATATAATGTCACTGCCTCCTCCATCGCAACCATACTGGTTACCATAGCAACCAAAATGACACATCTCTATTTCAGCTTGGTAAAATGAGAGAGACACGGGAGTGGGTCTAAATGACTTGTAGTCACACAGGGAACATTATATAATGTCACTGACCCCTCCATAGCAACCATACTGGTTACCATAGCAACCAAATTGGCATATCCCTATATCCGCTTTGGAAAATGCTAGAGACATGGGGGTTGTTTTGTTTCACTCATAGTGACACTGGGAACAATCTAGTATGTAAATGACCTGTCCAGAGCGACCAGACTTTTTACCACAGCAACGCAATTGCCATATCTTTATCTTAGGTTAAGAAAATGCTAGACAGATTTTCAACTTACCTATATTATACCTTTCAGCTTCCACTTTCAACTTTTGACACTTTCAACTTTTGACACTTTCAACTTTTGACACTTTCAACTTTCTAATATTTTAACATTCAGCTTCCGCTTTCAACTTTACATATTTCAACTTTACAATGTTTCAGCTTTAGCTTTCAACTTTTGACATTTTCAACTTTATAATCTTTCACCTTTTAGCTTGAACTTTCAACTTTTGACACTTTAACTTTCTAATGTTTTACCTTTCAGCTCCCACTTTTAATTTTTAACACTTTCTACTTTCTATTTTTTCACCCTTCAGCATCCACTTTCAACTTTACATATTTCAAATTTACAATGTTTCAGCTTCAGCTTTCAGCTTTTGAAACTTCCTAATGTTTCACTCTTCAGCCAAGGAATTCAGCAATTTGAGCATTCCCTTTTCAGCTCTCTGCATTCACACGCATTTTCCGCTAGGAAATGCACTTTCTAGTTTTTATTATTCTCCCACTTTTTGACCTTCAACTCCTTCAGCATACTTCATGCTAGAAACACCATTCAAACGTCAAAACGTTCAGCTTCTTTTGGAATAGGTTGCTTGTATTTTTCTTATTAAAATGTTTTATACTTTTTATAAAATTCAACTTTATTTAAAATATTTTTCCCATTGAAATGAATGGGAAAAATTTCAAATCTCTTTCAAAATTCAGCTTTTTTTCAACCTTCATAACTTCAGCATACTTTCAGCTAGAGCAATCATTCAAATTTTAAACAATTCAACACATTTTCAGCTTTTAAAATATGTTTTCAGCTTTTTCATATCTTTTACAGATTTTTATTAATCACAGTTTAAGTTTAATGAAGAATTTGAAATTTGACCTAATTCTGCTCCACTCTAGCTTCCACTCTAACTTTTCACATCTCAAACTTCTTGATCTATTCCTCTCCCCTAAACTAAACTTTAACATTTATGCACAAAATTTATATTAAAGTAGTAGAGAAATTTGTCCTCTTTCCATAGATGCAGTTGTTCCTTTCATATGACCTACGGTTTTTAAACTAGGAGTGCTAAACCTTAACGAGGGAAGAAAATTGCTCCATTAAGATCAATGCATTTCGGCCAGAAGATACTGCTTGAAAATAATACATTAAGGCTTTTTTTAACTCGCCATAACTCCAAAAATTTTTCACATATCGTTATCAAATTTACATTATAGTCTTCATTGAAGTCTTCGGCTTCTCACAAAGAAAGAATCATCTCGATATGTCTTACGGTTCTTCTGTAATGTTTATTTGTTTGAGGCATGGTCAAAATCTGAGAAATGTCTCCTCGATTCAAAAAGTGGCAGTTGGAGCCAGCTGGGCCTAAGTTGAATACTGAAATTTGATTGGCTAAGGCTGCCCCATAGACTTAGAATGGGCCATAGAGATGCATTGCTCCCATTCATTTCAATGGGGCAATTGATTTCCATATGATCTTATTGTAAAAGTGCCTTTGTAATTGGTTCACAATGGAGAGTCATAGCAACATTAAGGATGCATATAACTAATCCAGCCAATCATTACTTATGATTTAACATAAATTCATCAAGCCACGCCCACTTTTCAACATTATTTTTGAATGTCAAATATCTTCTAAGTGGAACATCGTAGAAACATGGGGGTTGTTTTATATTGATCTAAGCTGAATGTAGATTACAACATGATGTCACCAACTCATCCATAGCAACCAGATTATTTACCATAGCAACCAAACCGGATAATCTTTATCTCAGCCTAGGAAAATGAGAGAGACACGGGAGTTGGTCTAAATGACTTGTAGTCACACAGGGAACATTATATAATGTCACTGAACCCTCCATAGCAACCATACTGGTTACCATAACAACCAAATTGACACATCTCTATCTCAGCTTAGGAAAATGCTAAAGACATGGGGGTTGGTGTAATTTTCTTGTAGTCACACAGAGATCAATATATAATGTCACTGACCCCTCCATAGCAACCATACTGGTTACCATAGCAACCAAATTGACACATCTCTATCTCAGCTTAGGAAAATGCTAGAGACACGGGAGTTGGTCTAAATGACTTGTAGTAACACAGGGAACACTATATAATATCACTGACCCCTACATAGCAACCATACTGGTTACCATAGCAACCAAATTGACACATCTCTATCTCAGTTTAGGAAAATGAGAGAGACACGGGAGTTGGTCTAAATGACTTGTAGTCACACAGGGAACATTATATAATGTCACTGACCCCTCCATAGCAACCATACTGGTTACCATAGCAACCAAATTGACACATCTCTATCTCAGTTTAGGAAAATGAGAGAGACACGGGAGTTGGTCTAAATGACTTGTAGTCACACAGGGAACATTATATAATGTCACTTACCCCTCCATAGCAACCATACTGGTTACCGTAGCAACCAAATTGACACATCTCTATCTCAGCTTAGGAAAATGCTAGAGACACGGGAGTTGGTCTAAATGACTTGTAGTAACACAGACACAGGGAACACTATATAATGTCACTGACCCCTACATAGCAACCATACTGGTTACCATAGCAACCAAATTGACACATCTTTATCTCAGCTTAGGAAAATGAGGGAGACACGGGAGTTGGTCTAAATGACTTGTAGTCACATAGGGAACATTATATGTCACTGACCCCTCCATAGCAACCGTACTGGTTACCATAGCAACCAAATTGACACATCTCTATCTCAGCTTAGGAAAATGAGAGAGACACAGTAGTTGGTCTGAATGACTTGTAGTCACACAGGGAACATTATATAATGTCACTTACCCCTCCATAGCAACCATACTGGTTACCATAGCAACCAAGTTGACACATTTCTATCTCAGCTTAGGGAAACGAGAGAGACACAGGAGTTGGACTAATTGAATTGTAGTCACACAGGGAACATTATATAATGTCACTTACCCCTCCATAGCAACCATACTGGTTACCATAGCAACCAAATTGACACATCTCTATCTCAGCTTAGGAAAATGCTAGAGACACGGGAGTTGGTCTAAATGACTTGTAGTAACACAGGGAACACTATATAATGTCAATGACCCCTCCATAGCAACCATACTGGTTACCATAGGAACCCAGTTGACACATCTCTATCTCAGCTTTGGAAAACGACAGAGACACAGGAGTTGGTCTAAATGACTTGTAGTCACACAGGGAACATTATATAATGTCACTGACACCTCCATAGCAACCATACAGGTTACCATAGCAACCAAATTCACACATCTCTATCTCAGCTTAGGAAAATGAGAGAGACACGGGAGTTGGTCTAAATGACTTGTAGTCACACAGGAACATTATATAATGTCACTGACCCCTCCATAGCAACCATACTGGTTACTATAGCAACCAAATTGACACATCTCTCCCTCAGCTTAGGAAAGTGCTAGAGACATGTCGGAGAGTTTGTTTCAATAATTTTGACCCCGGTAACAATTACTGGGGTAACTAAACCATCCATAGCAACCATATGGTTACCATAGCAACCAAATTGGCATATCTCTATCTCAGCTTAGGAAAATGCTAGAGACACAGGGGTTGGTGTAATTTACCTGTAGTCACTCAAGGAACATTATATGATCTTACTGACCCCTCCATAGCAACCAGACGTGTTACCATAGCAACCCAATTGGCATTTCTCTAACTCAGCTTAGCGAAATGCTAGAGACATGGGGGTAGGTTTAATTTACTCGTAGTCACACAGATAACAATATATTATGTCTGTGACCCCTCCATAGCAACCATACTTATTACCATAGCAACCCAATTGACTGACATTTTCAACTTTACAATGTGTTACATTTATTTTTATGTTTCAACTTTCAGCTTCCACTTTCAAATTTGACTATTTTAACTGTCTAATGTTTTACCTTTCAGCTTCGACAATTAATTTGACACTTTTTTCTTTCTAATGTTTCATATTTCAGCTTCCACTTTCAACTTTCTAATATTTTACCCTTCAGCTTCCACTTTTAACTTTACATATTTCTACTTTACAATGTTTCAGCTTCAGCTTTCAACTTTTGACATTTTCAACTTTACAATGTTTCACCCTTTAGCTTCAACTTTCAACTTTTGACACTTTAACTCTCTAATGTTTTACCTTTCAGCTCCCACTTTTAATTTTCAACACTTTCTTCTCTCTAATGTTTCACCCTTCAGCTTCCACTTTTACCTTTTTATATTTCAACTTTACAATGTTTCAGCTTCAGCTTTCAAATTTTGACACTTTTCAAATTACAGTGTTTCACCTTTTAGCTTCAACTTTCAAATTTTGACACTTTTAACTTTCTAATGTTTCACCGTTCAGCCAAGGAATTCAGCAATTTTAAGCATTCTCTTCCAGCTCTCTGCATTCACACGCATTTTCCGCTAGGAAATGCACTTTCTAGTTATTATTATTATTATTCTCCCACTTTTTGACGGCTAACTACTTCCGCATACTTTAAGCTAGAAACACCATTCAAACATCAAAATGTTCCGCTTCTTTTGGAATAGATTGCTCGTATTTTTCTAATTAAAATGTTTTATACTTTTTATAAAATTTAACTTTATTTAAAATAATTTTCCCATTGAAATGAATGGGGAGACTCTTCAAATCTGAGCAAACTTTCAGCCTTTATAACTTCAGCAAATTTTCAGCTAGAAAAACCATTCAAATTTTCAACAAATCTGCACATTTTCAGCTTTTATATGATCCTTTCAGCTTTTTTATACCTTATATACTTTTTATAAAATTCAACTTTATTTAAAATATTGTTCCCATTGAAATGAATGGGAAACACTTCAAATCTCTTTCAATCTTCAGCTTTTTTTCAACCTTCATAACTTCAGCATACTTTCAGCTAGAGCAATCATTCAAATTTTAAACAATTCAACACATTTTCAGCTTTTAAAATATGTTTTCAGCTTTTTCATATCTTTTACAGATTTTTATAAATCACAGTTTAAGTTTAATGAAGAATTTGGATTTTGACCTAATTCTGCTCCACTCTAGCTTCCACTCTAATTTTCCACATCTCAAACTTCTTCATCAATTCCTCTCTCCTAAACTGAACTTTACCCTTTATGCACAAAATTTATATTAAAGTAGTAGAGAAATTTTTCCTCTTTCCAAAGATGCAGTTGTTTCTTTCATATGACCTACGGTTTTTAAACTAGGAGGGCTAAACCTTAACGAGGGAAGCAAATTGCTCCATTAAGATCAATGTATTTCACCCAGAAAATTATGCTCCAAAGTTTTAAATTAAGGCTTTTTCTAACTCGCCATAACTCCTAGATTTTTCCACATATCGTTAAAAATTTTACATCATAATCTTCATTGAGGCCTTCTGCTTCTCACAAAGAAAGAATCATCTCGATATGTCTTACGGTTCTTCTGTAATGTTTATTTGTTTGAAGCATGGTCAACATCTGAGAAATGTCTCCTCAATTCGAAAAGTGGCAGTTGGAGCCAGCTGTTAATCAACTAATTTGAATAACGAAATTTGATTGGCTTAGCCTTCCCATAGACTCACAATGGGCCATAGAGATGCATTGGTGCCATTCATTTCAATGGGGCAATTGATTCCAATACGATCCTATTGTAAAAGTATGAAATGTATTATTAAAAGATCTTTTGTAATTGGTTCACAATGGAGATTCAAAGCAACATTAAGGATGCATATAACTAATCCAGCCAATCAATGCTTATGATTTAACATTAATTCAACAAGCCACGCCCACTTTTCAACATCATTTTTGAATGTCAAATATCTTCTAAGTGGAACATCGTAGAGACATGGGAGTTGTTTTATATTGATCTAAGTTGAATGTAGATTAGAACATGATGTCACCAATTCATCCATAGCAAACAGATTAATTTCCTTAGCAACCCAATTGACACATCTCTATCTCAGCCCAGGAAAATGCTAGAGACACAGGAGTTGGTCTAATTGACTTATAGTCACACAGGGAACATTATATAATGTCAATGACCCCTCCATAGCAACCATAATGGTAACCATAGCAACCTGATTGACACATCTCTATCTCAGCTTAGGAAAATGCTAGAGACATGGGGTGAGTTTGTTTCACTAGTAGCGACCCCGGGAACATTCATTGAGGTACCTGACCCTCCATAGCAACCATACTGGTTACCATAGCAACCCAGTTGACACATCTCTATCTCAGCTTAGGAAAATGCTAGAGACATGTGGGTGAGTTTGTTTCACTAGTAGCGACCCCGGGAACATTCATTGAGGTACCTGACCCTCCATAGCAACCATACTGGTTACCATAGCAACCCAGTTGACACATTTCTATCTCAGATTTGGAAAACGACAGAGACACTGGAGTTGGTCTAAATGACTTGTAGTCACACAGGGAACATTATATAATGTCACTGACCCCTCCATGGCAACCATACTGGTTACCATAGCAACCAAATTGACACATCTCTATCTCAGCTTAGGAAAATGAGAGAGACACGGGAGTTAGTCTAAATGACTTGTAGTCACACAGGGAACATTATATAATGTCACTTACCCCTCCATAGCAACCATACTGGTTACCATAGCAACCAAATTGACACATCTCTATCTCAGCTTAGGAAAATGCTAGAGACACGGGAGTGGGTCTAAATGACTTGTAGTCACACAGGGAACATTATATAATGTCACTGATTCCTCCATAGCAACCATACTGGTTACCATAGCAACCAAAATGACACATCTCTATCTCAGCTTAGTAAAATGAGAGAGACACGGGAGTGGGTCTAAATGACTTGTAGTCACACAGGGAACATTATATAATGTCACTGACCCCTCCATAGCAACCATACTGGTTACCATAGCAACCAAATTGGCATATCCCTATATCAGCTTTGAAAATGCTAGAGACATGGGGGTTGTTTTGTTTCACTCATAGTGACACTGGGAACAATCTATTATGTCAATGACCTGTCCAGAGCGACCAGACTTTTTTACCACAGCAACGCAATTCCCATATCTCTATCTTAGGTTAGGAAAATGCTAGACAGAATTTCAACTTACTTATATTATACCTTTCAGCTTCCACTTTCAACTTTTGACACTTTCAACTTTCAAAAGTTTCACCTTCAGCTTCCACTTTCTATTTTTGACACTTTCAACTTTACAATGCTTCACCGTTCAACTTTATACGTTTTCAACTTTAAAATGTTTCACCTTTCAGCCTCCACTTTCAACTTTTGATATTTTCAACTTTACAATGTTTCACCTTTCAGCTTCCACTTTCAACTTTTGACACTTTCAACTTTCTAATATTTTAACATTTAGCTCCCACTTTCAGCTTTACATATTTCAACTTTACAATGTTTCAGCTTTAGCTTTCAACTTTTGACATTTTCAACTTTATAATGTTTTTACGTTTTAGCTTGAACTTTCAACTTTTGACGCTTTAACTTTCTAATGTTTTACCTTTCAGCTCCCACTTTTTTTTATTTTTAACACTTTCTACTTTCTAATTTTTCACCCTTCAGCATCCACTTTGAACTCTACATATTTCAAATTTACAAGGTTTCAGCTTTACCTTTAAGCTTTTGAAACTTTCTAATGTTTCACTCTTCA
>SRMA01025918.1:16517-36398 GCA_007224835.1 Danionella cerebrum | reverse complement strand
CAAAAGTCTGTCTGCAACTTCATTTAAAGAGCATGTAACTTCCTGTTTGTGATGTAACTTCCTGTTCTATCTAAGAACAACAGGATTCAAAATATCTTTTCTGTTACATCAGGAAGTGATGTAAGTAGAAGGAGTTTCTTCAAAGTGGAACACTCTGCAGGAAAAAGCTCAGCTATAAGACATATACAGCTAGCTGCATAACTCATAAAGGACTACAAACCGCTGTTCTGTTTCCATGACAACATCCCTCTGTTCCATGGAATTGAGTATATTTTTATTGAGTACATTTTAACGGGTGTCTCTGTCACATATTACCCACGTTTAATTCACCTCTTCCCCTTCACAAGCCTCAAAAGTTCCTTTTCGGGTCCCATTTTTATGTGCAAGTGATCTCAATTAGGGACCTCCATGAAGGCTAAGGCGGCAGACAGTCATGCCAATGAGAGCTAAGAGGAAATTGTCTTTGTAGCCGGCCACCAATTCTCCCCACCACCACAGTCCAACCCCCCCTCCGTTTTCCACAGAGCACATCCAAGAACCTTTTCATGTTCTTCACATTTGTGACTATAGTCCAATTTGCACTTTTGGCTCGGTTCTTGTGCTTCGGGCAACTCTTGAGCCTTGAAGGGGATGATGTCAGCATCTAGTCAACGACAAAATGGCAATTATAGTCTCAGTTTAAACCTGTGGGTTGGAATGTTGTGAAGATTTCCCCGATGAGCAGAGACTTTGAATTCTGCGCACAAATCACCACCATCGACCTCGTGCATGCATGTTCTTCTGAAGCTTGCCAAGGATGGAAAGTTCAAATTGGAAGCCTCCGCACGCACCATCAATGGCTCCCCATGTAAAGCCATAATTAAGTGTCTCCACAACTGCACCGCTGTGTAATGGGGCCCTAATCCATGGATTTAAGTGGCTGTAGTTTTCCTCTCAAGCGTCGAAAGGTTGCAGAGATGGAGAAAAATGTTCACGAAGCGCGTGACATAATCCCAGTGCTGCATGAATCTGGATGGCGCATACCCTCTGCTTCTTTTGAACCCCGTGCTGGATTATCCTGTCATGCATGTTACGATCTCGAGGGTCTCACACCATCAGAAGATAAAGCTTTGGTTACTTTCGGCTCATCACATCGTCAGCGCTTGAGTGTTTGGTGACATACCGCTTTGAATAGTGCACGGTAAACCCAGGTTCTTGCAAGGTGGATGGCTTCTAACCTCTCCTCTCTGCAGCACATCATTGCCATCTGTGTGGGCTTCTCGGGGCTCATTAGGAGATCAAACAAGAAGAAGTGGGCAGAGTACCGTGAGCCATTCGAATCTCGTGCTGATATTGTTGGCAGATGGCAGCCATACTGTACAGGCAAAGTGGATTCAGATGTGACAAATGCTCTTTGATATCTCGTCGAGTGGACGATTTAGCACGCCTCTCTGTTTGGACATGTCGACAGTTGCTTTATTTTTCTTAGTAGGCTTTTATTGACATTATCGTTCAATTGCTTGCCACAAACCGGACTGTTTGGCATCTGTCAGTGAGGAATTATTAACATAAAATGACTGCAAAATTTAAGCTGTTGGAATAATATACTGGGAATTCTTGAAATGTTACTGTTTTTTTTTACTGATAGACACCGTCGCGATTTAAATTATATTAAAATTGAACTTTAATAACGCTGTCCAATCTTGAACACATTTTCAGTCCTCGGGGGAAATGCTGAGGGAGGGTAATTCAATCTCAACTTGTATAAGTCAAACTCTTTTTCTATGTGTCTTAATGATGTGCCAGATGCCTGTCAGGGCTTCCTGAAGCTTTTTCTATCCCTCCCACATACAAGAGTCTCCGGAAACCACTGCCACCCCCGTCCATGCCACCCTGCAAGACGCATTATATGACCAATATGAAGCATATTTTACATTATTAAAAATAAGGGCAACATGTGTTTTCGATGGGGTACCATAGGAATTTATTTCAAGTAAACAGTTCTTGGTGGAACAACACAAGATTCCACCAAATGGTTGAACACCAAAGACAATATGAAGCGTTCAGTTCCAAAAGAGTTCCATGTTCTTTTTTTTTCATCATTTTCATTGTCTTTTAAACATTGCTGGAATATATCTTACTCATATTATAGTACAACCATCATAACAGTTACAGAAAGTGAGAAAATATGACAAAAACATATCATATGTAAATAAAAAGCACCAAAAATATGAGCATTTTAGTTCCAAAACCTTTGAAGCAAGGGTTCTATAATGACAACGTTTGTCTTTTTCCATCATTTCCATTGTCTCAAGCACTTGAACCTTACATTTGAACTCAATACTGTTACAGAAAGCATCAAAAAACACAAAATTGGTTATTCTTGCTTTAATGTAGATTTCAATAGTTTACTATAGCAAGAAACACAGATTAACTGTGCAATGCCAATGACTAAAACATATAATATGTAAATTAAATGCACTACTCAGCAGAGAAGCTGATATTTTTGCAAGAATCGCTGGAGGTAGTTGCACCAGAGATGCACAAATGAATGCTAACGCTAGAAATCCCTTTTCCTCTCTCACACTTGTCACAAAACTCCTTATTTTCTCCTCCACCCTCAGCTATTGTGGAAAAGAATCAGTAGCGAATGCACACATATTTAAGTTAATCGATCTTAGCAACCAATCAGAGAAATTCTTACATTTTCTTAGGTCTTCAGAAGACCTGATTTGTTAGAAAACACAGGCCTGCACCAATAAGCCACTTCCGGGGTCTGGGGCTCCATTTGCCCAATTATATACGATGCTAGAAGGGTATTTGGTCATTATTATATCAAAAATGCTTTAAATCAGTAAATTCAAGCAAAACATATAATGTGGCGTAACAAAAGTTAAATGAAAAAAGAAGATGTTTATAAAGTGGAATGTGGTGTTCTGTTAGAGGAGAAGCAACGATTCTTCTAATTTCATTTCTGACAGAAGTTTATTAATGTCATTTTTAGGAGACCTTGACTCTAAGCGGAATGGCAGCACCTTAAAGCTTAAATCTGATTGGATTCGCCGCTGGAAGTAGAGCAGCAAAGTGTTGGTCACAGCTTTTGATGGTGTGTAGGCGGCAGAAAAGGCCCACCAATGCTTAAAAATGGAAAACTGACCACTATTCATAAAGTATGGTGTGTGTTGGAATCTGTTTACTGTAACTTCTTTTGTAAGAACAAAAACCTTATGTTTTCATCAACACGTCCAAATTATTGAATTCAGATGCTCCAACCACTTCCATGACCACAGGTGTGTCAGTGCCACAGGTGTGTGGTTGTTAAACTCATTACTTTCTGGAATACGGTCAGCACCATGTGTATTTGAGCTTTATTACTCTGCGCTTGTTCCTTTTTAGCTCTGTCCGATTAATTATAATATTCACCTGCTCCCTTTTTGTTGGGAATTTAGTGGTGATCCACCGTTAAATTATCTCTTTCTTTTTTATCTTCTACGCCAATAAAATTTGCATCTTTTGGATACATTATGTGAAAGACTAATTTTCGAATTCTAAAAATGATTGTCCCAAAAAAATGAACAAAGCAGAGGGTATTTAAATTATAAAGCTGTACAAACAAGTAATTTCTCACTCACTTTTTCTTCGTGTTGCTCTTTCTTTTTGTCTTCTAAGCTGTTCACTGCTGAAATATTAGGATAAATACCGAAGCCGAAGCGGGGACCAAAACAAACAAAAGTTTTGATTGAGTCCTGTCACTGATTGAACAAAAACGTTTTGCCAAGAAAAGGTTTGTTTAGATGTGTGGTTTATAGGCCCGTGTTCCCTTCCAAGAAAACGGTGGAGCCATCATTCAGATCGTCTGTTAAATGTGTGAAATGCATCGCTCCGCTCTTCACTGAGTGAGAGGGAGGCTGTTGAGTCAGGGAGAGATTGCCATCTGCAGTATCACAAAGTCTCCGGATGCCGCACACAGCCTTTTCCTCTAGGAATTCTGGGTTTAAAAGAAGCTCTGGGGAAAGATTGATGCAGGTTGTTTGGTTTTCATGGGGTAGAAAGTGGATCGTATGAGTCTGAAACATTCTTCCGTTACTTTTCACTCAGATAATCCCAGTGTGTTGCTCTGAGTCAAACCTTCCCAGACAAATGCACTAGGGCTCTGTTAATGAAAGCCATTTCCAAGGATTTTAATGATTGTCAAAATATATAAATGTTTGTTAAGAAGAATTCTGCTCTGTCTAGTGGTGACTCTTGTGGTATAAAACCATGCGCCTGCAAACCTCTGGTGAAGGGCCGTGAACTGAGAAACTAAAGCATGCTTGATCTTTTCAATGTGGGCAGATGAAACATTCAAAACCCTAATTAGTGCAACTTATTTAACTTGGGGGGGAGGGGGGGTTGAATAGAGACTCAATAGAAACTGATCACACTTGTGGAGGTTATCAGATGAGAAATGGGAGGGTTAACTTTTTTTTAATGTATGACCTCACTGACTGCTCCTTAGCAACCAAAATTTACCCTAGCAACTAAATTTTCTGAACTATATCTCAGCTTTGGTAAATTATCAAGACATGTGAGTTGGTTAATGGAACTTATAGTGACTAAATTAGTGGTAAAGTATCGAAGAGACATGAGGGTGGGTTTATATCACTCATACTGGTATGGGGAACTTTCTATAATGTCACCGACTCCTCCATAGCAACCAAAATTTAACTTAGCAACCCAATTTTCTGAACTCCGTCTCAATTTGATAAATGATCAAGACGTGAATTGGTTAATGGAACTTAAAATGAGTCAGAAAATTTGAGTCAGATAATTAATGGTCTCACTTTAGATGTTTATAGGACTTGACTCGCCTGTGTGACATCATCACAGTGGTTGCGTTGGAACAAAAAAACCACAGATGAACAACAAAAGAAGAGAAAAGTCCTTCAAACAAGCGAGTTAGAAGCAACAAACATGTTGTCTCCAGAATGATAAAATTCCATGGGCTTCAGAGCAAACAGCTGGAGTCCACTAACTTAATTTGCATAACCTATATTAATCTAAATAAGCATTCAAACTGCACTTTACGCTGAGGATTAGCGACGACATAAAACACATTAGTTTGGATAATGTGGAATTGCATAATGCTCACGAAGATGGATAAGAACACACAAGTTTATCAAAGCGGTTTCAGACGTCACAGACTGCAGCAAAAAGAATTATAAAGAGGTTTAAAGAGACCAACACAATTGTAGCAAACCACCACAAGTCCAGCAAAGGCAGAAAGTGAGAGATTTTATAAACTTTAAAAAGAAAGCTGCAGGAATAGAGGTATCACTGCGAGGGTGCTGACCTCTGAAGAAAAGTTAAGGACAACCCTGTGACAGCAGCATCTCTATGGTTTCAATTGGTCAAATGAAACCATAGAGAAATTTCTAATGTTTGGAGAGACATTCAACGCCAAGAATACCATTCCACAGTGAAGCATGGTGATGGGTGTATAATGCTGTGGGGCTGTAGTGCGTTTTGTACGTGTTGTGTGTTTTGTACACACTACAGCCGAATCTCCATAGGGTTAAATGAGTAAAAAGTAATGATAAAAAGATGGAAGGCTTTAAGAAGATATTGAAGAGAAACGTTTGTCTTGAATCCAATAGAAAGTGTGTGGGGTGCACTATAGAGTTTGTTCTAGAAGCCCAACAAGAAGAACTCTAACGTCAAGAATTTCAAAACTACAAAGATCCTCAGGAACCGGTGCAGAACCAAAAAGAGCTTAGAGTGGTTTTTAAAAGCAAAAAAGTGCTATAATTTCAAAACCACAATGAAGATCCCTTTTTAAAGAGTTTATACGTTTATTTCTTTTAGTTTTGCACACATGTGCATATTCTTCCTGAACAAACTTAAATAAAATGTTGTGTTTCTCCCTTAGATATTTAGTTTTTGATTGTGCGTTTTGTCTAGTTTTTTTTTCTTCTTCAACTGTATGTCATTATTTCTGATAATATAACATGAAATTATTATTCGAGCCGTTTTTGACCGCTGCGAAGTACAACTTCTCAAATACAACGGATAATATTCTACAGATCATGGAAAATTTCGCGCGTTAATACAGGAAGCGCCGTTAATGACGAGTGCAGTGTGTGTTGTGCGTGCGCGTGTGCGTGTGCTGGAGTGTGTGCAGCCCGGAGCTCTTCTCACAGTCCTCAGAGTGCAGCGCCGTGCGCACGCGGAGAGACCGGGGCGCTCCACACGCACCAACACGGGGTTCGCGTTCTTTCGGGGCTAATTTCCACTGTTGTGATGCGCATTCCCGTAGATCCCAGCGCGGGCCGGAGATTCAGTCCGCCGGTGTCGGTGAAGATGAGCGAGGTGAACCCGAGCGCGGGGCAGCAGCACGGGCAGGCGCAGCAGCAGCAGCAGCAGGACGGTGCGGTGGTGCCGAGGCTCCGTGCTCACGAGAACCGCTCCATGGCCGAGATCATCGCCGACCATCCCGCGGAGCTGGTGCGCACCGACAGCCCCAACTTTCTCTGCTCGGTTCTGCCTTCTCACTGGAGATGCAACAAAACCCTCCCGGTCGCCTTCAAGGTAAGATCCTAAAGTGAAACCACTCCACTGGTGCTCCATTATTTCCAGTTCTATCGGTTTAATTCATCTCTCAGAGAGAAAGAAATGTATATATATCATAAAATACCATTTATATGTTGACTGTGATAAAGTATAATCGCATAAAAGGAATTGTTGTGCACATGAGTAAACCTTCTAGATGGAATTAACATTGAAATCATATTAGTTTTACTCATTCTGATCTTGTAAATCACATTAAACTGAAGTAAAATAAAATAAATATATGACAAAACGGAAACATGGCTTTGAAGAAATCCAGTGAAGTTTTTGAGCAGTTTTGCATCTTTTAAGTTCCATTTCATTCCCCGCATGCAGCTCCAACTTAAACCATTAATAATAAAAGTTTTTGTTGGGGAATGTGTTTTTCCTCAGCAGTTAGTCAGTGCATGTGTCAGCAGACTGAATCATGTCCTTGTACTAGACTCTTGTCAACGTGGATGAAGAGCTTTTTTTATTTCAGACTTCATTCAAGTAAAAGATCTCAAATCGCTCTTGTTTTATTGATGGTCTGCAGTTGGGTACAGTTCTGTGCGTGGCAGAAACACTGTTAGCTGCTGTTTACAGTTAGTAAATGTGCTTAGAAATGAGATAAACAGGAGATGAATTAATAAATGCTGCAGGATCAGATGGTTATTTGCTCTAGGTGCGTTTGATGTTCAGTGGTAATGCAAAAATGATGAGAGGGAGACATGCAACATTTGTTAAAACGATTTTACATGAACGTGACACATTGACTAATTAATTCATCCTTTCTTTATTAATTTGTACTTATTTCAATTTTAAAATATATTTAAATTGTTGTAAGTTGTTACATTCTGCTGTCTACTGCTTCTTTTTAGTATTGTTTTGCATATTTTTTTCTTTTTGGTTGGCTGCATGAACAGGTGCCATGATTATAAATTATAGATAAATTTTGTTTATTTAATAGTTATATTTTCTTGCATGCATTATCAGATGAATATATATATATATATCATCCGGGTTCCACTTTTTCGAGTTGCATTAGAATTTTCTCCAGATGTTCACTTGCAAAAATATATTTTTACAAATGTTATGGATTCTTATAAAACATGACATCAGCAGTTATCATAATATTCATAATTTACATATTTACATATTCATATTGACAAACTGTTAAAAAGGGCACCAAACATGTAAAACAACCCTCAGATGAGAGAAATTTAAGTCATACCAGTCTGAGTGCACTCTGGGTCTGATCCTGATGTTTTCAAAATGAGACAAGGAGGAGTTGAAGAAGCATTGGCTTTACCACAACCAGTTACAAGCCTTTTTTCCAGGGCCAGAGTGAGTTTGACCAATTTAACATGAATAAAAACTTTATACCACCCCAATATATTCATACACAGTAAAATTCTAAGAGTTAAATTAACTCTACTCAGAGTATATTTGGTCCCACTCTATATAGAGTTAAACTGACTCTGAGAAAGAGTAATTTAATCATCTATTTTCTTCATGTTTTTCCAAATCTGCATGGAAAATGCAAACTAAATATTAACTATTCGGAGAGGGACCAAGTCCACTCCAGAAAGAGTAAAAACAGACAAAAATAGACTGTTTAGTTCAAATAGACTTATTTAAATAACTCTCCTTCAGAGTTGGTTTACCTCTATATAGAGTGGGACCAAATACACTCTGAGTAGAGTTAATTTAACTCTTAGGATTTTACTGTGTATATATTACCTCAAACATTGTTTTCAAACTTTTAAATTATTCAGCTTATTCACGTTTATGTCAAGGAGCTGTTGGGGCGTCTCCCTCTATTGGCCGTATGATTGAATCTATAAAAGTACAAATCATTTTGTGGCTGAATCTATACGTTGTATTCTTCCAGTCCTTCACATAGCCTTAGTATGTTATTAAAATGTTAATAATTTAAAACTTTGCATATGCAAATCTTAATTTGACAGGGAAGTTAGATATGATAGTAGGTGGAGAATTTAGGCTTAGCAAGTGAAGTTTAAATTTGAAACCTTTCAAAATAAAAAGCTGGATTGGGCCTTTGCTTTGGCTCCCGGGCTGTGCTTTGAAACCCCTGATGTAAAACGACGTGTGTGGGTGTGCAGGAAAAGTACTTTGGATGTGAAATGTGCGCACCAGCATGATTTTTGTGTGTGTGTGTGTGTGTGCTTGAATAATCCAAACTCGCAGGATCTGTGAACTTCCATTGAAAGGCATCATGTTTAACACTAAGCCCCTGTGCTCAGGTGGTAGCTCTGGGAGATGTGGCGGATGGGACCGTGGTCACTGTGATGGCTGGAAATGATGAGAATTACTCAGCCGAGCTCAGGAACGCGTCCGGGGTGATGAAGAACCAGGTGGCTCGCTTCAATGACCTGCGCTTTGTGGGGCGAAGTGGAAGAGGTCTGTACCCATTTTGTAAACATTAATTACGTGCATGGACGGGTAAAAAGATTTTGTTTTATGTTTCACATTGGACATCTAAATCAGAAAGTAGAGTCTGTGATGTCACCCGTAGCAATGGTGCAAAAACAGGGAAAGAGGATTCCTGCTTGATGAAGGTCTTTCTTTTGCTTCCGCAGAAGTTTGCTCAGTTTTCCAGGTGTTTTGGGAAAAATTACTTAAGTATAAATTAATTTATTAAAGAAATTAAGCAAACGATGACTAAATAAATATATAAGTAATGAAATAAATAAATATAAATACACATATGACATAAAATTCTAGAAGTGTACAGCCTATTTTTGCACTATATTCACACGTACCACTAATAAATTATAGTCAAATAGTTTAATATTTATATTTTCTTACATGCTTTACCCAAAGTTTTGTTTGTTTGTTTGTTTATTTATATAAATGTTAAGGGTAACCTGAACGTTTTTTTAAAAAACCTACAAAAGTCTATAAATAAATATAAACAAATAAATGCTTAGATAAAAGAATAAATAAAAGATAAAAGAATAAATAAATGAATGTATCTTCTTTACATTTCACCACACGTTTTTTATTTTTCTCTTGTATTTATTTCCACATTTAATAGATCATATATTGATGCATTTATTAATCTATTTATAAGTTTATTTGTTTAAATGTATATTTTAAAAATAATTTTTAGCCTCTTTTGCATTTGTTATCTCCAACGTTTGGAAATCTATGCATTTGAAGATTTTTCAGTGGATTTATTCACATGTATTGATATTTTGGCACATGCATTGTTGTTATTGTTTACTTTTAGTTACAATTACAAACAAATCCTAAAACATAATAATCTTTCTGCAAAGTAAGTAAAAAATGTATAAACATGTATTATTATATTTCTGAAAAAACGTTAAATATTCAGGTGTGAAGTGTGGTGTAAAAACTTAAAACCAGCCTGTAAACATTTGAAGTTGATGTCATTGGAAACTTGTAGCATGACTCAACAGAAAAAAAGCTTTCGAAAAGACCCGAAGAGTTCAAACAACACAAAATAACCTTTGCTTCTCTTCAGGAACTGGCTTTCCATATCACGAAACATGCTTTATCGTTGAAGATTTATCTAGCACTTGCCCAATGCAACATGTAGATACCCTCCAGGAGCACGCGGTCACACCGGGACACATGACATTCTTAGAATAATTACAGTCAGTCTGTACACTGAGCTGGATCAGTTACGAGCCAACACCGTTGTGAAACCACATCACCGCACACTCACACACACACACACACACACACACACACACCGCCGGTAAGAATGCACTCATTAAATTACAGGTCTGGGTGCTTCTGCTCTAGAGTTTCTTACACCGGGGACTCGAGCTTGTAAGGTGCCTGAGGAGCAGTCCTTTGTGTGTTTTAGCACATTGCTCAGATTTTAGAGGAACTCAGACCTCAAGAAGTTGTGGATCCGACAAAATTTCCAGTTAACATTGCACCTCATGTTTGTTGTCACATATGGATTATTTTAATAGACTGTGTCTAGCTTTTATTTTGACATATTAACAGGCCAAAAGGGTAACCTGTAGTTGAAATCCAAAACAGTCACCAAAAAATAGCAATATTGAAAAATGTAATAAATTTACACTTACTAAATTAACTTATAAAAAAAAACCCCTCTGAAGCACTGATCTGAATTCATTTCCTGTAGTAGCTTGAAAGTGTTCTATGTGTATGTCTTCTGATCAATCCACTTTGTACCAAACTGCTTGATGTTTACTCCCAATGTAAGTCGCTTTGGATAAAAGCGTCTGCTAAATACATAAATGTAAATGTAAAATATTACGTGAAACAGAAAGAAGTGAAACTTTATTTCCATATTTTTCTTAACAAAAATTTAGTTATACATTTAGTTTTGGTTTTGATCAAATATTTTCAGCTTTGCATTTGCCGGAATAAAGCACAATCCATCGTCTAAAGACGAGTCAAGTCAAAGTCACTACTTTAAAGATTTTTTTTTTATCATAATTCAGTTTCGGAGACAAGCAAAAGAATATTAATTTATAAATAATATCCTTTTCATTTATCTAAACCAACTTTAAAATCCATCTCCCGAAGTTATATTGGATTTTTTTATTTTTATGAAATCAGTTTTGTTGGGTTTTACTTGTGTTTGATTTTAGTTTTTTTTGTTTCAGTTTTTACACTTTGAGATATAAAAAAACATTTATTCGGATATTTCCCATAACACACTGCAGCCTGCACACTGCAAAACAAATCCCAACACACACGAAAAATACAGTTAGTCTTGCTCAGCTTCCTGTGACTAGTGCAGATCACTTTTAACTTATGTATTAGTAGTAAAGTACCAATTGTAGGCATCTGTTATTGTGACAATTGCAGCAAAAGATTCAGTTGTAGATATCTGCCAACAATTTCCAATAAAGGAATATGTCTAGTCACAAAGGAACTGTAGATGTCTAGAATTTACAACATGTCAAATGAACGCTGTAGGTATCGTCAATGCATATTATAACTAATCACATAGTAGAATAGACAAATTACAATTCTAGATTCTGTAATTATGACTAGTCAAAATGGAGCTGCTAGTAAGGAGTGAGCTAACAGAAGCTTTCTCTGTAAGATATTCAGTATTAACATCCCTATGAGAGCTCTGTTAAGATTCACAAGATCTTTCCTATTGAGAACTCTTCCCCAGATATTGTTCACCCGTTCTTGTGTTCCCATAAAGAATCCCATATAGGGCTCTGCCGCTTTCTTCCAATGTAGTCATTTCACTTGATGCCACATTGAGAACACGTGACCTCATATGGGGCCTGAAGCTCATGTAAAATTGTTAGTACTATACCTTTTTTTTATTCTATCAGTACACATTGCACAGAAAATTGTGTTTTAATTGTCATTTTTATTTGTTTAGGTTAACTGTTAAAAGTTATTTCATTTGTATTCATTGACAATAATAACCCTTTACTTCCTCGTTCGAATATACCCTTTAAAGCAAGATAAAGCTTAAATTTCTGCAAACAAAATTGATTAAATTAAACAAAAAATGTTGTTATTCTATTTCTCTGGGAAGCTGATAAGTCACTCGCTACCATTTCACCATCCATTTCAAAATGTCTTCCTCTGTGTTTAAAATCTCATAAAGGTCTGTGCCAGACTAAATGAAAAGTAAACATTTATGTTAATTTACGTCTCTTTGAATCCGAGAAGCGTCCATGCTTCTCTGACATCCCATATATCAAGTTACCAATGCTTTGAAATGAGGCTTTTTCTCGTATTTAAAGATATTTTATGATCGACAGTTTTGTTAAATCAGGGTCAGCAGATCCCTAGCAAAGATTCCACACGTCTTGCCAGCTGTTTCCCAGTGGTGCCAGACTCTTCCACCCACCACTTCCTGTCTCCTCGGCAAACGAGGGGCATTCATGAGTTGCGAGGTTGGGAGCATTATTCCTTGTTTCTCTATATTGCACCACCAGAGAGCACAAATTGTCTGAAAACCATGTTTTGGGGGCATGAGTTGACTAGAACGATGCACAGCTACCCAACCCCGAGGCTCTCTGTCCTGTTTAGGGGGGATACTGGTTTGTGTCTCCAACAGACATGGTTTTGGTACAGATATTTGGTACCAGTTGGTCTAGGACTTCTTCTTCTTTTGCCGCTTATCCGGGGCCTTTGGTAGCAGTCCAAACAGGGAAGCCCATTCGTCTCTCTCCCAAAACACTTCCTCAAAATCATCCAGGGGGACCTCAAGGTGTTCCCAGTTCAGCCGTGAGACATCTTCTCTCCTAGCAAGTCCTTCCCTGGGGCCTCTTCCAAAGAGGGACCTCAAGGAGGCATCCAAGAGGCATTTGAAACAGATTCCCGAGCCACTTAGGCTGGCTTCTCTCGATGTGGAGAAGCACCGGCTCTACTTCAAGCTCCTCTCAAATGCTCCCCACCATATCTCTAAGGGAGCACCGAGCCACCCTGCGGAGGAAACTCATTTCAGCCGTCTGTCGGGAACTCTCCAGAGCTCATGGCCATAAGTAGAGACGAAGATTGCCCGGTAAATCGAGGGCTTTGCCTTGCAGCTCAACGACAAAGGAGCCACCAACTGAATTAATGGCTGCACTAATCTCTCACTCGAAAGCCCTCCGCTTCACCTCTAAAGGTGGAATGGTGCAGGACTGTCATAACTAAATGCGGAAAGGTCTATCAGGTTCATTTTTAATTGGTGCATTGGTAGGACAACAACCGTGACTCATTGGTTGATAGGATATTGAGCTGGTCCAATGAAAACTCCAGCACCACAAAGTCTGCCAGACCATCTATCTTGAATGACATTCACAAAAATAGTAAAAAAATACTTTACAAATATACTTAAATACTATAAAAAGAGAACAAAACTCCTAAATTGCAGTAGTAAATGCAATATTTTACTTTCCACCTCTCTATAGAGGACGAGTTAACATTAATGCTAACTAAATGCTAAACCTTCAACCTCAATGTTTTTGGACCGTTGTTTCCGACAGTGAGTAAAGGCTCTGAAAGTGTGTGTTTGTGTGTGTTTGAGCAGGGAAGAGCTTCACTCTGACGATCACAGTCTTCACAAACCCACCGCAAGTGGCCACTTACCACAGAGCCATTAAGGTCACGGTGGACGGACCACGTGAGCCCAGGAGTGAGTACACGCACACACGCGCACACACTGTGAACAAACCACTTGAGGCCCCTGTGGCACCTCATCGGAGGTCTGCGGTCGCAGCGTGTACGTGCTGATGATCGATTGATTGATAGGCTCAAAAATTCATTGGTGAAGACCTTCACTTCAAACAGTTTTGAGAATAGTTTTGGGGCTATCCATTAAAATCATTTATCCAGGTTTATTATTTGAACGTGAATAAATACATTGATATAATTTTCTATATATGTTATGTGATAGTAAAACTATACACTTTACATTTTGGGAAGATTAAAGCTATAAACACAAAAAAAATCTACAAAAGTCAAATGAATTAAATTAATTAAGTTAATGTAGCTTTTTAAACTTTTTTAAAACTGTCTAATTGTATAATTATCACAAAGTAATATGATTTATAATATAATTTTTGTCTTATATAGCACAAACTAAATTCAAAAATTGTATTTTAATTATTTTACTAATTTTTATTTAATTTTATTCACAAAAAATCCTAATAATAATATTTGATTGACTTTTAAACATAATAATAGAAAAATAATACAAATTATTACTCATAAACTTCTGAAAATGATATATTTACCTCTAAAAAATTATACTATATATGTTTAAAATTGTTTACACAATGATTCGACAATGCAATTTAAGGATTATTATTACTACTAATAATATTTAATACCAATTTTCTATTTTTTGTACCTAAAATATTCCATTTGTTACAAAGATGATGATTGCAGGGTCACACACATATTCCATGGGGCATTTTGCAATCAAAATTACATTTATTTCTAACTTTATTCTGATCGTATGCCAAAATAAACTTTAAAGACAGAGTAAACAAACAAACGGTCCTCGGAAAGCTTGGGCTCGAACCACAAAGCTTCACATGGAGAGCCAGCAGTGCCAACCCTATGCTTACATGTATAGGTTCACTGATGAATATTACACGATTCTATTTTGACCTGAGGACAGTGAAGGAGGGTTTTGTATGTGTAGACGTCCGTCTGTCTGTCTGTCTGTCTGTCTGTCCGCCTCTAAGCCTCATGTTATTGTCTGCACGGAGCTTCCACCACAGGAACATTGTGCCTGCATCAGCTTGTTTTAATAGCACTTATAAAACAGTGAAAAAGCCCTACTACATCTGTCTGTGCCAACTGGTCTGGCAAGCAGCTGTTTTACTTTATTCTGAAAAATATACTTTCTTCCTGGCGTCCAAATCAAGCCTATCACATCCCCAACAACATTTCTGCCTCTCCTTTTCTCTCAATGAACACATATGGTCCTAGTATTTCCAGGCACTTTGACACTGCGGCTGGATATGGTCTTGATTCCTCATTGTATTAGAAAATGGCCTCCGGCGACTGCGACTCAAGCCTTTGATGTTGAGGACTTCCTGTATTTCTGCCTTATCTAGAAGTGAAAGGCGTGCAGGACGTGTTATTGTGCATAGGAACAGATGAAAGACGCGGGGTACCAGAGGGGTACGTTTTGCGATTGTCTTAAAGGTACAGGGAACATTTAAATAAAATCTCCCCTTGGGTTACTCCAGAGACCTGATGCTTTCTACGGAAGCCCATTTACCCCAGGTAAAAAAAAGATAAAGGCTCACATTTTTACATTTGGACTTAAAAAGAGTTAAACGTTGCCCTACAAAAGGCTAATCAAACGCACCAACAGTCTGTGAAGCAATATTTAAAACGTGGTGAAATTCTTGCATTATTAGCTGAACAGAATGGAATTGCTCTAAGTAAACGCACTCCTGAAAGGATCTTTAGCAAGAACAAGCTTTGAGGCATAAAGTGTTAAACGAATGAGGTTGAGGTGCCGGCTTATTTGAAAAAGACCTACAAAGATTTTGAGTTTGTTTCTAAAAATTAAGATTTTTCAATCACAAAATTTGGATTTTTGTATCTCAAAATTTGACTGTTGTTTCTCAAAATTGTGTCTTGTTTCTCAAAATTTTGATTTTGAGTTTCTCAAAATTTAGATAAGAAAAAAAATTGTTCTGAACTCTTTTTTTCTTTTGGTATCTTCAAATTTTTTTACTTTTGTGTCTAAAAATGTATACTTTTGTTTATCAAAATCTTAACTTTTGTATCTCGAAATTTTGACTTGTTTCTCAAAGTTTTGATTTTTGAGAAAAAAATTTTGATCTCAATATTTTTTCTTTTGTATCTTCACATTTTTTACTTTTGTGTCTAAAAAATTTACTTTAGTTTCTCAAAATCTTGATTTTTGTGTTTTGACTTTGGTACCATTTTGTTTTGACCAATTTTTGACTGTTTTAACAGAGAGAGACAGAGAGAGGGGGGAGGATTTCGGGAGCTTGTAACTTCCTGGTTGTGATGCATTTCCTGTTTGTGATGTATTTCCTGTTCGAAATCAAAAATAAAATAGGATTTTAAATATTTTTTCTCACAACACAAATGTTAAAACAAGGACACAAATGTTGGGAAATGTTGGTGAGGTCAGAAATCACTGCAATGAGCCGGGTTCACCGTACTCAATACAACGGTATTGAGCGGTTGCCATTTCAAGTTTCATCTGAATGTGCAATTAAACTGAATCCGGGTCAGAAGAGAAATAAAAAAAAGCATGAAATAGTTGATCAAACCATACTTGCACCAAATCACGCATAGACCTCCACCTCCATGATACCAAACACGAGTGCCTTCTTAAAAACTCACTTTTCTGACTCTGAATTTATCCTCGGACGCTTCGTTTACAATTCCACCTCATTAAAGCTCAATTTGAAGCTAATGAGCTGGTCGTTAAGGAACAGGCCTGGCTCACACACTGAGACAAAGCCTTCAGTGTGCTGTCATACCTTCGTTTGAAACTGTTTATATCAGAGGACTCACCGTGGCATGTTTATGTACATCAAATTATTTGGAATTCTGTTAAAATATCCTTGTGTCCAACAGTTGAATGCAGAATATGGACAGTGAGCACCACACAGACCTCTTTATGAAGCTGAAATCCAGCTCAGGAAGTGTATTAATGTGTTTAATGGATGTTGATGGCTGCCAGATGAAGTGTTAATCAGAGCTGGGAGATTGTGTTTGCTTCTGCACATGGGTTTCAGCAGTCAGGAGTAGTCAGGAGTAGTGTCTATTTGTGTTGGTAATCTATTGGTTTAAGCAGAGGATGATAATCACATGAAATGAGCAAAATGTGAGAAAATTCAGGAGATCAATATCTGGACCAATATCTTGGTGGGTTCAGGCTGGCTGCACTGCTCAAATATGTCCCAGTAGACGCTCCAGAGAAGCAAGTTGGGACTCAAAGGAAGTCACCAGGGAAGAAGGATTACATCTGCTTATAAGGAGGTGGAGGCCGTACTTGTAGTAATTTGATGTCAGCTTGTACAAGTCAATTTACAATTATTGTCATTAGCAAAATGGAATTGTTGCCACGGTAGGAGTGAGCGATATCAAACAAAATATAAACCAACCCCCATGTCTCTGTGTTTTTCCTTAGCTGAGATAGTAATATGCCAAAATGGTTGCTATGGTAAACATTCAGGTTGCTATAGAGGGGTCAGTGACATAATATAACAATCTTTTTGCCACTTTGAGTAAAATAAATCAACCTATCGTTTCTCTGTAATTTTCCTTAGCTGGGATAGTGATATGCCAAAATGGTTGCCTTTGCCTATGCCTTTGCTGGACTTTTTTTTTCCTACCCGTGGTTTCCATGAAGCAATGCCGCATGTGTTTGTCTGTCTAACCCTTTCTGTAGCCACTAACTCCTAATAGCACTCATTAGGAGTGATTTGATCTAATTGTGGGGGTGGAGATTGCTAAGCTAACAGTCCTGCTCTGGTGGAGAGGAGCTGACTCTGGATCTAGTCTCCTGCTGTTACTCGCTGAACACCTTCGGAAAGCGCAGCACTTTTCCTCCACAACTCACTCATAAGAGTCAAACGGCACAAATCCACAACCAAACCTGCACCGTCCCCTTTCAGGCGCATTAGCTAAAAGCGAAAATCCCCAAATCTGCAACTCGAGTTTCATTGTTTTGACAATCACTCACATCAAGGAGATAAAAGGGGAGGATAATTTAGCTTTAGTAATAACATCGACTGATATTACATAAAAAAAATGGCAAATTTGGCGCAACAGGCGGCGCTCTTTTTAAAACAGACCACACAAGAGAGATATTATTTAACCTCACAGTCAATGTGAAAAGAAGTAGCTTAGTGGAGGCGTCACGTAGGGTCCCTTTTTGAGCCAACTTTTTTAAAGTTTACAATGGGAGCCGCTCAAATAAAACCAACCAAAACAAGAGAGAAGGCTAGAAAGGCGTGAGATTGAAGGTACCAACTGTACGTGTGCACACAAGCGCCGCATCATTAGACGTCCAGAAACACTGATGGCGCCCGCTTTTGAATCCCAGAGCTTTCATATCCGTGTGGAGGTGATGAAGACGTGTGCCTGTGGTTTCAAAAGGGCCGAGGGCTTTTTGGAAGTGTGTGTATTTACTTGTGTGTCTATGTGAGTGTGTTCGTAGCCCTTCTTTGCTTGGCTAGCCTCCTAAAAGCAGAAATGTAAAGACCACACAGACACACTGGCAGTCCTCCATAAGCAGCCATGCTTTTTCCTCTCCCACTTTCCCTTTTGGTTTTCCTCTGATTTTTCTTTTCCAGTTTAATCCGTTCTTCCGCTGACTCTCTCAAAAACCTTGTTGATGACCAGGCAGATTTAAATGACCATCATTTATGGGCATAAAGCTAGTAGATCTAGGAGATGTGTCTTAAACATGCTCGTAAGAATTTAGCAGATGCATCAGTGATATTTATTGAGTCGTGGTCCATTAGGAAGTGATGTCATGCGAGTACTGGTTCTGGATGAAACGCCATCAGTGATGGAGACCGATAGTTTTCGCTTTGCCTTATGCATAAATACTTTACTGATTATTTGGAATCAAGAAAGGTCTTAATTTAAAAAAAAAACTCTCTTTTGTTTGAGAGTTGATACAAAAGAGCCAAAAATACAACTACTCCCTTGTGATGGTATTTCAGAGAATACAAATAAAACTTGATTTGCTCAGTGAAGTAAGTATGCAAAACTTCATTTATTGAGCACTTTCAAAGCCAAAGTGCGGGAGCACCGAATGGATAGAAACTACATAAAAGTATTACAGACGCAGTAAAAACTGATCAAAATAAAAAAAAACACAGGAATGAGAAAACCTATGAAGGATTAAAAGAAAACATATACAAGGAAGGTAGGATGGCTCCTAAAAATTGGGACTGTTATGTTTAACACTGGGGCAGTGTTTATTCAACTCACATAGTTGCATTTAACACTGGTGCAGTGTTTATTCAACTCACATAGTTGCATTTAACACTGGTGCAGTGTGTATTCAACTCACACAGTTGCATTTAACACTGGTGCAGTGTTTATTCAACTCACACAGTTGCATTTAACACTGTGCAGTATTTATTCAACTCACACAGTTGCATTTAACACTGGTGCAGTGTTTATTCAACTCACACAGTTGCATTTAACACTGGTGCAGTATTTATTCAACTCACACAGTTGCATTTAACACTGGTGCAGTGTTTATTCAACTCACACAGTTGCATTTAACACTGGTGCAGTGTTTATTCAACTCACACAGTTGCTAATAACACTGGTGCAGTGTTTATTCAACTCACACAGTTGGATTTAACACTGGTGCTGTGTTTATTCAACGCTCATAGTGTTACATTATTTCTGTGGCATGTTTTATTAACTCGCAGAGTGTTACGCTTAACACCAGGATGGGGTTTGCTCAACTCCCATAGTGTTACACTTAGTTTAACACTTGCGCAGTGTTTATTCACATGGTGTTACAGTAACACCAGAGTGGTGTTTGCTCAACTTGCATAGTCTAGAACACCAGGCAGCGTAAAATTCTATTCACATAGTGTTACATTTAACACCAGGTTAGTCTATATTCAACTCAGAAAGTGTTACATTAACACCGGGGCGTATTTTCTCAAATTTTCTCACCGGGGCTAGAATTTATTCAACCCCCCTAGTGTTAATCTTAAAATCTTTGCAGAGCTTAACCTACCCAAATAGTGGTATTGCTTACACTGGTGCAGTGTTTGTTTAACTCACGTACATTTAACACTTGTGCAATTTTATTTCAATTGCACAGAGCCTTAAATTTAACACTTTTGCAGGGGTGCTGGGACAACAAAGGAC
>SRMA01025918.1:0-15468 GCA_007224835.1 Danionella cerebrum | reverse complement strand
ATATATATATATATATATATATATATATATTAATGCAGCAGCGCAATCTGCCAGCACTCAAGCATTCCTTCATTTTGCTTTATTACAACAATTATAGACGATTAAATTAAAGTGTTAGTTGTTAATTGTCCATGTTCTGAAACAATGAGTAGCTCAGTCGAGGCACGTAGCCATCGCTACAACAGTAGTCAAGGCCCTGAGAAAAACACTTCTGTTGCCACAGCTCTGCCTTAACTTCTGCTCCAGTGATTTTCAAACACCTCGAGAAAAATATAAATGTGCAAATCTGTCTTGAGGGAGGCTCTCGCAGACGGAACGCGCTCAAAAATTTACTACAGATCAGAGTCGGCTGTCTCGCCTAGAACAGAACATTGTGTTTTGTAGAAATATCCACGAACAAAAAGCCTCACAAAGTACATCTTTGTCCATTTTTATTTCCCCTGCAGGGTTTATTTTAGCATGCTAGGGATCAGTCTGTCACCTAAAATTGTACCATAGACCAAATTGATAGTAGAAACTGGCTTTGTATGAAAAGGGAATTTTGTACTTCCTGGGAGGGTGAGTTATGCTAGTGTTTAGCGGTTAGCATTTGCACATGTCACATTTTTAGCGAGCTCAAAGCCGGAGCACAGAGCAACATGTCCTGAAGTGACTCTCGGAGTCAAGCTAATGGCTTTTCCATTAGCTCTTATGTTTTCTTTGTGATCAAACCCTGGATTATTTTGTCTGGAAGATTTTTCATGCTTTTACGCAGACGTTCATGGTACTGAATGTGAATTTTGATATTTTTGTTAAAAAGTTTAAAGAAACGTTGAATTCGTGTTTTGATCTGTCAGTTTTAACAAAAAAAAAATCTGAAAAAAATCAAACCTTGATGGAGTGAAAGTGAAAAAAGAGGATTTAATATAAAAATGCAATTTACTGGTCCTTTCTTGACTAAAACCATTAGTAGAATTACAAAATTATTATGTTCTTTCAACAAAGTTGCTTTGTTGACTGGTTGCGCTGCTTTTAAAATGTTAAAAATGACACCAAAGTCCCATCTTGTGTTCCATAGATTTCTGAAAGTTGTCTTCCCATGCCAGAAAAATCACATATCTAATATTTTTATATATCTAATTATCTTTAGAATGTGGTAAATGCATTTTCCTTGACCATAATGCACAATTTTATAAAATAAATATAATAATTTCAGGCTCTTTTGTTGTTTTCTTCTTTGTTTGGGGTATTTCAAGTAAAGATTGGCATGCTTCTCAAACAATATACCAACATAAAATAAAAATCAATGTTTTTATGTCATTATATATCCCCCAATTTTTTTTTTTAATTTCACTTTGGACCAAAGATCTAGCATTGCTTTGTAATCTTTTGAGTATTTTTTCATAATATTAATGTTATCAGGCTGCATATACACTCACCGGCCACTTTATTAGGTACACCTGTCCAGCTGTTCTTTAATGCAAATTTCTGATCAGCCAATCACAATGCAGCAGCAAAAATGGGTCTGACCTGGTACTAGCAAGGTGTACCTAATAAAGTGGCCATTGAGTCTTCACTTAAAATTTAACATAAAACGAAGCGTCATACACCCCTTCATCTTAGCCCTTCACCTTCATTCTAAAGAGAATAAGGAGACACCTTCATGTCACGTGGACATGTGAAACGAATGGGTTCGGCTAAGTGATAGACATGGAACTTTAACTTCAAAAAGTTCCCTTCAGATTGAAAAGTTCTGACAGCGGACAGTAGCTCTGAGACGAAAGATGGCTCTTCAACTAAAGATTAAATACTTAAGATGAAAATATACCACCCTGCACCTTTGCACACTAGCAAATGTTTGATTGGGAGTTCACTTCAGTATGTGCCTCAAAGAGAGTTTGTCTATGCTGATGCGAGCCGGTTGGTTAAGATACAGCGGCAGCTCACTCCTAGTCTGCCAACTGGAGCGCTGCCAAAATCTTTCTCTCTCTCTCTCTTTCTTTTTGTTTGATATTAACTTTACAGCCTCCTTAGAACAAAAAAAGTGTTTCTGTCTGAAGGAGACAATCTGTCATTTAATGTGGAAATGGGGTCTGCTGTTAATTGGGTTGCGTTTCTGTCTTACATCTCTCCGAAGACGGACTCGAGGCTATGAAGAGCTCTCAAATGCTTGTGTAATAGCTTTCCAGAAAACAAGTGCCCAGTGTCATCATGCATCAATGCATGCGTTCTTATGTTGTAACGGCATGCATTTAGCCTTGTCCGGGAAGTTTGTGTGCCAACTCAGTGTTATTTGCCAAGCATAGCACTTCATTGTCAAATATAAATCCCCAGCATAGTGGGAGAAACTATTAGATGATATTTTAAGGATGTGGATGTAATATTTGAAGATTGTTTGGGAATGGAAATGAAAATAGATTGGCTTTGATTCTTATAGGTAGTGTCACGGTAGGTTTGGGGTTATAATGAAAGGCTTATGAAGAGGGGAAATGGAACACCTGTCTTACTGGAAACCTCATAGTCTGCTTACATTGGTCCGGATAGAGATAATGATAATGATGTTTCAATCAACTGTGTAATGGAGTAATCTAATATAATTTGGCATTGATTATTTGCAAAGACATCAATATATCTTTACAAAAATTGGCGCGCACATTTGCCACCAAATGTTTGTGGCAGCACAGATTTAATGTTTGAAAATTGCAAAACCTTTTTGTTAGAATTTGCCTAGTTTAGATGTTTTAAATACTTGAATCTGTAAGCATATTACTTTACAGCCTTTTCTAAATCAAGTGGGTTTTTTTCTTACAGGACACCGACCGAAGCTGGAGGACTCACCGAAGGCTGGTCTGTTCTCTGATCGTCTCAGTGAACTGGAGAGGATTCGGCAGAGCAGCATGAGGGTCACTGTGCCAACACAAGCACCTCGGCCATCACTGGGGAGCCCAAATTCCTTCGCAACGCAAGGGCAGACACAGATACCAGGTATATCATAGATGTCACAACATGTCACATTTAGTTTGATCTGGTCTCAGATCGTCTAGTATAGTTTAGTGTCTATTCTACTGTAGTCTAGTTTACCATAGTCTAGTAGATTACTATAGTACAGTATAGTATAGGTTATAGTAGTTTAGTGTAGTGTACTCAAGGTTACACTAGTATAGCATAGTCTATTCAGGTGTACTCTACTCTAGTCTGGTCTAGACTAGTGTAGTATAGTATAGTCCAGTGTATTGTTGTCTAGAAAGTCTTTTGTAGTGTAGTTTAATATTATCTAGTGTACTCTTGTCTAGTATAGCCTAGTAAAGACTAGTCTATTATAGTCTAGTATAAGGTACTCTACTCTAATCTAGTCTAGACCATTAGTGTTGTCTAGACTAATGTAGACTACTATAGTATGGTCTGGTGAATTCTAGTCTAGTGTACTCTAGACTAGTATAGTCCATTCCAGTGTACTCTTGTCTAGTGTTGTCTAGACTGGTATAGTATGGTCTGGTGTATTCTAGTCTCGTGTAGTTAAGACTAGTTTAGCCTAGTATAGTGAATTGTAGTATAGTGTACTTTAGAATTGTCTAGTAAAGTCTAGTCTTATTATATTCTAGTGCAGTGTACTTGTGTTTAGTATAGTCTCGTGTAGTAAAGACTAGTGATGTCTAGACCAGTATAGAATAGTCCAGGATACCCTATCCTTGAATAGTCTAGTGTATTCTTGTCTTGTATATTCTAGTGCCGTCTATATTAATGTTTTCCAGACTATTGTAGTCTGGAATAGTATAATTTGGAGTACTTGAGTCAAGAATAGACTAGTGTAGCCTAGAATAGTGACGTATGTTTTAGGTTAATCTAGTCTGGGATTGGCTTAAAGTAAAGTTTAGTTTATTATGGTCTAGTCTAGTATACTCTAGCTGTCTAGTAATCTAGTTTAGTTTTGTCTACACTAGTCTAGCCTATTTTATTCTATGGAACCTTGTTTCCAGAGATCACGGCAGACTAATATAATTTGAATAATTTGTTGCGTGTATTTTTTGTTTACAACACAGATGCTATCATACTTCAGTTTTGTTTTCCTTTGATCAAGGGATCACAATGCAAGTCTCACAAGTCTCACTTCAACATGAAACATTACATAGAACAGGAGATTTCTTTTCTTAATTACTGATCTGAGGACAGCATTTTGGTCCTGCTCGTTTGCTTTTGGGCTGTTGTTGACATCTCCATTCGTCCCTTCAGATCCAAGGCAGGCTCAATCTTCCCCACCGTGGTCGTACGACCAGACATACACATCATACTTGAGTCCCATGGCATCTCCATCAGTCCACTCCACCACTCCGCTATCATCCAGTCGGGCCACAGGGCTGCCCTCCATCAGCGACATGCCCAGGCGACTCGCAGGTAACCTCCAGCCTCAGATCTGCAGCAGGTGCGGCACTGCAACTGGCAGATTGTGTGAATAGTGCAACTTTTTATTTTCGTAAATGTTATGTATTTGATACGATGTGTTCCGTGAAGATATTGTGAGTAAAAGTATCCCTTTAAAACGTGTCTTCATCAAAATGGAGATGAAAAACAAATGTGTTCTTCCAAACACTGGCTCGCTCCCGGTTACCTATATTCTAAGAAATAGGGTCTGCTTGTAGATGAGAAGCCCACCCACGTCCGAAACTGGGATTTAACAGCCAGAAAAAATGGCATTTCAAACAAGCAATGTCTTTTTGGATGCCTTTTTTTATCCAATTCATGGCACCTTTAATTGAACTGAAATTAGATTGAAAAAATTATAAAAAAAAGTATGGTGTTATTTTCAGAAATGTTTATTTTTCTTTAAACGCCTGTCAATCACAAAACCCATTCAAGTTTGGTATGTCAGTGTCATAATTTATTATGTTGGCTTGCTTGCAAAGCCAACATATTGATATTGTGTTTAAACTTATTATTATTAGTGTGAATGCAGAGGCATTCACACTATTGTTATCCTACGTATTTATTATTATTTTTTTTTTTATTATTATTTTTATTCCCCCCCTTTTTTGAAAAGCCAACTACTTCAGCATACTTTGCACTAGAAACACCATTCAAACTTTAAAATGTTCAGCTTTTTTCAGACTAGGTTGCTATTACATATCACTTTTCAAACTTTTATACTTTTTATAAAATTTAACTTTATTTAAAATATTTTTCCCATTGAAATGAATGGGAAACACTTCAACTCTCTGTCAATCTTCAGCTTTTTTTTCAACCTTCATAACTTCAGCATACTTTCAGCTAGAGCAATCATTCAAATTTTAAACAATTCAACACATTTTCAGCTTTTAAAATATGTTTTCAGCTTTTTCATATCTTTTACAGATTTTTATAAATCACAGTTTAAGTTTAATGAAGAATTTGGATTTTGACCTAATTCTGCTCCACTCTAGCTTCCACTCTAATTTTTCACATCTCAAACTTCTTCATCAATTCCTCTCTCCTAAACTAAACTTTACCCTTTATGCACAAAATTTATATTAAAGTAGTAGAGAAATTTGTCCTCTTTCCAAAGATGCAGTTGTTTCTTTCATATGACCTACGGTTTTTAAACTAGGAGGCCTAAACCTTAACAAGGGAAGCAAATTGCTCCATTGAGATCAATGCATTTCACCCAGAAAATAATGCTTGAAGGTTTTAAATTATGGCTTTTTCTAACTCGCCATAACTAATAGATTTTTCGACATATCTTAAAAAATTTTACACCATAATCTTCCTTGAGGCCTTCTGCTTCTCACAAAGAAAGAATCATCTCGATATGTCTTACGGTTCTTCTGTAATGTTTATTTGTTTGAGGCATGGTCAACATCTGAGAAATGTCTCCTCGATTCAAAAAGTGGCAGTTGGAGGCAGCTGTTAATCAACTAATTTGAATAACGAAATTTGATTGGCTTAGCCTTCCCATAGACTCACAATGGGGCATAGAGATGCATTGCTGCCATTCATTTCAATGGGGCAATTGATTCCCATACGATCCTATTGTAAATAGCTTTTGTAATTGGTTCACAATGGAGAGTCATAGCAACATTAAGTATACATATAACTAATCCAGCCAATCATTGCTTTTGATTTAACATTAATTCATCAAGCCACGCCCACTTTTCAACATTATTTTTGAATGTCAAATATCTTCTAAGTGGAACATCGTAGAAACATGGGAGTTGTTTTATATTGATCTAAGTTGAATGTAGATTACACCATGATGTCACCAACTCATCCATAGCAACCAGATAAATTTCCATAGCAACCAAATTGACACATCTCTATCTCAGCCCAGGAAAATGCTAGAGACACAGGAGTTGGTCTAATTGACTTTAGTCACACGGGGAACATTATGTAATGTTAATGACCCCTCCATAGCAACCATACTGGTTACCATAGCAACCCAATTGACACAACTCTATCTCACCTTTGGAAAATGATAGAGACACGGGAGTTGGTCTAATTGACTTGTAGTCACACAGGGAACATTATATAATGTCAATGACCCCTCCATAGCAACCATACTGGTTACCATAGCAACCCAATTGACACAACTCTATCTCACCTTTGGAAAATGATAGAGACACGGGAGTTGGTCTAAATGACTTGTAGTCACACAGGGAACATTATATAATGTCAATGACCCCTCCATAGCAACCATACTGGTTACCATAGCAACCCAATTGACACAACTCTATCTCACCTTTGGAAAATGATAGAGACACGGGAGTTGGTCTAATTGACTTGTAGTCACACAGGGAACATTATATAATGTCACTGACCCCTCCATAGCAACCATACTGGTTACCATAGCAACCAAATTGACACATCTCTATCTCAGCTTAGGAAAATGATAGAGACACGGGAGTTGGTCTAAATGACTTGTAGTCACACAGGGAACATTATATAATGTCACTGACCCCTCCATAGCAACCATTCTGGTTACCATAGCAACCAAATTGACACATTTCTATCTCAGCTAAGGGAAACAAGAGAGACACAGGAGTTGGTCTAAATGACTTTTAGTCACACAGGGAACATTATATAATGTCACTGACCCCTCCATAGCAACCATACTGGTTACCATAGCAAACCAAATTGGCATATCCCTATATCAGCATTGGAAAATGCTAGAGACACAGGAGTTTATCTAAATGACTTGTAGTCACACAGGGAACATTATATGATGTCACTGACCCCTCCATAGCAACCATACTGGTTACCATAGCAACCGAATTGAGACATCTCTATTTCTGCTTTAGAAAATGAGAGACATGGGAGTTGGTCTAAATGACTTGATGTAACACAGGGAACATTATATAATGTTACTGACCCCTCCATAGCAACCATACTGGTTACCATAGCAACCAAAATGACACATCTCTATCTCAGCTTAGGAAAATGAGGGAGACACGGGAGTTGGTCTAAATGACTTGTAGTCACACAGGGAACATTATATGTCACTGACCCCTCCATAGCAACCGTACTGGTTACCATAGCAACCAAATTGACACATCTCTATCTCAGCTTAGGAAAATGAGAGAGACACGGGAGTTGGTCTAAATGACTTGTAGTCACACAGGGAACATTTTATAATGTCACTGACCCCTCCATAGCAACCATACTGGTTAACATAGCAACCAAATTGACACATCTCTATCTCAGCTTAGGAAAATGAGAGAGACACAGGAGTTGGTCTAAATGACTTGTAGTCACACAGGGAACATTATATAATGTTCCTGACCCCTCCATTAACTTTACAATGTGTCACATTTTTCAGCTTTACCTCTCAACTTTTGACACTAATAAACTTTCTATTGTTTCACCTTTCAGCTTTCACTTTCAACTTTTGACATTTTCAACTTTACGTTTCACCTTTTAGCTTCCACTTTCAACTTTTTACAATTTAAACTTTACAATGTTTACCTTTCAGCTCCCACTATTAATTTTCAACACTTTCTACTTTCTAATGATTCACATTTCAGCTTCCCCTTTGAACTTTTGACATTTTCAACTTTCTAATGTTTCACCTTTCAGCTTCCAATTTCAACTTTACATATTTCAACTTTACAATGTTTCAGCTTCAATTTTCAACTTTTGAGATTTTCATCTTTGTAATGTTTCACTGTTCAGCCAAGGAATTCAACAATTTTGAGCTATCCCTTTTCAACTCTCTGCATTCACACGCATTTTCCGCTAGGAAATGCATTTTCTAGTTTTTTTTATTATTTTTATTCCCCCCCTTTTTTGAAAAGCCAACTACTTCAGCATACTTTGCACTAGAATCACCATTCAAACTTTAAAATGTTCAGCTTTTTTCAGATTAGGTTGCTATTACATATCACTTTTCAAACTTTTATACTTTTTATAAAATTTAACTTTATTTAAAATATTTTTCCCATTGAAATGAATGGGAAACACTTCAAATCTCTTTCAATCTTCAGCTTTTTTCAACCTTCATATCTTCAGCATACTTTCAGCTAGAGCAATCATTCAAATTTTTAACAATTCCACACATTTTCAGCTTTTAAAATATGTTTTCAGCTTTTTCATATCTTTTTCAGATTTTTATTAATCACAGTTTAAGTTTAATGAAGAATTTGGAATTTGACCTAATTCTGCTCCACTCTAGCTTCCACTCTAACTTTTCACATCTCAAACTTCTTCATTTATTCTTCTCTCCTAAACTAAGCTTTACCTTTTATGCACAAAATTCATATTAAAGTAGTAGAGAAATTTGTCCTCTTTCCAAAGATGCAGTTGTTTCTTTCATATGACCCACGGTTTTTAAACTAGGAGGGCTAAACCTTAACGAGGGAAGCAAATTGCTCCATTAAGTTCAATGCATTTCACCCAGAAATGTATGCTCCAAAGTTTTAAATTAAGGCTTTTTCTAACTCGCCATAGCTCCTAGATTTTTCCACATATCGTTAAAAATTTTACATCATAATCTTCATTGAGGCCTTCTGCTTCTCACAAAGAAAGAATCATCTCAATATGTCTTATGGTTCTTCTGTAATGTTTATTTGTTTGAGGCATGGTCAACATCTGAGAAATGTCTCCTCGATTCGAAAAGTGGCAGTTGGAGTCAGCTGTTAATCAACTAATTTGAATAACGAAATTTGATTGGCTTAGCCTTCCCAAAGACTCACAATGGGCCATAGAGATGCATTGCTGCCATTCATTTCAATGGGGCAATTGATTCCCATATGATCCAATTGTAAAATAGCTTGTGTAATTGGTTCACAATGGAGAGTCATAGCAACATTAAGGATGCATATAACTAATCCAGCCAATCAATGCTTATGATTTAACATTAATTCAACAAGCCACGCCCACTTTTCAACATCATTTTGAATGTCAAATATCTTCTAAGTGGAACATCGTAGAGACATGGGAGTTGTTTTATATTGATCTAAGTTGAATGTAGATTAGAACATGATGTCACCAATTCATCCATAGCAACCAGATTAATTTCCATAGCAACCCAATTAACACATCTCTATCTCAGCCCAGGAAAATGCTAGAGACACAGGAGTTGGTCTAATTGACTTATAGTCACACAGGGAACATTATATAATGTCAATGACCCCTCCATAGCAACCATAATGGTAACCATAGCAACCTGATTGACACATATCTATCTCAGCTTAGGAAAATGCTAGAGACATGGGGGTGAGTTTGTTTCACTAATAGCGACCCCGGGAACATTCATTGAGGTACCTGACCCTCCATAGCAACCATACTGGTTACCATAGCAACCCGGTTGACACATCTCTATCTCAGCTTAGGAAAATGCTAGAGACATGGGGGTGAGTTTGTTTCACTAATAGCGACCCTGGGAACATTCATTGAGGTACCTGACCCTCCATAGCAACCATACTGGTTACCATAGCAACCCAGTTGACACATCTCTTTCTCAGCTTAGGAAAATGCTAGAGACATGGGGGTGAGTTTGTTTCACTAATAGCGACCCCGGGAACATTCATTGAGGTACCTGCCCCCCCATAGCAACCATACTGGTTACCATAGCAACCCAGTTGACACATTTCTATCTCAGATTTGGAGAACGACAGAGACACTGGAGTTGGTCTAAATGACTTGTAGTCACACAGGGAACATCATATAATGTCACTGACCCCTCCATAGCAACCATACTGGTTACCATAGCAACCAAATTGACACATCTCTATCTCAGTTTAGGAAAATGAGAGAGACACGGGAGTTGGTCTAAATGACTTGTAGTCACACAGGGAACATTATATAATGTCACTTAAGCCTCCATAGCAACCATACTGGTTACCATAGCAACCAACTTGACACATCTCTATCTCAGCTTAGGAAAATGCTAGAGACACGGGCGTGGGTCTAAATGACTTGTAGTCACACAGGGAACATTATATAATGTCACTGACTCCTCCATAGCAACCATACTGGTTACCATAGCAACCAAATTGACACATCTCTATCTCAGCTTAGTAAAATGAGAGAGACACTGGAGTGGGTCTAAATGACTTGTAGTCACACAGGGAACATTATATAATGTCACTGACCCCTCCATAGCAACCATACTGGTTACCATAGCAACCAAATTGACACATCTCTATCTCAGCTTAGGAAAATGCTAAAGACATGGGGGTTGGTGTAATTTTCTTGTAGTCACACAGAGATCAATATATAATGTCACTGACCCCTCCATAGCAACCATACTGGTTACCATAGCAACCAAATTGGCATATCCCTATATCAGCTTTGGAAAATGCTAGAGACATGGGGGTTGTTTTGTTTCACTCATAGTGACACTGGGAACAATCTATTATTTAAATGACCTGTCTTGAGCGACCAGACTTTTTACCACAGCAACGCAATTGCCATATCTTTATCTTAGGTTAGGAAAATGCTAGACAGAATTTCAACTTACTTATATTATAACTTTCAGCTTCCACTTTAAACTTTTGACACTTTACACTTTCAAAAGTTTCACCTTCAGCTTCCACTTTCTATTTTTGACACTTTCAACTTTACAATGCTTCACCTTTCAACTTTATACGTTTTCAACTTTAAAATGTTTCACCTTTCAGCCTCCACTTTCAACTTTTGATATTTTCAACTTTACAAAGTTTCACCTTTCAGCTTCCACTTTCAACTTTTGACACTTTCAACTTTCTAATATTTTAACATTCAGCTTCCACTTTCAACTTTACATATTTCAACTTCACAATGTTTCAGCTTCAGCTTTCAAATTTTGACACTTTTCAAATTACAGTGTTTCACCTTTTAGCATCAACTTTCAACTTTTGACACTTTTAACTTTCTAATGTTTCACCGTTCAGCCAAGGAATTCAGCAATTTTAAGCATTCTCTTTCAGCTCTCTGCATTCACACGCATTTTCCGCTAGGAAATGCACTTTCTAGTTAGTGTGAATGCAGAGGCATTCACACTATTGTTATCCTACGTATTTATTATTATTATTATTATTATTTTTATTCCCCCCCTTTTTTTATAAGTCAACTACTTCAGCATCCTTTGGCCTAGAAACACCATTCAAACATCAAAATGTTCAGCTTCTTTTGGACTAGACTGCTCGTATTTTTCTTATTAAAATGTTTTATACTTTTTATAAAATTTAACTTTATTTAAAAATATTTTTCCCATTGAAATGAATGGGAAACACTTAAAATCTCTTTCAATCTTCAGCTTTTTTTCAACCTTCATAACTTCAGCATACTTTCAGCTAGAGCAATCATTCAAATTTTAAACAATTCAACACATTTTCAGCTTTTAAAATATGTTTTCAGCTTTTTCATATCTTTTACAGATTTTTATAAATCACAGTTTAAGTTTAATGAAGAATTTGGATTTTGACCTAATTCTGCTCCACTCTAGCTTCCACTCTAATTTTTCACATCTCAAACTTCTTAATCTATTCCTCTCTCCTAAACTAAACTTTACCCTTTATGCACAAAATTTATATTAAAGTAGTAGAGAAATTTGTCCTCTTTCCAAAGATGCAGTTGTTTCTTTCATATGACCTACGGTTTTTAAACTAGGAAGGCTAAACCTTAACGAGGGAAGCAAATTGCTCCATTAAGATCAATGCATTTCACCCAGAAAATAATGCTTGAAGGTTTTAAATTAAGGCCTTTTCTAACTCGCCATAACTAATAGAATTTTCCACATATCTTAAAAATTTTTACACCATACTCTTCATTGAGGCCTTCTGCTTCTCACAAAGAAAGAATCATCTCGATATGTCTTACGGTTCTTTTGTAATGTTTATTTGTTTGAGGCATGGTCAACATCTGAAAAATGTCTCCTCGATTCAAAAAGTGGCAGTTGGAGGCAGCTGTTAATCAACTAATTTGAATAACGAAATTTGATTGGCTTAGCCTTCTCATAGACTTAGAATGGGCCATAGAGATGCATTGCTGCCATTCATTTCAATGGGGCAATTGATTCCCATATGATTCTATTGTAAAAGTGCTTGTGTAATTGGTTCACAATGGAGAGTCATAGCAACATTAAGGATGCATATAACTAATCCAGCCAATCATTGCTTATGATTTAACATAAATTCATCAAGAAACGCCCACTTTTCAACATTATTTTTGAATGTCAAATATCTTCTAAGTGGAACATCGTAGAAACATGGGAGTTGTTTTATATTGATCTAAGTTGAATGTAGATTACAACATGATGTCAACAACTCATCCATAGCAACCAGATTAATTTCCATAGCAACCCAATTGACAAATCTTTATCTCAGCCCAGGAAAATGCTAGAGACACAGGAGTTGGTCTGATTGACTTATAGTCACACAGGGAACATTATATAATGTCAATGACCCCTCCATAGCAACCATAATGGTTACCATAGCAACCTAATTGACACATATCTAACTCAGCTTAGGAAAATGCTAGAGACATGGGGGTGAGTTTGTTTCACTAATAGCGACCCCGGGAACATTCATTGAGGTACCTGACCCTCCATAGCAACCATACTGGTTACCATAGCAACCCAGTTGACACATCTCTATCTCAGCTTAGGAAAATGAGAGAGACACAGGAGTTGGTCTGAATGACTTGTAGTCACACAGGGAACATCATATAATGTCACTGACCCCTACATAGCAACCATACTGGTTACCATAGCAACTAAATTGACACATCTCTATCTCAGATTAGGAAAATGAGAGAGACACGGGAGTTGGTCTAAATGACTTGTAGTAACACGTGGAACACTATATAATGTCACTGACCCCTCCATAGCAACCATACTGGTTACCATAGCAACAAAATTGACACATCTCCATCTCAGCTTAGGAAAATAAGAGAGACACTGGAGTTTATCTAAATGACTTGTAGTAACACAGGGAACATTATATAATGTCACTGACCCCTCCATAGCAACCATACTGGTTACCATAGCAAACGAATTGAGACATCTCTCTTTCTGATTTGGAAAATGAGAGAGACATGGGAGTTGGTCTAAATGACTTGTAGTAAGACAGGGAACATTATATAATGTCACTGACCCCTCCATAGCAACCATACTGGTTACCATGGCAACTAAATTGACATCTCTATCTCAGCTTAGGGAAACGCGAGAGACACGGGAGTTGGTCTAAATGACTTGTAGTCACACAGGGAACATTATATGTCACTGACCCCTCCATAGCAACCATACTGGTTACCATAGCAACCAAATTGACACATCTCTATCTCAGCTTAGGAAAATGAGGGAGACACGGGAGTTGGTCTAAATGACTTGTAGTCACACAGGGAACATTATATAATGTCACTGACTCCTCCATAGCAACCATACTGGTTACCATAGCAACCAAAATGACACATCTCTATCTCAGCTTAGTAAAATGAGAGACACGAGAGCAGGTCTAAATGACTTGTAGTCACACAGGGAACATTATATAATGTCACTGACCCCTCCATAGCAACCATACTGGTTACCATAGCAACCAAATTGGCATATCCCTATATCAGCTTTGTAAAATGCTAGAGACATGGGGGTTGTTTTTTTCACTCATAGTGACACTGGGAACAATCTATTATGTAAATGACTTGTCCAGAGCGACCAGACTTTTTACCACAGCAACGCAATTGCCATATCTTTATCTTAGGTTAGGAAAATGCTAGACAGAATTTCAACTTACCCATATTATACCTTTCAGCTTCCACTTTCAACTTTTGACACTTTCAACTTTCAAAAGTTTCACCTTCCGCTTCCACTTTCTATTTTTTACACTTTCAACTTTACAATGCTTCACCTTTCAACTTTATACGTTTTCAACTTTAGAATGTTTTACCTATCAGCCTCTACTTTCAACTTTTGATATTTTCAACTTTACAATATTTCACCTTTCAGCTTCCACTTTCAACTTTTGACACTTTCAACTTTTGACACTTTCAACTCTCTAATATTTTAACATTAAGCTTCCACTTTCAACTTTACATATTTCAACTTTACAATGTTTCAGCTTTAGCTTTCAACTTTTGACATTTTCAACTTTATAATGTTTCACCTTTTAGCTTGAACTTTCAACTTTTGACACTTTAACTTTCTAATGTTTTACCTTTCAGCTCCTACTTTTAATTTTTAACACTTTCTACTTTCTAATTTTCACCCTTCAGCATCCACTTTCAACTTTACATATTTCAAATTTACAATGTTTCAGCTTCAGCTTTCAGCTTTTGAAACTTTCTAATGTTTCACTCTTCAGCCAAGGAATTCAGGAATTTGAGCATTCCCTTTTCAGCTCTCTGCATTCACACGCATTTTCCGCTAGGAAATGCACTTTCTAGTTATTATTATTTTTATTCCCCCCCTTTTTTTAGAAGCCAACTACTTCAGCATACTTTGCACTAGAAACACCATTCAAACTTTAAAATGTTCAGCTTTTTTCAGACTAGGTTGGTATTACATATCACTTTTCAAACTTTTATACTTTTTATAATATTTAACTTTATTTAAAATATTTTTCCCATTGAAATGAATGGGAAACACTTCAAATCTCTTTCAATCTTCAGCTTTTTTTCAACCTTCATATCTTCAGCATACTTTCAGCTAGAGCAATCATTCAAATTTTAAACAATTCAACACATTTTCAGCTTTTAAAATATGTTTTCAGCTTTTTCATATCTTTTACAGATTTTTATAAATCACAGTTTAAGTTTAATGAAGAATTTGGATTTTGACCTAATTCTGCTCCCCTCTAGCTTCCACTCTAATTTTTCACATCTCAAACTTCTTCATCAATTCCTCTCTCCTAAACTAAACTTTACCCTTTATGCACAAAATTTATATTAAAGTAGTAGAGAAATTTGTCCTCTTTCAAAAGATGCAGTTGTTTCTTTCATATGACCTACGGTTTTTAAACTAGGAGGGCTAAACCTTAACGAGGGAAGCAAATTGCTCCATTAAGATCAATGCATTTCACCCAGAAAAGTATGCTCAAAATTTTTAAATTA
>SRMA01025917.1:94067-115625 GCA_007224835.1 Danionella cerebrum | reverse complement strand
TCTGGTAAGATCCAAAAGGGATGTGGGACAATTGGGAACAAAAGAAGATAAGTGCTTAAAGGAATTTGGGGGAATAATGTTCAACTATGTTAAGGGCTCGACCACATTATTCACCTTCGACCTATGAGATGTAATAGATTGCGGGGGACAAGATAATCAGTGATGAAGTTGTGACGTGTACTTGTGGGAGGAAAAGTCACTGGGGTAGAGGCCTGAGGGGGTTCATTTCAAAAGAATGCGGTAAGAAAGTAGGCAAATATACGGGACTCCATTGGACACCAAACATGAGTTATACAGAAAGTAATGAGAAGGAATGGTGGAGAAAGAAAGTACAATTCCAGAGAGATTCTGCACCCACAAAAAACCCTTTAACGTTAATGAAGCAGTGCAGAATGCGGAAGACAGTATATGCCCATGGGCTCGTGGTGGATTGTATTATAGCTGTGGGGACAGAAGATTATTTGTAAGAATAGAAGGAGGATTCACTGTGAGAACATGCGCGATGGTTAGACTAGCAGTGCCACTAGCATTAATAGGTATATGGCATGAAGAACAAAAAGGTAGATCAGAAAAGAGCAGCAGGAACTTTTGACTTGACCCTGAATTCTCCCTCTTACATAGATGCAATCGGAGTTCCCGGAGGAGTACCAGATGAATACAAGTTAGCAGATCAAATAAAAGCAGGTTTCGAGAACTCCAAATAAAAATGTTGACAGGATAAATTATGTTCAATATAATGTTATGAGATTAACTAATTTAACTAAAGATGCCATAGGGACTTGCAGAACAGCTTGCGCCGACTTCCCTGATGGCTATCCAGAATAGGATGGCATTGGATATGCTCCTCGCAGAAAAAGGAGTTTGTGCAATGATCAAAGGTTATTGTTGTACGTTCATTCCCAATAACACTTCCCCGGATGGATCTGTAACACGAGCATTAGAGGGACTAAAAGTCCTGTCCAAAACAATGGCAGAGCAATCTGGTGTCAACAACCCCTTAGATGACTGGCTGACAAACACATTTGGCAAATATGTGTGATGATTACCTCAATTCTAATTTCTATTGCTATCTTTATAGCTATAATAGTGACCTGTGGATGTTGTTGTATCCCATGCATGGGATCGTTGTATAGCAGGGTGATTGTGGCTGCAGTGGAGAGAAAGGGATGATGGGCCACCCCCCTACGCAATGCCCTTGCTGCTGTCCGGCGAGGTGGAGGAAGGGGAGGAGTGTGAAATGTGAATGCTATCCAAATTTATTTTGTCTTAATTTAAAAAATTATTTCTTTAACGATGAATGAGAGCATAAACAGATGTGTTTTAGATTCATAATTTCATCTTTAAACAAACAACTATCCAAATTTCAGAAATAACATTTGTTGATATAATAATTTAATGACTGAAAGATTAAAATTTGGTCTAAAGCAATGATAATTGAGGAAGACTTGATTGTTACGGTCGGTGGTTAAAGTGTTATTTAAATTTTTTGTTTGTTTTTCCTTTATACCTTTCTTGCTGAAATGTATGCTGTGTCTGTGAATGTGTGAGAGTCTTGGAGTCTTTTGCTCTTTCTCTCTCTCACACACACTTATCTTCTGGTGCGCGTTCTCGCATATTTTTGCTCTCTCACATACGAGCTCTTGAGAAGCACTTTATATCTTTCTTGTTCTTGGTTTTGTCACAAATGCCCTTTGTCGGCTTCCGATTGGGACATGGTTAAAAATAAATAAATAAATAAAATAAAATAAAAATGCCAACGAGAAGAAGAGTGAAGATAAAAACTAAGACTTGTGGACCAGCCAGAGAAGCAGTTTTTTTTTTTTTCATCTGAGATCTTTAGTTGCATTTTTGGACAGAGTAAATTACGCTCCGGTTAGTTAGAGTGATCCAGCTGACCGTGCCTAGCGCCGGACCTTCCATCGGGTCACTGTTTGTTGTTTTAGTTTGTTTTTTTAGTTTTTTATTTTTGGAGGCACCCCGGGGGGGAGATTCTGTCTCCCAATTGGTAACCCTCCGAAGACTAGGAAGGTTGTATTTAGTGTTGTGGATAGGTAGTTAGGTCCGGAGTGTTGTTTTCTTTATTCTTACATTATTATAAAACATTTTATTTACTAAATGACAACGTTTAAATTAGACAACTGTAAAGATGATATGTTTAATGTGGCTTACCATTATGATATCTCAGTTTCTGGGATGTTACTCAAGAGAGATCTTAAAGCGTGTTTACTGGCTGGTCTTCAAAATAAAATAATGTTGCTATAGAGTCCAACGCTGTTAACATAACTCCTGCCTCAGTTCATTCTGGCGTTAATCCTGTCCCATTGATTGATGAGAAAACTGAATGCAAGGACATAAAATATTTCGATCTAGGATGCATGAATGTTTGTTTTGTTTGTATGAAAGGAACGTATTCCATAGTCAGAGAGACTGTGATGCCTGTGTGCAAGGTGGACCTGGAATGGAGAAGAGTAAATGTGTGATTCAAAGAGAAAAGCACGAACGCATTATATATTGATAAATGTATGAATGGTCATTAATGTATGAATGAATGTTTGACAAAACGAAAGCTTATTTTATCATAGTTACTTATGTCTGTTGTTTGCTGGCTCTTTCAGAACAAGCATTCCTAATATTCCTTCTGTTCCCACTATTGAGATTTTAAAGAGAGCCTTTGACCTGAGAGGATGATCAATCCTTACGACATCCACCATCCAACTGTTCATCTTAAACTGCATTCATCCTTACGGTGTTAGTTTCCACTGTTTTATCAGTCTTTTATTGCTTTATACTAGTGTATTGATTTTATTTTGCATTTTATTTTGGAAAAAAAAAAAGGTTTTTTATTAGTATTTTTGATTTCTGACGATATATAATATGAAGTTGTTTAATATCTAATATTTTTCTAATGGTTTGTTCTCTTACTCTGAGGTTGGCCTTGCTGAGATGAGTCCTCTCACTGGGCTGCGCTGAACCGGGGTGCGGGGGCCTCTCGTGGGACATGCAATTGCGCCCATCCCTGGGTAACACTACGGCTTCACCACATCCTATGAGCCAACACCATTGAGCCTGATGAGTGTTCCAAGCAGTCATCGTGCTGACACTCCATTGTCAACTGGCTCACCCTTCAAATCAACAGTTTCTAAGGTACAGACTGGACACTAAAGGGCTCTGATTGTAGAGTCATTCGGCGAACTGGTGCCCAAGGGGCCTCCGGAAGGAATTTTCTCTCTGGGGTACTCCCACTGTTATCAATGATTAATGGGCAGATGTGGTTTCGCCCATATCTCACAAAGAACTTTGCTTTCACTCCCATTCCACTACACAAAAGGGGAGTTTTTGCTCGGATGGAAGATGGATTCTTGGTCTTGCGCTAGAGGATGTCGGATGGAAGATGGATTCTTGGTCTTGCGAAAGAGGATGTCGGATGGAAGATGGACCTGTGCCTTATCATTATCGTGGTGTTGGTTAATAAGCTGTGTGTTATTCTTGGATGTGTGGGATTGTATTGTCGTTGGGGGGGGTTCCTGTGTTTTGGTTTTGTGCAGTATAGCATATTTTTGGGATTCATGCCAGCCAAATTGCCGTATATATCTTTAAAAAAAAAAAAAAAAGTTTTTGGTTGAAAATGATTATAATTATGGATTTCTTTGTTTGAGGGAAACCTTACTCGGATGGATACTGGCCGTGATGCTGTGCTTGGTTCGTATGCGGGGATCTTCTGTGGATGTGCGGCTACACTTGTCCTTGGGCATTCTCCATGGCCTCTCCACACCCCGGACTGAAGTGGGTCTGCAGAAATACCAGACCGTCTGAAGGCACTGAATATACAAATGCCGTCTCTAACGACTACAATGAACTATAACATCGAAGGGTTTGAGGGGCCCTTGTGCATGAAAAGAGACGAACAGAGACACTGATGTCTGGAAAAATACACTGAGTACTTTCAAATCTTTTATTGGGGTGTTGGTAGATGGACTGTGGGTTGTTCTTGGGTGGGTGTGGTTGTATTGTCCTCGGGGGGTGCTCCGTGTTTGGGCTCGGCATAGTAGATCGTGCTGGGATCCATGTTAGTAAGGGGAGGAAGAGAAAAATAAGATTTTTCAAAAAATATTTGTAAACTGTGTTTTGAATGCTATCGAACACGATTTGTTTTAAGCTTAATACCGAATCGCATACTTTATTTACTTTTAAAGATGATTTCTTTTATGGAACTTGATCAATATACTTTTAAATCAATGTGATGTGTTATAACTAGTTAGTTGTTCGGTGTAACTGTCTCGATGGACCATGTAGTGACTGTTAGGAATGTTATGAGGTGTGACCTCTTTCAGAGGTCAAGAGAGGGATTTGTGGGAAATTTAATTAACTATCCTATGCTTGTAAAGTTAGATCTCACTATAATGAGAAAGAAGGGAAAGAGTGCTTTGACTCCCCTTTTCTTCCCAGGCAGGAAGAGATAAGGATACTCTTCCAGAATATTACTGTTTTGTTTCAAAGGAAACGCATCAGGGGAGGGGCCGAGAGTGAAACTGAACTATGAGACTAAAAGCTGATGACGAACAGACATGAGGCAGAAATCATCCTGGGAACAGACTGGGAAGATTTCTCCGGTGCACCGCATCGTTCTCCTCTTGTAATAATACTTATTAAATCTACCTTTTTATTAACACACGTTCTCCTAAAATCATTTTGAACACGCATTGGACCCTCAAAAGTCCAACAAGCGCTGCTGCAATTTCGGCTCCCCTCTGCGTGAACGCGCATTCAATCACGTGATTGCACAGACTAAGCCAATGGAGTTCATATAAAATGTTTACTCGTGAAGACGTTTTCATTTTTATTTTGCTTATATGCCGCGTAGATGTCAAATTTACTTGTAACACATTGTTTAATTATAAATATAAGTTTAAAAGAATGCAATCGCCCAATGCAAGTTGCTTACAGCAGTGAATATTGTACAGCATTACAGCAAATGCACAGCATTATACAAACTTCAGATGTTCATATTTTATTTGCGTATTCATTACAATAATTAACATTTAACGTAAAAAGAAGGATAAAACAAAGTAAAAATGTGTTGATGTGATATAATGTAAAAAGCTTTAGATGTTTATATTTTATTTGCATTAGACTTACTACTTAAAAGATATTTGTTTGTGAAATGTTTGCATTTATTTGTAATAAACTCCCTTGTGCTGCTTTTTAGTCCATGTGCAAAAAAAAAGCAAAGCAGAAAGACTGTAATGAAATCCCAATGCCTATTTTGAGGTTTTGTGTGTAACTTATAGGATAAATACCACACATTAATTGTGATGAAGCATAAAGGGCCTAATAGACAATGAAACTGAAACAGCTTGTTTTGCCCTGTAAATCTAGTTTATGGATCTATGTGATTTTTATTGTGAATATCAGTTCCACGTGATCAGAATTTGACAACCTAATACAATTTTGTCATGTTTAAAATGCCAATTGAACCTAAATTCATGTTAGATGTGCACATTCTGATCATGCTCAACCGGTGATAACAATAACATAAAGTCCATTATTTCAGCATAAAAATATATCAGTATAACAAGGTGCCAATAATGCAAAGGAAAGGCAGGTAAACATTTAGTTTTATTCAGAGTGACTCAGTTCCATCATTGTTCTATCATTTCCACAATGGAATAATGTTTCTGTCCCTGTTTATATAAGGCCAGTGTCATGTACTGGTTCCAACCCTGTTTCAAAGTATACACCAGCAGCTCCATACAAGGTTTTTATCAGTGTGTTTCTAAACACTATAATGTGCAGGGATGGTAACAACATATCGACTGCATTACCAAGGACATGCCAAATGGTACTGCAGTATCCAGAAAATGCTCTTTCTTTCACCTCTTACTTTAAAAAAATGTATGCATGGAGTATTGTTCAGTTGTTTGGACTGCGACAAATAAAACACACCTTAGAAAGCTGCAGATTGTTCAGAACAGAGCTACAGATTGATGCTGCAATGCTCATATCAAACTAGCTCTTACGATGATCATCTGGTTAACAGTTAATATCACATATGCTTTATTATTTTTTATGGGTAATTGTTGGTTTACCACTCGTTTTAGTTCATCAAAAATAATATCCCAGGGAAATACAGTTATGAAACTAGATATTTGAAGGGTGATAATCTAACAATTCTTAGAAAATCTGGCAACATTTCAAAATGTAAGAAACAAATAAAGATAATTATAGCATAAGATAATGAATGCGGTGAGAAAGAAACGCTTTGGTGTGTGTTTTCATTTTAATTCTATTTTTGACTCTTAAAGCTGTAAAAATGAACTTTCCCCAATCATCAGTTATTGCGCCACCAAGTGATCACAGGTGGAACAGCATTTAAACTGCATTTTTAACAATTTTGACATAGGTTACCAGATCATTGGCCAAAACAGTCCCAAAAAATATTTCAATTTGTAAATATTTAGACTCGTTGGCGCCGCCTTGGGGTCATGATGCTTTGAAATGGGATTTTTTTTATTTGAGTTGCCTGTATCATAAGGTAATTTGAACAGATCTAGCTTCAATATGTCTTCTAACTAAGGATCAGTCGTAGGGCGCATTGTAACGACTTGGTCACCGAGAGGCGATGGCGACGTAGGTGCTCGAGCCCTTGATCGCTGCTTGCAGCTTTAATTATTCTTTTTCTTCTAACGTGTTTTTGCGGGCACTTTTGAGGGCCTAAACATGCGTAAAAAGTCACCGAATTTTGCACACACGTCAGAACCTGCGTAAATTTACGTCTATTTGTGGTTCGAAAAGCGGGTGTGGTAAAATGACTCTACAGCGCCACCTAACGCGTTGTAGCTTATGATGCGCTATGAGTTTGTAGTAGGTGAATGAAATTCGCCACGCATGTGTAGGGTACTAAAACTTAAATATAAGTAAATGGGATCTCATTTCCAAAATCGACAGGAAGTCAGCTATTTCCCAAAAACCTCTAAAAATGGCCATTTTTGCTCACGTCGTACTTTAACGAACTCCTCTAGAGATTTCATCTGTTCGTCTCAAAACTCGTTCAGCACTATCTTAAGGCATATGGGATGTTAAATTGCGAAGCTTTTTTGACTTCGATAAACTATGTGCGCACAGCGGTCATCCAAAGTCGAAATTTTGTCGTAAACAGGAAGTTGTTATAACTCGGCCTAGCAATGTCCGATCCAGTTCAAATTCGCCATGTAGGTTAAGAGTGAATATCTTAACAAATGCAAATAGCAATATACAGTGTCAGTTATAGCGCCACCTAGTAGCAACATGTAATAGACCCTTTTCTGTTGTTTTATACTTGTATTTCAGGCTGTATTGCGAGTACATGTTTGAAAATCACTACACTTATGTAAGGGATCGGGACCAACAAAAAAGTCAATAGGATTCAGTTTCCAAAACCGACAGGAAGTCGGTTATTTTTTACTATTGTATGAAATTGAGCACAGTTTCAGGCTTTGTACTTTAACGAACTCCTCTAGAGAATTCATCTGTTCATCTTCAAAGTTGTTCAGTATTCTCTCAAGGCATATGGGATGTTAAATTGCGAAGCTTTTTTGACTTCATTTTACGATGCGCGAATGGCAGTTCTCGAAAGTTGAACTTTTTCAATGAACAGGAAGTGGGTAATAACTCAGCAATGCAATGTCTGATCGGGTTAAAATTCGTCATGCGTGTTAAGAGTCCATGTCTGAAGGATTCCATATAGCGATATACAGTGTCAGTTATAGCGCCACCTAATGGCAGCATGCAATATAGTATTTTCTGCTGTTTTTTACTGCTATTTCAGACTGTGTTTAAAGGACATGCTTGAAAATTGCCACACTCATGTTAAAGATCAAGACAAACAAAAAAATCAATTGGAGCGAGTTTCCAAAATCAACAGGAAGTTAATTATTTATCAAAAAACCCTTAAAAAGGCACTTTTCCATGTCTCATACTTCAACGAACTCCTCCTAGAGATTTTATCTGCTCACCTTCAAACTCCAGAAATCTTCTCTTAAGGTGCGTTGGATGTTAAATTGCAAAGCTTTTATAACTTTGATAAACGGTGTACGTACACCAGCCATTGAAATTTGACATTTCGCCATAAACAGGAAGTTATTATTACTCAGCCGTACAATGTCTGATGGATCCCAAATGTACCAACTATACTAAAAGTCCCTGTCTGAATACATCTACAACATTATTCATCGGTTATAGCGCCACCAAGTGATCACAGGAGGAACAGCATTTAAAACTGCATTTTACCAATTTTGTCATAGGTTACCAGAATATTGGCCAAAACAGTCCCAAAAAATATTTCAACTCATAAATATTTAGATTCGTTAGCGCCACCTGGGGGTCATGATGCTTTGAGATGGGATTTTTTTTTACTTGAGTTGCCTGTATCATTAGGTTAGTGGAACAGATCTCGCTTGAATACGTCTTCTAACTAAGGATCGGTCGTAGAGCGCATTGTAACTACTTGGCCACCGAGAGGCGATGGCGACGTAGGTGCTCGAGCCCTTGATCGCTGCTTGCAGCTTTAATTAGGGCTCGAGCACCGAAGGAGCTCGGGCCCAACGGGCTCGAGCACCGTAGGTGCAAGAACCCTATTGTTTCTGTTAGGATTATTATTAGGGCTCGAGCACCGAAGGAGCTCGGGCCCAACGGGCTCGAGCACCGGAGGTGCAAGAACCCTATTGTTTCTGTTAGGATTATTATTATTATTATTATTATTATTATTATTATTATTATTATTATTATTATTTTTTTTTTTCTTCTAACGTGTTTTTGCGGGCACTTTTGAGGGCCTAAACATGCGTAAAAAGTCACCAAATTTTGCACACATCAGAACCGGTGAAAATTTACGTCTAATTGTGTTTCGAAAAGCGGGTGTGGTAAAATGACTCTAGAGCGCCACCTAACGCGTTGTAGCTTATGATGCGCTATGAGTTTGTCGTAGGCGAATGAAATTCGCCACGCATGTGTAGGGTACTAAAACTTAAATATAAGTAAATGGGATCTCATTTCCAAAATCGACAGGAAGTCAGCTATTTCCCAAAAACCTCTAAAAATAGCCATTTTTGCTCACGTCGTACTTTAACGAACTCCTCCTAGAGATTTCATCCGTTCGTCTCAAATCTCGTTCAGCACTATCTTAAGGCATATGGGATGTTAAATTGCGAAGCTTTTTTGACTTCGATAAACTATGTGCGCACAGCGGTCATCCAAAGTTGAAATTTTGTCGTAAAAAGGAAGTTGTTATAACTCGGCCAAGCAATGTCCGATCCAGTTCAAATTCGCCATGTAGGTTAAGAGTGAATATCTTAACAAATGCAAATAGCGATATACGGTGTCGGTTATAGCGCCACCTAGTGGCAACATGTAATAGACCCTTTTCTGTTGTTTTATACTTGTATTTCAGGCTGTATTGCGAGTACATGTTTGAAAATCAATACACTTATGTAAGGGATCAGGACCAACAAAAAAGTCAATAGGATTCAGTTTCCAAAACCGACAGGAAGTCGGTTATTTTTTACTATTGTATGAAAGTGAGCACAGTTTCAGGCTTTGTACTTTAACGAACTCCTCCTAGAGAATTCATCTGTTCATCTTCAAAGTTGTTCAGTATTCTCTCAAGGCATATGGGATGTTAAGTTGCGAAGCTTTTTTGACTTCATTTTACGATGCGCGAATGGCAGTCCTCGAAAGTCTAACTTTTTCTATGAACAGGAAGTAGTTAATAACTCAGCAATGCAATGTCTGATCAGGTTAAAATTCGTCATGCGTGTTAAGAGTCCATGTCTGAAGGATATCATAGAGCGCAATACAGTGTCAGTTATAGCGCTACCTAATGGCAGCATGCAATATAGCAATTTCTGCTGTTTTTTACTGCTATTTCAGACTGTGTTTAAAGGACATGCTTGAAAATTGCCACACTTATGTTGCAGATCAAGACAAACAAAAAAGTCAATTGGAGCGAGTTTCCAAAATCAACAGGAAGTTAATTATTTAGCAAAAAACCCTTAAAATGGCACTTTTCCATGTCTCATACTTTAACAAACTCCTCCTAGAGAATTCATCTGTTCATCTCCAAAGTTGTTCAGTATTTTTGCAAGGCATATGGGATGTTAAATTGCGAAGCTTTTGTGACTTCATTTTACGATGCGCGAATGGCAGTCCTCGAAAGTCAAACTTTTTATATGAACAGGAAGTGGTTAATAACTCAGCAATGCAATTTCTGATGGGGTTAAAATTTGTCAAGCGTGTTAAGAGTCCACGTCTGAAGGATTTCATAGAGCGAAATACAGTGTCAGTTATAGAGCCACCTAATGGCAGCATGCAATATAGCATTTTCTTCTGTTTTTTACTGCTATTTCAGACTGTGTTTAAAAGACATGCTTGAAAATTGCCACACTTATGTTACAGATCAAGACAAACAAAAAAGTCAATTGCAGCGATTTTCCAAAATGAAAAGGAAGTTAATTATTTTGCAAAAAACCCTTAAAATGGCTGTAGGAATCTGTCGCTTTAAAGGGGAAACCCCGCAGGGGCCAGGGGGTGTACTGTGGCTTTAAGAGAGCACAAAACAAAAACTTAGTCATGAGTTATACTCCGGACATGTTGTTGTTTATTTGCATGGCGTTAGAGCTGTGGTTAACGGATATGAAATTGAATTCGATTTTTAGAGGAGTTTTCGCTGAGCACAACGGTATGTGATATGTGTGGGGTCATTCTCAGGGTTAGTGAACTATGAGCGGAAATGTATTGCACAAGGGGGCAAGTCCCCGGTACCTGGGACTCTCGGGCTTAAAGGTACGTTCACATCGAACGCGGTTCGCGCGGAAATAAAGCGCAACTCGCGAGTGAATGCACGCGTGTTTACTTTGTGTTTGTTCGGCAGAGCCGCTGAATGCACGCAAGACATTCAGGTGTTGACTGGAATGCGCGGATTTGTGGGAGAAGCTACAGAGGCGCAGCATTGGTCTGGAAAATGGCGGACGGGATTGTTAAGTTTCTATCTGCACCACCAAGCTTAAAACGCTCCACAACATCAAAAACGTGTTCAGGGCTGTGGCTAGGAGCTTAGAATCCTACAAAGAGGCACCCTGCTCGGTGTGGTTCACCTACATTTCCACAGGAGCTTCAGTTTGAACCCCAGTCGCGTTCAGCGGGAGCCTCGACTGATCCAACCCCACCTCCCTGACCTGTTGCACGGGCAGCTCCAGCAGGAAACCCGCGCGTCGGTCTCTGGTCAGTATTCATGATAAATTCTGTGTAAATAATGACCAAGAACCTCCTAACCTAACGAACGGAGGGACTTTAATAAAAGATAAATAACTTTCGTTTTTAACAATTAAAGCAACATGTTAAAAATGCTGTAATCATATAATGTAATTACTGTATTTGTTTAATTTAGAAATTTCAGATTTATACGGTATATTGTTGTATTTCTAAGTAATCTTAAATTAACTATAGATTAACTTGGTTCTAGTGAAGCAATAAACTGTGGTTTGCTTTAGTTTTTATTACAGTATACTCATATATTAGAGTAAAATATAACTTATAGTTGTACTTGTGGGGAATATATATTCCACAGCAATATCAGAATTACAAAGAAATGTTAACCTTCTTCACTGTAGTACAGTTAAAACTATTGCTAGAGTTTGAATAATAAAACTTGTTAAACAGTGGATTGAATGTAATACTGATGGTGAAACAAGTAAATCAGAGCAAATGCTAAATACAGGTAAAGTAAGAAAGTTTAAACAGTAATGATGTTGAAGACACCAGTGTAGTACAAACACATTTGCTGTCGTGGATCTGCAATCAGTTCTGCAACTAAATGTTTGTCTTCCATCCTTTGAGATTGACGGTGGAGACTCCAACCTGGTCATCATCATCATCAGCAGCAGCAGCAGCTTCATTGCTGGTATTTCCTGAGATTCCAAGATTGTCTCGGATACTGAGACTGTTGTAGCATGGAACTGTTTGGTGGAGGTGTTCATGGCTGTGCACTTCACTGATGAACGAAGGTCCATTACAGAAGGTTGTGAGAATAGGAGTCTCTTTGGAGGTCCTGCTCTGCCTGGAAGCACTGGACGAATATATTAAAGGGTTTCTCTAGAGCCCAGCTGATGGTTTCATTAAAGCCTTGTTTCGAACTCGTGATTTCCATGATTCATGTTATGTTCTTGTTTTCAAATAAAAAATGGAGTCAACCTTCAAATAAAATCCATGTCACGAAGCTTCTTTCTCATGACACAGCACCAGTCCAATCACGCATATCATATTATATTATATATATTATAATTACTTCCAAGCAAGATAGTTTTATTTAGTCTTATTATTAAATCAACGAACTCCTCCTAAGATATTTTATCTGCTCACTTTCAAACTCCAGAAATCTTCTCTTAAGGTATGTGGGATGTTAAATTCCGAAGCTTTTATTACTTTGATAAACGATGTACGTACACCAGTCATCGAAATTTGACGTTTCGCCATAAACAGGAAGTTATATAACTCAGCCATACAATGTCTGATCGATCCCAAATGTACCAAGTATACTAAAAGTCCCTGTCTGAACACATCTACAACATTAATCATCGGTTATAGCGCCACCAAGTGATCACAGGTGGAACAGCATTTTTACCAATTTTGACAGGTTCCCAGAATATTGGCCAAAACAGTCCCAAAAAATATTTCAACTCATAAATAATTAGACTCGTTAGCACCACCTGGGGGTCATGACGCTTTGAGAAGGGATTTTTTTACTTGAGTTGCCTGTGTCATTAGGTAATTTGAACAGTTCTCGCTTGAATACGTATTCTAACTAAGGAACGGTCGTAGAGCGCATTGTAACCAATTGGCCACGTAGGTGCTCGAGCCCTTGATCGCTGCTTGCAGCTTTAATTATTATTATTATTATTATTATTATTATTATTATTATTATTATTATTATTATTTTTCTAACGTGTTTTTGCGGGCACTTTTGAGGGCCTAAACATGCGTAAAAAGTCACCAAATTTTGCACACACACCAGAACCTGCGAAAATTTACGTCTATTTGTGTTTGGAAAAGCGGGTGTGGTAAAATGACTCTACAGCGCCACCTAACGCGTTGTAGCTTATGATGCGCTGTGAGTTTGTCGTGGGCGAATGAAATTCGCCACGCATGTGTAGGGTACCTAAACTTAAATATAAGTAAATGGGATCTTATTTCCAAAATCGACAAGAAGTCAGCTATTTTGCAAAAACCTCTAAAATGGCCATTTTTGCTCACGTCGTACTTTAACAAACTCCTCCTAGAGATTTCATCTGTTCGTCTCAAAACTCGTTCAGCACTATCTTAAGGCATATGGGATGTTGAATTGCGAAGCTTTTTTGACTTCGATAAACTATGTGCGCACAGCGGTCATCCAAAGTCGAAATTTTGTCGTAAACAGGAAGTTGTTATAACTCGGCCAAGCAATATCCGATCCAGTTCAAATTCGCCATGTAGGTTAAGAGTGAATATCTTAACAAATGCAAATAGCGATATACAGTGTTAGTTATAGCGCCACCTAGTGGCAACATGTAATAGACCCTTTTCTGTTGTTTTATACTTGTATTTCAGGCTGTATTGCGAGTACATGTTTGAAAATCAGTACACGTATGTAGGGCATCAGGACCAACAAAAAAGTCAATAGGAATCAGTTTCCAAAACCGACAGGAAGTCGGTTATTTTTTATTATTGTTTGAAATTGAGCATAGTTTCAGGCTTTGTACTTTAACGAACTCCTCCTAGAGGAGTCATCTGTTCATCTTCAAAGTTGTTCAGTATTCTCTCAAGGCATATGGGATGTTAAATTGCGAAGCTTTTTTGACTTCATTTTACGATGCGCGAATGGCAGTCCTCGAAATTTGAACTTTTTCCATGAACAGGAAGTGGTTAATAACTCAGCAATGCAATGTCTGATCGGGTTAAAATTCGTCATGCGTGTTAAGAGTCCATGTCTGAAGGATTTCATAGAGCGATATACAGTGTCAATTATAGCGCCACCTAATGGCAGCATGCAATATAGTATTTTCTGCTGTTTTTTACTGCTATTTCAGACTTTGTTTAAAGGACATGCTTGAAAATTGCCACACTCATGTTAAAGATCAAGACAAACAAAAAAGTCAATTGGAGCGAGTTTCCAAAATCAACAGGAAGTTAATTATTTAGCAAAAAACCCTTAAAATGGCACTTTTCCATGTCTCATACTTCAACGAACTCCTCCTAGAGATTTTATCTGCTCACCTTCAAACTCCAGAAATCTTCTCTTAAGGTGCGTTGGATGTTAAATTGCGAAGCTTTTATAACTTTGATAAACGGTGTACGTACACCAGCCATTGAAATTTGACATTTCGCCATAAACAGGAAGTTATTATTCCTCAGCCATACAATGTCTAATGGATCCCAAATGTACCAACTATACTAAAAGTCCCTGTCTGAATACATTTACAACATTATTCATCGGTTATAGCGCCACCAAGTGATCACAGGTGGAACAGCATTTAAAACTGCATTTTTACCAATTTTGACAGGTTACCAGAATATTGGCCAAAACAGTCACAAAAAATAAAAACTTGTAAATTTTTAGACTCATTAGCGCCGCCTGGGAGTCATGATGCTTTGAGATGAGATTTTTTTTGTTTTTTAGTTGCCTGTATCGTTTGGTAATTGGAACAGATCTCGCTTGAATACGTCTTCTAACTAAGGATCGGTCGTAGAGTGCATTGTAACGAATTGGCCACCGGGAGGCGATGGCGACGTAGGTGCTCGAGCCCTTGATCGCTGCTTGCGGCTTTAATTAGGGCTCGAGCACCGAAGGAGCTCGGGCCCAACGGGCTCGAGCACCGTAGGTGCAAGAACCCTATTGTTTCTGTTAGGATTATTATTATTATTATTATTATTATTATTATTATTATTATTATTTTTTTTCTTCTAACGTGTTTTTGCGGGCACTTTTGAGGGCCTAAACATGCGTAAAAAGTCACCAAATTTTGCACACACATCAGAACCTGCGTAAATTTACGTCTATTTGTGGTTCGAAAAGCGGGTGTGGTAAAATGACTCTACAGCGCCACCTAACGCGTTGTAGCTTATGATGCGCTATGAGTTTGTCGTAGGTGAATGAAATTCGCCACGCATGTGTAGGGTACTAAAACTTAAATATAAGTAAATGGGATCTCATTTCCAAAATCGACAGGAAGTCAGCTATTTCCCAAAAACCTCTAAAAATAGCCATTTTTGCTCACGTCGTACTTTAACGAACTCCTCCTAGAGATTTCATCTGTTCGTCTCAAAACTCGTTCAGCACTATCTTAAGGCATATGGGATGTTAAATTGCGAAGCTTTTTTGACTTCGATAAACTATGTGCGCACAGCGGTCATCCAAAGTCGAAATTTTGTCGTAAACAGGAAGTTGTTATAACTCGGCCAAGCAATGTCCGATCCAGTTCAAATTCGCCATGTAGGTTAAGAGTGAATATCTTAACAAATGCAAATAGCAATATACAGTGTCAGTTATAGCGCCACCTAGTGGCAACATGTGATAGACCCTTTTCTGTTGTTTTATACTTGTATTTCAGGCTGTATTGCGAGTACATGTTTGAAATCACTACACTTATGTAAGGGATCAGGACCAACAAAAAAGTCAATAGGATTCAGTTTCCAAAACCGACAGGAAGTCGGTTATTTTTTACTATTGTATGAAATTGAGCACAGTTTCAGGCTTTGTACTTTAACGAACTCCTCCTAGAGAATTCATCTGTTCATCTTCAAAGTTGTTCAGTATTCTCTCAAGGCATATGGGATGTTAAATTGCGAAGCTTTTTTGACTTCATTTTACGATGCGTGAATGGCAGTCCTCGAAAGTCGAACTTTTTCTTTGAACAGGAAGTGGTTAATAACTCAGCAATGCAATGTCTGATCAGGTTAAAATTCGTCATGCGTGTTAAGAGTCCATGTCTGAAGGATTTCATAGAGCGCAATACAGTGTCAGTTATAGCGCTACCTAATGGCAGCATGCAATATAGCAATTTCTGCTGTTTTTTACTGCTATTTCAGACTGTGTTTAAAGGACATCCTTGAAAATTGCCACACTTATGTTGCAGACCAAGACAAACAAAAAAGTCAATTGCATCGATTTTCCAAAATCAACAGGAAGTTAAATATTTTGCAAAAAACCCTTAAAATGGCGCTTTTCCATATCTCATACTTTAACAAACTCCTCCTAGAGAATTCATCTGTTCATCTCCAAAGTTGTTCAGTATTTTCGCAAGGCATATGGGATGTTAAATTGCGAAGCTTTTTTGACTTCATTTTACGATGCGCGAATGGCAGTCCTCGAAAGTCAAACTTTTTATATGAACAGGAAGTGGTTAATAACTCAGCAATGCAATTTCTGATCGGGTTAAAATTTGTCAAGCGTGTTAAGAGTCCACGTCTGAAGGATTTCATAGAGCGAAATACAGTGTCAGTTATAGCGCCACCTAATGGCGGCATGCAATATAGCATTTTCTTCTGTTTTTTACTGCTATTTCAGACTGTGTTTAAAGGACATGCTTGAAAATTGCCACACTTATGTTACAGATCAAGACAAACAAAAAAGTCAATTGCAGCGATTTTCCAAAATCAAAAGGAAGTTAATTATTTTGCAAAAAACCCTTAAAATGGCTGTAGGGTTCTGTCGCTTTAAGGCATGGTTGCCAGGGTAGCGGTTTTCCCGCACAATTGGGCTATTTTAGAAAAGGAGTTGCGGGAAAAAATACGGAGTTGCGGGTTGCGGTTTTTTGGGCTACATTTATAATGTACCGCGGCCGCAAAAAAAATAAAAAATAAATAATAATAATAATAATTGTGGACAAAGATAAAAGGGAACCTTTTATTAGTGGGTGTTGATCCCCGGGAATGAATACTTGGCAACAAACGCTGCTTCTTGCGAGACGCAAATAGGCGCGCGCGCCACATGTGCTTTTGACATAACCAATCAAGCATCATCATCATCACGTCACTCCTTGAGAGCGTTGTAGTCAGAAGCGTCGGTTCGGTTGTCTGTGGATGAACAAGTACAAGTAGGCACTTCTGACTAGGGTCAAAAAAAATTCAGAGAGCACATGTTCTTATTTGACCTTTATTGTATGAGATTGTGTATTAAAAAAGCACAATGTGTGATATTAAGAATTTGGGTTAGACAAAAGGCCAATACTTTAAACTTAAACTTATATAAATTTTTTAAGGCCCTTTGTGGGAATCCAGCCGTTGTCTAATCTGATTGGACACTGAAAAATTGGGCTAGTTTTCATTCCATTTGGGCGGATTTTGAGTTGTCATTGGGCTGGAAATATTTCTGGGACCTGGCAACCCTGCTTTAAGGGGAAACCCCGCAGGGGCCAGGGAATACTGTGGCTTTAAGAGAGCACAAAACAAAAACTTGGTCATGAATTATCCTCCGGACATGTTGTTGTTTATTTGCATGGCGTTAGAGCTGTGGTGAACGGATATGAAATTGAATTAGATTTTTAGAGGAGTTTTCGCTGAGCACAACGGTATGTGATATGTGTGGGGTCATTCTCAGGGTTAGTGAACTATGGGCGGAAATGTATTGCACAAGGGGGCAAGTCCCCGGTACCTGGGATTCTCGGGCTTAAAGGTACGTTCACATCGAACGCGGTTCGCGCGGAAATAAAGCGCAACTCGCGAGTGAATGCACGCGTGTTTACTTTGTGTTTGATCGGCAGAGCCGCTGAATGCGCGCAAGACATTCAGGTGTTGACTGGAATGCGCGGATTTGTGGGAGAAGCTACAGAGGCGCAGCATTGGTTTGGAAAATGGCGGGCGGGATTGTTAAGTTTCTATCTGCACCACCAAGCTTTAAATTGCTCCACAACATCAAAAACGTGTTCAGGGCTGTGGCTAGGAGCTTAGAATCCTACAAAGAGGAACCCTGCTCGGCGTGGTTCACCTACATTTCCACAGGGGCTTCAGTTTGAACCCCAGTCGCGTTCAGCGGGAGCTTCGACTGATCCAACCCCAGCTCCTGACCTGTTGCACGGGCAGCTCCAGCAGGAAACCCGCGCGTCTGTCTCTGGTCAGTATTCATGATAAATTCTGTGTAAATAATGACCAAGAACCTCCTAACCTAACGAACGGACGGGACTTTAATAAAAGATAAATAACTTTCGTTTTTAACAATTAAAACAACATGTTAAAAATGCTGTAATCATATAATGTAATTACTGTATTTGTTTAATTTAGAAATTTCAGATTTATACAGTATATTGTTGTATTTCTAAGTAATCTTAAATTAACTATAGATTAACTTGGTTCTAGTGAAGCAATAAACTGTGGTTTGCTTTAGTTTTTATTACAGTATACTCATATATTAAAGTAAAATATAACTTATAGTTGTACTTGTGGGGAATATATATTCCACAGCAATATCAGAATTACAAAGAAATGTTAACCTTCTTCACTGTAGTACAGTTAAAACAGTGCATATGTAAATGTTAGGGTTTTTTATTGCTAGAGTTTGAATAATAAAACTTGTTAAACAGTGGATTGAATGTAATACTGATGGTGAAACAAGTAAATCAGAGCAAATGCTAAATACAGGTAAAGTTAGAAAGTTTAAACAGTAATGATGTTGAAGACACCAGTGTAGTACAAACACATTTGCTGTCGTGGATCTGCAATCAGTTCTGCAACTAAATGTTTGTCTTCTCTCCTTTGAGATTGACGGTGGAGACTCCAACCTGGTCATCATCATCATCAGCAGCAGCAGCTTCATTGCTGGTATTTCCTGAGATTCCAAGATTGTCTCGGATACTGGGACTGTTGTAGCATGGAACTGTTTGGTGGAGGTGTTCATGGCTGTGCACTTCACTGATGAACGAAGGTCCATTACTGAAGGTTGTGAGAATAGGAGTCTCTTTGGGGGTCCTGCTCTGCCTGGAAGCACTGGACGAATATATTAAAGGGTTTCTCTAGAGCCCAGCTGATGGTTTCATTAAAGCCTTGTTTCGAACTCTCGTGATTTCCATGATTCATGTTATGTTCTTGTTTTCAAATAAAAATGGAGTCAACCTTCAAATAAAATCCATGTCACGAAGCTTCTTTCTCATGACACAGCACCAGTCCAATCACGCATATTATATTATATTATATATATTATAATTACTTCCAAGCAAGATAGTTTTATTTAGTCTTATTATTAAATCAACGAACTCCTCCTAGAGATTTTATCTGCTCACTTTCAAACTCCAGAAATCTTCTCTTAAGGTAAGCTTTTATTACTTTGATAAACGATGTACGTACACCGGTCATCGAAATTTGACGTTTCGCCATAAACAGGAAGTTATTATAACTCAGCCATACAATGTCTGATGGATCCCAAATGTACCAACTATACTAAAAGTCCCTGTCTGAACACATCTACAACATTAATCATCGGTTATAGCGCCACCAAGTGATCACAGGTGGAACAGCATTTTTACCAATTTTGACAGGTTCCCAGAATATTGGCCAAAACAGTCCCAAAAAATATTTCAACTCATAAATATTTAGACTCGTTAGCACCACCTGGGGGTCATGACGCTTTGAGAAGGGATTTTTTTACTTGAGTTGCCTGTGTCATTAGGTAATTTGAACAGTTCTCGCTTGAATACGTATTCTAACTAAGGAACGGTCGTAGAGCGCATTGTAACCAATTGGCCACCCGAGGCGATGGCGACGTAGGTGCTCGAGCCCTTGATCGCTGCTTGCAGCTTTAATTATTATTATTATTATTATTATTTTTCCAACGTGTTTTTGCGGGCACTTTTGAGTGCCTAAACATGCGTAAAAAGTCACCAAATTTTGCACACACACCAGAACCGGTGAAAATTTACGTCTAATTGTGTTTCGAAAAGCGGGTGTGGTAAAATGACTCTAGAGCGCCACCTAACGCGTTGTAGCTTATGATGCGCTATGAGTTTGTCGTAGGCGAATGAAATTCGCCACGCATGTGTAGGGTACTAAAACTTAAATATAAGTAAATGGGATCTCATTTCCAAAATCGACAGGAAGTCAGCTATTTCGCAAAAACCTCTAAAAATGGGCAATTTTGCTCACGTCGTACTTTAACGAACTCCTCCTAGAGATTTCATCTGTTCATCTCAAAACTCGTTCAGCACTATCTTAAGGCATATGGGATGTTAAATTGCGAAGCTTTTTTGACTTTGATAAACTATGCGCGCACAGCGGTCATCCAAAGTCGAAATTTTGTCGTAAACAGGAAGTTGTTATAACTCGGCCAAGCAATGTCCGATCCAGTTCAAATTCGCCATGTAGTTTAAGAGTGAATATCTTAACAAATGCAAATAGCGATATACAGTGTCAGTTATAGCGCCACCTAGTGGCAACATGTCATAGACCCTTTTCTGTTGTTTTATACTTGTATTTCAGGCTGTATTGCGAGTACATGTTTGAAAATCAGTACACTTATGTAAGGGATCAGGACCAACAAAAAAGTCAATAGGATTCAGTTTCCAAAGCCGACAGGAAGTCGGTTATTTTTTACTATTGTATGAAATTGAACATAGTTTCAGGCTTTGTATTTTAACGAACTCCTCCTAGAGAATTCATCTGTTCATCTTCAAAATTGTTTGGTATTCTCTCAAGGCATATGGGATGTTAAATTGCGAAGCTTTTTTGACTTCATTTTACGATGCGCGAATGGCAGTCCTCGAAAGTCGAACTTTTCCATGAACAGGAAGTGGTTAATAACTCAGCAATGCAATGTCTGATCAGGTTAAAATTCGTCAGGCGTGTTAAGAGTCCATGTCTGAAAGATTTCATAGAGCGCAATACAGTGTCAGTTATAGCGCTACCTAATGGCAGCATGCAATATAGCAATTTCTGCTGTTTTTTACTGCTATTTCAGACTGTGTTTAAAGGACATCCTTGAAAATTGCCACATGTATGATGCAGATCAAGACAAACAAAAAAGTCAATTGGAGCGAGTTTCCAAAATCGACAGGAAGTTAAATATTTTGCAAAAAACCCTTAAAATGGCACTTTTCCATGTCTCATACTTCAACGAACTCCTCCTAAGATATTTTATCTGCTCACTTTCAAACTCCAGAAATCTTCTCTTAAGGTCTGTGGGATGTTAAATTGCGAAGCTTTTATTACTTTGATAAACGATGTACGCACACCAGTCATTAAAATTTGACGTTTCGCCATAAACAGGAAGTTATTATTACTCAGCCATACAATGTCTGATGGATCCCCAATGTACCAACTATACTAAAAGTCCCTGTCTGAATACATCTACAACATTATTCATCGGTTATAGCGCCACCAAGTGATCACAGGTGGAACAGCATTTAAAACTGCATTTCTACCAATTTCGACAGGTTACCAGAATATTGCCCAAAACAGTCCCAAAAAATATTTCAACTCATAAATATTGAGACTCGTTAGCGCCACCTGGGGGTCATGATGCTTTGAGATGGGATTTTTTTTTACTTGAGTTGCATGTATCATTAGGTT